>MZZL01000020.1:0-140111 GCA_002749535.1 Apophysomyces variabilis
ACCACTAGCTCCTGTTCTTACTGATTTGTTCCATCTGTGCTGGAAATGGGGAACTACGCCTGAAGCGTGGCGCGTGGCTCAAGTGATCCCTATCTACAAAAAAGGTTGTATTGTAGCAAGTATCCAACTCTGAGAGTTGGGTGGCTCGACGTCATCACGTCGGCAGCAGCAGAATTTTTTTAATTTATCCGGCGCAATCATTCATTAGTTTCTTCCATGAAGCATCGTCAAACGTGGCTAGCCCGATCAAAAGGAGACAAGCGGATGTCCTGTGCTGAAGGGCTTTGTTAAGGTGCAGGAGATCCCGCCGCGAATAACTTGGTTTGCTAGCCAGCTACCCTTGCTGAGACAAACGTCGTCTGTAGTTGGTGGCAATGCCGTTGGCTACTGAGGACTGCGACTGGGTTATGAGATGCGATGAAGGACGTGGCTAGCCCGATCAAAAGGAGACAGACGGATGTCCTGTGCTGAAGGGCTTTGTTAAGGTGCAGGAGATCCCGCCGCGAATAACTTGGTTTGCTAGCCAGCTACCCTTGCTGAGACAAACGTCGTCTGTAGTTGGTGGCAATGCCATTGGCTACTGAGGGCTGCGACTGGGTTATTTCTACCTTCATCACTATAGGTAATGTACTTACCGTTCAGAGGCAAGTACATTTGAACAAAGTGGCTATCTGTTCATCTTGCTAACGATAAGACACACTTATGGTTACAAAATATTTATCAAGTCTTGTTTTAAATGTACGAAGAGTCTCAAGGGCCGACGTCTCTTTAATATCTGGTCAAATCTCTTTGGCGCAATTTGCTTTTCTTCGCCGCGGTGCGCTCCTGACGACATACTAAATCGCTTAGCTCACTGAATAGGAGAAGAAAGCCAGATTTCATATAATGATAAAATAGAACATTGATTTAAGCATTCAAAGGTACCTTAACGCTTGTCTCGGACTGCAGTGAATATGCAAGCCATTTTTCCTCCTTTCCAAGTATGCGCCAAAGCAAACTGCGGAAACGGTTGTCGCACAAGGAGGCTTAATAAATCGATCCCTATATAAACATGTCCATCTTTGGAACAGCACTATTTTCCATACGTTTAATTTTGTCTTCCAAAGGTAAGCAATTAATTTTTCTATGAAGATGGGCCGGGTCACGTTGTTGATGAGCATGGCTGTCCTGAACCCATGGATTATGTTGTTGATGAGGAAGCATACGCTTTCAGACAGTAAGCTCTCACATTGAGTATTTGCGCAATATATCACTCCAACACAACCATAAATCCGTCGCTACTCATATTGATAAGCCAGAGAACACTGATGTTTGCATGAAAGAAGTAATTCCTAAGAGACAATACACAAACTATACGGACGTACGATGTAGTAAGGTTTTTCAAACTAATGTTTGGGAAAGTTTTGTGTGCGTCGGCTGCTACAAAGCAGTTAGAAATACATGTTCGTTCAGCGCAAATATGTGCCTTACAGTATGAAAAGGATCCTGATAGCATTTTTCAAAACATAAAAGAATGGTCGTCCATATATCCTCATCGAACAGCATAGGAAAGTTGTTTTGGAATACGCTGATGAGAATATCTCAATTGTTTTAGAACAGTTTATGGAGAAACTGCTTCAGATCTTTGAGGGCTTGAAATTGCTTAAAATGACGCTTCATCGATTCGTGAGGGAAGAATGCAACTTGACATTTAGAAAAAACTCGCTTTCAATCTGTAGACAGGAATAGTGAAGCCAATAACAAGAGCAGCTGGACTGTGTGCGCAGATGGGATATGACTGACATTGACTTTAGAAAATACTGTGTATTCTTTGATGGGTCTGCGTTCCATATCAACATGAAGCGCAGGATGGCGTGGCCAAGAAAAGGGTCATCTGCAATGATTACTGTGCCAAAAACAAGAGCAAAAACGACTACAATCTTGAACGCAGTATCTGTATCTGGTGTGATTAACTGCAGCCTGACAAATCCACAGGCATCATGCAAGAAAAGAAAGCGGACAGGTCATACTAGAGCTATGAGTGTAAGAACTTTAACTGGCCATTATCTTAGTTTTCTTAAGGTTACAATGGACGAGATGAATAGATTCAGGCACATGAAGGGCAATTATTTGGTAATGGATAATGCTCTCCCATTCATAAAGCTAAAGATATCTCTAGGCATATCGAGTCTCGAGGATATCGATGTGCTTATTTTATGTAATATTCGCCTGAGTTCAATCCTATCATGTCTGGTTTATACAGCGAGATCTAGCATCAGAATCTGCATCGGAACGCACAAATGGTACAGCAGATGTTCGTTGTCGCAAGACAACTTACAGGAGTTACACTGGTGGGAGCCCTGGGCACAAGAGAAGAACGGAATAACCCATCACACAATGAATATGCAAGATCCATCCCCGAAGTTCACGATTTACGTCGATGTGTCGAACACAGGGTAGGTCATTCAGTCGTCGAAAATTCGCACGGCAGGGTTTTGGAGAGCAGCATAAAGAGAAATTATCGATCAACGTCCGAGAGTTGAAGACCAGACTCATTGCCTTGAAGCTTCACGCCCAAAAGCGCAGAAAACTCGCACATCAAAGATTTTCTTCAACAATGTCACCGCGCTGAAGTATCTGAGGAAGAATGGGGGGAATTTTCATACCTGCTACAGGACCTAGCCCTTCATATACAAGACATTCTAAACCAACACAATATAACAGTGCAGTACTCGTATATTGCACGAGCCATAACATTCAAGCGAACTATTTGAGCGGGTCGACAATTCCACTATACGAATGGAGACTATTAAGGAGATACACTGCAGTTGAAAGGACGTTTTACCCACATTTTACCCACCTTCCATACCTTTATTAATTGGATAAAACAGTATGTGTCAGACGTAATTACATTAATGCTATTGGACTAAGTTGTATGCATTTAACAATTAACATTAGAATTCTATTCGACCATGTTCTTTTCTTTAAGCTCTTTTATTGGATAAACTTGCTTATAATGATACATTCTATTGGAGCTAATGATTCTTATCTATTCTTTCCGATTGGATGCTCTTTTCGTTGCATTCATTATTTTAGCCAATAAAATACACTTCTTTATCATGTACAAGGACACTTCTTTAGCCTTATATATAGAGAAAACAAACATTTTTATTTTATTGAAGATATATAATATAACGTACGAACAGGTATCTAACTTTACGATTGGATCTATATAATCTATATAATCTTACCTAATTACTGAAGGCTAAAGAAGCATAGTTTTAAAAAATGATAGTTAGTAAATCGTACTAAAACCTAACATGTTAACATACCTAAGACGGCATAGCAATAACGAACGGCAGCATTATACACAGGCCTACAAAAGATTATCTTAATGATTAATCAAGTTACAACATAAAAAAATATCTGTACTATTAAAACATGTGTCATGTTTCTCTGTTTCCATTTTTAAAGAAAGGAAAAGCTACTCTATAGGACAAATAAAAAGTCAAGATTAGTTACATTTAGGTCAGTCAATCAAAATACCTTAGTTAAACGTAAGAAGCAAGCTTTCCTATAACGTTGCAATTATATCGGCTATCAAAAGAAAAAAAAAGAATGAGGTGCTGTCAAATGAAGAGAAAAGCTAACCAGTAAAGAACACCCTTTCAGGTCAAGGTTGTATATCATTAGGATGATATATCATCAACATTGTGAAAGTGAGTTTGCCGATGAAGAAGTACTGAAACACTATGAAGTGAAAAAAAAGCGGAGGAAAAAGTTCGTGAAAAAAAAGAATAAGTAAAAAGAAAACGCGAATAACCCCATAAAAAGGAAAAAAAACCAGGTTAAAAGCGCGTGATATAAATATTGACGCAGTTCCTAGGAATCGCGCATACACTGTCATACTGCTTATATTTTACATTTGCTCCCCCCATGGGAAAGTGGGTAAAACGTCATGTATTACCCAGGGGTAAAATGTGAGTAAAACGCCTACTCTACCGCAGTGGATGCTTCAAACAGATTAAACAACGCTGGGGCTATCTGAATATAGACGCATTTGCTGCTTACCACAACGCACAACTACAGACATATTGAAGTCTGCGTCCGGATTCGGGAGCAAGTGCAGTAAAGATTCCTATTCCAAAAAAAAAAAAATAAAAAATAAAAAGCAATGATTGCTCTAATCCCCTGTTTGCATTCTTTCTGTTCTGGTCCATGTCAAAGTAAACTTCAAATGTTGATGTTGTTCTGTTTTCAGCATACAGCAACAATTGTGTAATTGTTCATTGAAGTTACTTTGCCAATCGTTATGTATATGCCATAGTATGATAGATCCCACGATTTCTTGGTAATGCTTAAATTTATTTTCTTACAATAACAGGGGTGCCGCAAGACTGGCGCATAAATTGCTGTTGATCAGATACTTGAGAACTTCCTTGTTCTTTTATAGATATGGCACCGTACAACTTGTCAAGGTTCTTGCTGACAATGCGCTTGGATGAAATATGAGAATTGCTATGGTAGGAAAGCAGAAATCCTGACTTACCCGTAGCTGGTGCAAATTTTCGACCACGGTTAGGATCAACAGCAGATCATCGTTACCGTTCCTAGGCAAGTTAAACTCGCTTAGTTGAACAAGATGATATTGGCCATCGTAGGGCAAATTCATCTTATATATGCAAACATGCACGCCTTTGACAAGTAGTCCTACCACCTCTGGACTATTGACACCTTCAAGCAAAAGCTTATTGAGCGCAATTTGCATTTCTTTACCCAGCTTGACTAGGTCCTTTTCGTACATATTGCTATGGTATCCACTCGATTTTACTTCCATGAACAAGAATTCATGTTTCATGTTCGACCGTGAATCAGCATATATGACAAAGTCAGGCACCAAAGTTGCCTGCCCGAGGTGTTCTTCTGCCGGAACCAAATGGGACGTCATCCTACAGTGCTTCCCCGCTAATGTCAATGACTTGGTTAGAGCCTATCGATTGAAAATAGGCGGGGAGTCACAATGAAGGGGAGATACGATGGCTTGAATGAGCATAGAAACCTCTTTTTCGGGAATCTCAAAATGATTGAAAATAGGCGAGGATTGACATTAACGAAGATTGACATTAGCGGAGAGGCACTGTAGCCATAAGCAGTTAAGATCAACAATGGCCCTAGGTTGACAATGCTTACCACTAGATTTTGGCATCATTTTGCGAATTGATGCAGTATTGGATGAACAGGCTGATTGTCTCAATGATAAGTCGAGATTCGCCTTCGACATTTTGATGCCCAGGCAAGCAGGCAGGTCGAGAAAGACTGCATGATATTCAGGCAGCTCTAGAATTCTGGTTTAGCATGCGCTTTGAGACACTTGAGTTTTAGATTGTTTATCTTGCCTTCAATGCTCTTTTGGCCTTCTGGTGTGATACACTGCATTTCTTGATATGCCAGTACGACAGAGTTGCAGCAATTGGAAGTACCTTTTTATGTTAAGGCTTCGATTGATTTCGGCCTTTTATTTTGGCGACATCGTTGATGGGAGGCACCACTGAGTTATTGACAGAAAGAATATAAACGACGAAGATCTGGTGATGTCAATGCTGAAACTAAATTGTCTATACAGCTATAATTGCCATACTCGACACTCTGACAAATCTATACGCGTTTGTACAGTGCTTTCCCGCTAATTTCAACCCTCGATAACTTCAAACTTTTGTACTCTCTACAAGTCTTCCTATTGTTCCTCGGAGAAAAGGCGGCTGCATAGTATTTCCCTATCGATTCTCAACCCTTGATTTGATCATCGCTTATTGTCAACCTTTTTGGCTTGACCCAGACTTTGAAAGTAATGATCTGCTTTCCATGGCCTCTTAGTAATCGAAGCTAATTATTTAGCAGGTCAAAAGTTGGCGACTTCGTGCACTAAAAGGTAAATGACGTGAAGTGCTTTGGTTATGTCGCAGAACTGAAAAGTTGATATGGAAGACCTTGTTTCTACTGGGCGCAATAAAAGTGTGACGCTGTCATTTCTTCACAGTCTCTGCATTGCATCGGCAGCTGAAAAAACTTTGGAACTGTTTCTGTCACCTATGCCTCCAAAAGAACTCACACCACACCAAATTTCCAAAGGCATTTCTTATGTTCATAAAGAAGCGCCGTTTTTGGCGAAATTGAAGGGAAAGCAGGAAGAAAAGAAAAAGGCGGCGCAAAAGTTTTATGGTTATGTCGATGGCCAACTGGACGATGATTACGACGAGCTTGAAGGAGCGCAGGTGGTGACATTGGATGAGCATGGAAAAGGTACGATAGGATCCAAGAGATGCACAGTAATCAATATCCAATGCTTTCTGGTTTAACCTTAGAGATTCATGCTAATGCCGACGGCGGAGAGGAAGAGGACAAAACAGATCCGGATCAAGAAGGCAAGGAAAAAGAGGAGGAAGAAAAGGAAGACGAAGGACCTGCAGTGGATGAGAACGGCAGGCTGTTGTTTCGTGCACGCAAGAAGAAGACAGCCACTGAAAGTTCGAAACGGAAAGATCGCGAAGAGGATGGATCAGATAAGAAAAAAAGTAAGAAAAAGAAAAAGGCAGCCGTGACCTCGTTATCGTTTGAATGAACAAAAGCAATATTTATTGGGGAAACGCGGACGTCTATGCACGAAGACATAATTCGGAAGTTGTTTGCCGGTCTTCGAGAGATTTTTTTGCTTCAGTAGATGATGGGATGCTCCTGATGTATTGCAATGGAGGGATGTTGATACGGGCTTGTCGCTGATATTAGGTCGACGCACAAGGAAAGAATGGTCAAAAACGCAAAACGTAATAGCTTGCTTTGAATTGCAATGGAGTGTACGTGTTGAACATCTGTCAGCAGATATTTCTTGATTTCGAAGGCCCAAATAAAACGATGATAAAATCCTGATCAAAGACATTCACTTAACGATCGTTTTTCTAAGATCCTTCCCTGTTGGATAAATCCCATCGATACTATACTTGAAAGAGTAAAATCCCTGTTCATAAACTTGAACACATATGGTTATGGTGCAAGCAGTCTAAAATAGCCGACTATCCTGTGAGATTTGTACTGCTTTTTAGCTTTCTTCATTATCTCATCAACCTGTTGCTCTGAATAAATTTCTGTATAATAAGAGTTATAGTTAAGTCTTCCTTGAATATTTTGTGTAGCCATTTAAGGCACACTATCCGAGAATTATATTTCCTTAATAATAAATTGTACTTCTTTAACAGACTTGCAAGTAAAAACATAGCTATAGGCTCCAAACCTTTCGTAACTTTAATAGTATAATTGGTAAAAGAGTCTCATCCACTTGCTATCATCTCCTCCCTATTACCTATACCCTCTCTATCATTTTTTGACTATTTACGCCGTCTCTTTATTGCTTGCACTTGCTCCCCTGTTCAAAGTCGTTTTCATTTTTCCTATGGTGTTTGTTCCTTTTCCTAGAAGCATTTCTTCTTTTTGCCTGTTGCCGTACAAGCGTTTTTTTCGTTTCCCTTTCCTTTTTTGATTGGGCGAGAGCGGACATAATTAGATAAACGCACCGCTCAAAGTCAATTGATAAATAAACTTTTACCCGTAGCGTTTGTTGATGTAGTTAGAAACTGCTAAGCTGCAAGAGGCACGTTTTAAAGATCTGATCAATTTTAACCATAACATGTCTTTCTTGCTGTCTGCGGAATAACAGATACATCAGTAAGTTTTGCGTAGTTTAAGCCATTAAAAATCGTCACAAATATTGAACCATAACCAATATTGGAAAGAAAAGCTGCACACATCGTAAGAAAGTCGCTTGTCATATAGGATGCGACTTTTGCAAGATTTGTGCGGCGTTTGATTACTTGAGGTAGCCGACGTCTGTACGAGTTGTATGAGAGTTATACCATTTATGCGACCTATGAGACGTTTTTGTCCCACAGCGGACGCCATCCAGCAGTTATGGTACGTAGTTCGTTGCATAGTTCTTTTTATATTACTTTTCGGATGCATCACACATTGCATACAGCAGCATATTTGCTGTTTGGTCGCTTTGCCATCTCATTTGCATCGAACGCTAGCATGCCATAAGGAACATTATCTTGACTATGTCTAACCTGTTAGAAAAGACCAAGAATGGGAATTCGGCCTCTAGTGTTAGTTTGCTTGAGAAAAAGAGCGATTGAATGTACGGCGCACGAAGAATCGGCCTTATTTTCCTATTTTTTCTCTGTTCTGGACTAATGGCTAAGTATTACTAGCTATGTAACTCTGTTGCATACACCGTGGATTTACCTTTGTACGATACAATCTTATCTGTTATAACCGCGAAGTATGACGATTGCACACTACGGAAACGTCATACTCCGAATCTTCTTTTATTTCTTCTAAAATATTTGCAGCTAAAATACAAAGCCATATAATAATGAAAGCAATAGACTATATACACAGAAAATACAAAAGAAAAAGCTCGTTCTACAAATCAAAAATAAAATAACAAAGAATTTCAATGTCTTACTTCTCTTTCTTTTTTGCAGAAACCTTTTCTTAGTTCGTTTCTCTATTCACTGAGTGTATATGTTAAAGTGAATATAGATAAACCATAGAAATTTCATTTATGGACGCTTTTCATGGTGCTAAGAAATTAAATATGTACTTAATATATAAACTATGGTATTATGGACATTTACGATAACCCCTTTTAATGGTAGCATAAGGAAAAACATCAATTACGCCATCGAATATAATGATTGTTTTATCAGTGAACATCTTCAGTATTTGACATGTCGACTGCAAAATGATTCATTGTCTTGAACTATAGTGTACCGTTACACAATCTAAGGAGAAGCATTCACAATGAAATGATTTGTTTAAATACGTTGTATTTCAGCAGTTGATTCTTATTCTTAACACTTCACTGTCTACGTACTCTCAAATATTTATTTATTTATCTTTTTTATTGTACTACTTTTTGTTATATGGTAAAGTAAAAGACAGAAAACAAGCACTACACACTAACGTTAAAAATATGGTAGCTGCCAGATTTGAACTTTATAGGAAACCCAGGTCTTAGTATGCACGATGCCATCAGTCGTAGCCCCACTACAAACATGAACAGTACATGCAAACAGTGATTGCTGTGGCTAGAGGGCAACCGATATTAAAAGAGAACCGAAGCAAGGCGCTACAATGGTTGCAAGCAAGGGGTATACAAACCGTGTCTAAGCTTTTCACCACCTCTCCATCAGAGGCTGCATTGTCTGTAGCTGTAGTGCGCTGCTTATGTGACAAGCAGCATGCTGTATCCCTACGATTATCTGATACCAAACCATTCCCACAAATGGCCTTCTACGCGTGGTAGCTATTGCCAAAATATACAACATTCGGGTGTACCTGTTCTCCAGGCAGAGCAAACCTAAAGTGATTGGAAACAATTTGTCAGTCTATAACATGTCGCTTCTTCGTGAAGTGGACTCTCATACGGAAACCAGTCGTTGGGTTCCTTTATATCGCAAGATTTACCTCTCCAAACTTACCGAGACCTGAAAGCACAATCAAAAAATCACCTTTTATGTCACCTGCTGCGACCAAGAAAAACGTCGTGGGAGAGCGAAGGAAGAAAAAACAACGTGCACCACTTGGTGTGACAGAAGAAGTTATTAAGGATGAGTTACGAAAAGAAATGTATGCATTATCATTAGTTTTTACTTGAACATCATCTAAACACATAATATAACAGCAAAAAAGGATACATTTGGAATTTCCAGTATTACAAGAAACAAAAATCCAACTCGAACTGCTTTGGAAAAATTCATGAACCGAAACAAGACGTCTAAAGGTCTGATAACTAGCAGTGCAAGCTAGGATCATCTTTTAAAACCTTGAAAGAGAAATACGGTACAAAGGCTTCTCCATCTGCTCTTGAACAACATTTCAAAGGCCCGGATAAACCACTGTTGCTCTGGAACGATATGGCAGTTTTTTTTATCGCAATCAGTTGAAAAAGATCACTGATCACAAAATACAAGCTGCATCAATCAAGTATTCCAAGAGAAGAGCAAGTGATATACACGGTGATGATCATGAAGATGATAACAGAAGTGGTGACAAGCCAAGTGAAGACGAGGAGCAAAGCGATGACGAAGACGATAATCATCAAGAGTACAATCGTCTGGCTACCACAACTTGCGAAAACTTGTTCGCCCAGATATCGATCTTGATACTGTAAGATCCCGCTTGCTGATGACATAGGAATCAAATTCGAGAGTGATAAGCAACATGGAAACTGTTTTCTCTCATTTTACGGATATGGTTTGTCATTTGACATGTTTACTACCGGGAAGCTAAACATCTCCTCGATAGGTACTTCGCGGCGACGTGTACAAATTCATTGGATATGACAATTACAGTACTGAAATCAACCTAGCAGACGTTTTCCCTGCTGATTATGACTTTGGCGATCATAAAGCTAAACACAGTATAGTCTCTGCTTTTTATTAATGCAGATGCCGCTGTCGATTCAAACATATTCACTTTTGCTCAGTTCCAAAACATGTTCTACAGCACGGTTGGCGGTATATATACAGAGCAGATGTACGTTTTACATTTTATAGTATTCTTGCTAATTTTTTTTGGGCTGCAGACCTAAACCATGGTTTAGCATAAATGGTGTGCTATCCTCCCTGGTCGACCCCAACGATGATGCTGTAGCGTCACAGTTTCAAGCTGATTCTTTAAGCGCGTGGTATACTGCGGCGAACAATCTCTACAGTGGTTTTTTATATCCAAGATCTCTTACCAATGTCATCCGTCTGTTGCTCCGTGTAAACCTAGTGCCACGCCGCATGTCCAAATACATGCAGCTTGCGAAGAAGAAAGCCGAAGAAAAGAAGGATCGCCAAGAACAGCGACGAGATTTAAGATCTAATGTACAAATACGGCGCAATCGATCGTACTATACCAAGTAACTGAAAAGAAAGCATACATGAATGGTCGTCCCAATAATGTGGTCAAAGCTATTCAGCGCAAGATCGCTGATAATTTACCTCGAAGAGATCGAACAGAAACCCAGAAGAAATCGAATGAAGAGGAAATTAAAAGTCAAAAAGCTGATGATGAGTACGAAGCTTTTAGGCTTGATCAAGCAGAGGATGACCTGGTCAATGAATCTGAAGATGACGAAGATACGGAAGCTACTACTAGTAGGCAAGCTGCAATAACCAGTAAGGAAACCAGTGCTCGTACTATTCGTACACTAGTTGCAATTGTTCGTATGCTGGTCGAATCCTCCGGTGATCAAACGTACTATAAGTGCAAAAGACGTCGCGGATGCTGTTCATACGGGTACTATATTGACGATAGCCGAGCAACAAGTGGCTGCCAAAGTTGCCAACTTTCTGAAACCATACGCGCCTCGCAGAAATGAACCCGATGAACCTCCAGTAAAGCATATACTTACCGTATTGCTTATTGTGGCATTATCGACCGTAGTCAGTACTATCTTGGGCATGCAGGATCGCGCCAACAAGCTGACGATAGACACAAATAACAAATAGGCTCTTGCAGTGAAAGCAGACGGCATCTACAAAATCATGATCGATGCATTCGGTATACGTACCAACAGACAAGGAAAATTCATCACTAGTGGGCTTCAAGCGAGGACAGAAAAAGAAACCGTATTTGAAGCGTATTTCCAGATACATAAAATACACCGCTTGATGGATCAGCGTCATTTATTTTTCAGTTGGAAACTTTTCTTTGTGAACGAGTGGACTGTACGAATCGTAGCGACTATTAACCGAAACAAACTACATCAAGCACGTGAATGATACGAGTCGAAGGCATTGCTAACCGATACAAACAACTTTAGGTATCTGCACTTCAAGAACGTCGAAATAATCAAAAATCCGTGGAACCCGAGATAAAACTCACGCTCAGGAAAGCTCAGTTACAGGAGAGAATTGATTGCACACAAGCAAGCATATTCAGTTTGGAGCAACAATTTGAGCCCAATACGAAAGGAAATAGGTGCCTTGGAAAAAGAGCGGATGAATCACAGCACATCAGTCCATAGACGTACAAATAGCACGGCATATCGAAAACTAAAATCCTGTAAGAGTCCTACAAGAAAAGCTCAAGCAAGCTCGACGGGATCGTTACGTCCTTAACAAAGCGATGAGAGAGGTAAGCCAAAAAGGGAAGGGCAAAGAGAAAAGCAGCTCTGCGACAAGTCCTTCCCGAAAACGAAAGCGTAAAAAGCAAAAGCGCAGTAGCCAAGCAACGTCATCCGCCAAAGCAAAGATCACCGAAGGGTATATGGCACAGGTAAGTACGCTTTAATCTGAAGAGATCATGAAAGATTGATAATCATTTTAGATGCTGTCTGTCGTGAAGCCACTTTTTGAGAAGAATTCGATCCCTGTTTGCCGTGTGGATCCCGGTATCCGGACCACTGGTGTGTCAACAAGTACGACATCTCCATGGATGATAGAGCGGATACGGGACTTTACCAGTAACACAACGACAGAGCTACGGCACGATATTTACAACACCTGGAGTCTCCGAGCATCAGCTGTCGACCATCACTCGCGCTCGAACAGACATCGTCTGCGCAGAGAACGAGCCAAAATTGCTGAGAAAGAGGGGACCGAAACTGAGAACAGGAGAATTGAACGTGAAAAGCGTACTATAGAGGTTTACCCAGAAAGCATACCACAAGTATGCTGATGTCGAACGTATGCACTTCCCCCAAGACATGATTTCAGAAAAGCGCTTCATTTTTACGGCCATTGGCAGCCCACCAATTCTCACATTCGAGGACATGCTCGGAGGGGACTCAAACGGCTACGTGGAGTACAACGATGAAAAGGCTTGGTAGTTATTGTGAACGAATACAACACTAGTAAGAACTGCCACTGGTGTCTCAAGCCTCTACAGTTACAGAAACACCGAGGGAAGGACGGCAAGGTCAGAAAGTGTAATGGAGCTGTCCGCTGCGTGAACCCAATCTGTGTTAGCGTTGTCAATGGTTGTAGCACGATGAACCGGGATGGCAATGCGAAGAACATTGCACTCAAAGGCGTATCCATGATTGTCTCCTGATGGAAGTCCAATCCCGGCGTTCAGCTCTCAATACTCAAGCAATTACAAGCTTGCACAACAATTTGCTAGTCAACCAACCCCGGTCCGACTTCTGCATGGCCCGTGAAGGGCAATTACCTAGTAAGTACAAGCACTGCTCTATATCGGTGACTGATTTTTGTAGATACTCCGTAGGTATATTGTCATACGGCAGTGAATTGTTATTGCTTCTATGTTATTCACATGCATAAACAGGACATTGAGCTTAAGCCAAGAATTATACAGGTCATCATGCATGCTACCATGGGAATTCATCTAAGCCATCTCTGAAAAATCGGTGTAAAACCTAATTGAACTTAGCCGATGTAACACGTTTTGTACTTCTTTTAAGTGACATCTGGTGGCTTCTGAGAGTCTGTGACAAACTTAGATTTCACAAATGTCCGTATCGCCAATGTGTCCAGCTCGTTTGATAATCTCTTTTGTTCGCCTGCGAACTTGACCAAAATGTTTGAACAATCATAACCTGGGTTCGAGGAACTATGAGAAATGTTTGAGGGGTTTTCTCTGCTAGTGTAATACGACTTTTCTGTGGCTTTTAGAACATCCAGATGAATGTGACAAATATCTAGGGAGCCGGTGTGGATACAGTTACTACGAGAAAACATAACTTATATGGTTTGCTATTCTGATTTGTTTGTTATAGAACGAAAGCGTACATAAACATGATTACAGTTAGCCGCAAACATCGTATGGAGAATGTTGACTGGTGATATTATAAAGCCCGTTGACAAGCTAGCGTAGATTCAATTACGTTGTTTTGAGTCATCGCTTTATTAGACCTTATAAATAATGCAAAATCCAATTTGAGCACAATCTTTGCTCTCTTCCTGTCAGGGTAGGCATATAGCTTGTTTTCCCCCAACCATTGATACTACCTACTTCTGTTGGAAAATGAGTGACCAAACCTATACTGACACAGTGTGTTTTAGCAGGTTTCCGGTACTTTTAGATTAAGCAGTCGCAACAAATCAAAATAATTTCAGAGCACGGAAAAATGGCAGAACGTGGACCTATTAACCTAGTGCTGCTAGGAAATACAGGGTCCGGAAAGAGTTACATTTGTAAGGCCCTCGGCTGTGATTTCGTTTCTACCAGAAGCCGAAACGGCCAAGGTGTGACGAGATATATCCAGACGGCTGCGGTAGAACTGAACGGTATCAAGTACACAGTGATCGATACACCCGGACTTGTGGAAAATGACAAGAGTAAAATGCAAGAAAACGCGGATGAGATTGTCAAGGCCCTGAAAACAGGAGGCGAGTTCAAAATACTGGTAGTAGTAAGAGATGAAAGCGGCCGGGACGATACCAGAGTATCCTATTTTGCAAAGAAAATTCATGATGCGATTCCCAAAAATGTCAAAGTGGCGCTCGTGATAAATAAGATTCCAATGTGCGATATTGACAACGTTGATTATGCTACGATGGCCGAGACCTGCCGAAGATACAATCAGTACGGCGAGATATTTAATTCCAGCTATGTTATGAAGATCAAGGAAGCCAATTTACCACCTGGGAAAGATCTCTACAAGTCGCAGAATGCCATAGATAGCTTCAGGTTAATCAAACTGGATCTCACAGACTTACTGCAAAAGATGGATCCTGTCAATATCAGACCTGAAACAGTGAAAAGAATCACCGCAAACGAGCAAGACTTTGACGTCTGGAAAGAAATCATGAAATGGGTCCGTATTGGTGGGAAGCCCGTGCTAGACGTAGCGTTGAATGTATGCATGACGATATTGTGTAATTACATCGCGAACGAAATTATGAGAATATAAGAGATAATTATGGATCGGTATCAATCAATAGACATGGAGTGCATTAGATGCAACTTTATTCTTTAAGAAGGAGAAGGAAGCTACTGCTGAAATGCACTGAAGGTAATTCAGAGGGGGAGATATAAGACAATCTAGCACATTTTGCTGGACCTTAAGGTTCATTTACCTTTTCATGTTTTTGGTTCGTACTTCAGACCCTACGGAATTTTAGGTAAATTTCTGATTAATTTTGGTTATTTGCAGTATTAGCGGTTGGAAGCGAACGTTTATCTTTGCATCCAAATCCCTCTTTCCTAGTATCCTAAATTTTCCCCCTAAAGATAGTGTCTTTGTTAAGCAAATCTAAGCCTGTGTGGAGAAAAGCTTCGCAACAGTGCTGAGGACAAAGTCCATAGACCCGGCTTAGATTAAGAGAAGGAGTCATAGATAGGTATGATATGCGTTTACACATGCAAAAAAATAAAGAAAAGAGAAAGAAAACCAATATTATTTTATTTCTTCTATGTTTTCAGGTATTCGCTGTGCAAGTACTACTATGATGTCTCAGATAAACTATGTTTCATGGAACCTTTTTATTACAGTGCCCCCCGCTATTGTCAATCCCTGTTAATGTCAACCCCCGCTTATTTTCAACGATTTTCAGATTCCCGAGAAAACACTTATAAAAATTTTCAATCCCTCACTAATTTCATGATTCAATGTCTATAGGAGGGTTGAAACGGAATTGGGGTTTTCTTTAAAAAGCAAAATATTAGCCTACTCCCCAAACTGAAGGCAGTTTATAACGCGTTTATTGTTTAGAAAAATGTGAAGTAATCAAAGATTGTGTTTGATTTTGAAGACACTCTCGATGAAGTTCATCCCGTAACTCTCGCAGTTGGTTCTTCAGCTCTCCATGAGTGTCATCATCAAGGAAAAATATAACCTCATTGACCTTCGTAAGCTTTTCTTTCGTTGAGAGCTTGACAACACAATCATCATCATCTCTTTTTTCTTCTTGTCGTGCCTCCTTTTCTATAGCATCAATCTCTTTTTCCAGTAAGAGGATATCAATGATATCATCCTCACTTTGTGGCCGAGTTGCTTTGCGTTCCTCAACCGGTTCCAAGTCTATATCGACTTTCCCAGCAACATCTGGACCATAAATGCCTTGACAATGCAACATGAGTTGTTCTTTGACAGCTTCGCATTCTTCAGGTTCGCTAATACGACTGAGTTCTCCATCGCCAATCAGTTTCGTCTTCCGCCAGCAGTTCTGTATCGTTTGCTTTGTAACCTTTTTCAAAGCCATCACAATCCACTTCATTGCGTGACGCTGGTCGACCTTGAACGGGTTTTCTACTGGCTGTAGTCCACGCACCTTTAAAGTAATGGCATTATAGGCTCTTTCATATTGTAGATTTCTAAACAAATAGTAAGTAATATTCATTTTTACTTGCACTTTTACATTACCGATAATGAGCTTTAAAGGTTCGGATAATACCAGCATGCAAAGGTTGTAGCTTTGCAGTTGTATTTGCAGGAAGATACAGCAACTCAACATTCGTTGTGTTGTATTGACATCGATGCCCGGAAAAATTGTCAAGTAACAAGAGTACTTTTCGACCTTTTTCACGCATAGAATCATCAAAACGCATCAGGTACATCCTAAATATATCTCCTGTCATCCAGGAAGTCGAGTTAAAAAAGTATTGGTGGAAACCTAGAAGATGAGCTATATGTTTGGTTAGTGAAGTCTCCCAAGTTTAAACAAGTCTATTACCGGGTTTGCCTCCGAAACACCTTGATTTCTCATGTTTTCCAATAATAAGCGGGTGCCTTACATCGCCACCATCGCTGTTGACAGTAATAGCTATTGTAAGTCTTGACTTGTCAGCCTTCCTGCCAAGAATGTGGGCACTAGAGATTGTTGTAGCTGGTGGTTCACTGTAATACAGCGCAGTCTCATCCATGTTGTATACATCGCAAGGATGGTAAGAAGCAATCTTTCTTTTAATTGATGCTATAGAAGTAGTTATTGCTTCTTCATCGACGGCACCTGCTTCACCATGGATTCTGTGTACCCCAATGCTATACCGCTTTTGAAAACGATGCTGCCAGCCATTGGAAAATTTGATTCGTTCATTTTCCGGGATTTGCAATTTGTCTGCTAATTTTTGACCAGCTTTTTGATCATATCCCATTTCGTCTGGATGTTATTTTGTTCTGCAACTTGGATCCATAGTGCCAAAGCCTCTTCCAGTTTCTAGAATACTAACTGTAAGCCACATTAGTCATTAAACTTAAGTGTTACCGCATGGGCACAGCCACGCTGCTTCTTTTCCCATTGAAACGTATAATCTTTATCTTCTCGGGCGCGCTTCAAGAGCTTGGATATGGCAGTGATATTTCGTGGCTTTTCCAACTTGAACTCATCTTTAGCCCAGGCCGACAACTGCGCATTGGTTAAACGCGGATTATCGGTTTTCTTTTTGAAGAGTGCCGTTTTTTGAGCGGTAGTCAGCGAGACGTATTGTTGAACCATTTTGTACTGAAACTATCCAGTTTCTTGCAATACTATTCACTTTATTTACGTATATCGGAGAGAATGAGAACAATGACAGCTCATTTATCAGACATGACTCATAGGTCATTGTACAGTGCAAATGAGTCACTGCTTAATCATAGCCAATGTTAGTGGATAACCAGTATTTTTGTACTAAGTTGAGTCATTGCACCTCCCCGTTAATGTCACCCCCCGTCTATTTTCAATCAGTATAGCCTAACGGAGGTATTGACAATAGCGGGGGGCACTGTATAAGCATCAATAAGTGTAGTGATGATAGCATGAATCATGCAGAAAACGCGCTAAAGTAGTTCCGCCGCGATCAATGCCATAGTTAGCGATGAGATAGATGAGCTAAAGAACAGCCAATTTTTGATAGTAGCATAACTAAAGCGTATTTACACTTTGACGCCAACGGAAGACCGTCATAAAAGAAATGCCTTTCCGACCTATCGATCCAAAGAACCCATAATTAAAAAATTGTATGGATAGAACCCGGGCGCGTGCTACTTTTTCAGACGATGTCATAATCTTTATGCAAAAACAGCTCAAAAACGACGAAATTTCGGACATTGAGAAAGATAGTGATTACGAGACCCCCCTTTGACAACAATGAACTTCTGCTATCTGTAGACGACGTTGGCGATGGGATCGACCATTGGTTCAAATGGAATAGCGTGAAGGTTGACATGTTCTTCCAGGAAAAGGGTGTTGTGCTTGCGAACTGGAGGAGTCGTCGTGAATCAAACAATGTAGCCTCATTTCGGGGCATGAACAAGACAAGCATTTGATCTTGGCCTTCCCTTTGAGCTGCCCGTTGATGATCGGCTCGCCAAGAATCTAATGAGAGCATGCCAAGTATTTGTTGTGTTATGGTTATTTTGTTTAACTAGAAAGCACCAAAACTTTTCGCGCAGTAATATATATGGATCAACTCATCTTTCCAGACAGCATCTTCTACTTCCAAGAGGATAAACAGACTTAAGAATTCGCTTGTATCTCCATAACAAAAGTCTTGCACTCTTGAAATAGGTTAATTACTGCATTTAAGGTATCCTGTTCGTGGAACGGAAGTATTAGGAAGTCACACTACGACAGCGACGTATACTACAGTATAGTGTATACGATGGATTCTTTTTGGCCCCAGTAATGTTTGAAATTATATCTTACTGACATGCCTACACAAGCTGTAAAATGCATGTGAATGCTGAGACATGCTGACACGTATACTTTCGTCAAATAACCGCCATTAGATACGGACAAAATTATTTGCCGTATCTTCTACTATATCCTCTATAGATATCTGTAGCAAGTGGTATGTAATTACTAGCTGTTTACCAACAAACTGCCAAAGCAAATAAAGTGATTAGAAAATTTTTCGCACAAATGAACAGAACAAATTAAAGATTTTTAAGATTGTTGATCCGTCAGAGGTTGAACCAGCAATAACAAGAATGAGCTGATATAAACAGCATTAGAAATTTTAATGGCAAAAAATCAACCATGGCCAATATAACGAAGCAGCTAAGGAAAAGCCCTTTCTTGTAGAAAGAAAGGTATAAGCCAAGGTTTTGCGCAGGAAATCCTAGTACCACATATAACATAAGGCAATAAGCCAGGACCTTTTCCACATCACCTTTGTATGAAGCAGAAGCTGGGATATAAAGTGGCCTGTAATTTCTGTGCATGTAGTTGTCCCTCTTGTTTAACACGCAGCGCATATTTTGCTTCATATCTTTAGCCTGTATATCTCAACTTTATTCAAAATTGGAAAACGGTAATAGCGCGTTTTCACTGCTGATCTAATTTTCTGCGCTCTTTCTCAATTTCCTCAGCGACACGACTATATGCTCCGGGTGTAAATAGATCCAACGCGGCCTTCAGAAAAGCCTTCCCAGCAGTTTTGGCCCATTTTACAATGTCTTCCCAGACACTGTAGTCTTTTTCATTTGCGGTGATTGATTTCACTGCTGTGGGGTTGATATCAACAGGATCCATCTTCTCCAGTAACTCTATGAGATCGAGTTTGATTAATCTAAAACTATCTTTTGCATTCTGGGAGGTGTAGTCGTCATTGCCAGGTGGTAAATTGGCCTCCTTGATCTTCATGACGTATCTGGGATTAAATATCTCGCCGTACTCGTTGTATCTTTGGCAAGTCTTGGCCATCGTTTCCTCATTAACACGGTCGATATCGCACACTGCGACCTTATTCATCACAAGCGCCAACTTGACATTTTTGGGAATCGCATCGTAAATTTTCTTTGCAAAATACGATACTCTGATATCGTCCCGGCCGCTTTCATCTCTTACTACTACCAGTATTTTGAACTCGCCTCCCATTTTCAGGGCCTTGACAATCTCATCCGCATTTTCTTGCATTTTACTCTTGTCATTTTCCACAAGTCCGGGTGTATCGATCACTGTGTACTTGACACCGTTTAGTTCTACTGAAGCCGTCTGGATATATCTCGTCACACCATGGCCGTCATCGCTTCTTGTGGAAAGAAAATCACATCCGAGAGCCTTACAAATATAACTCTTTCCGGATCCTGTATTTCCTAGCAGCACTAGGTTAACTTCTTCACTTTTGGTCATTTCCTATGCTCGAAGATTGGTTTGATTCGTTGGGGTGATTGATAGAAAAGTTCGGTAAATTCACTAAAGTATATAGTGTTAGTACATACATAATCATTCATTTTCAAATAATAGCTGGTAATATAAATGGGGGAGTAGAACAGGATATATATGTACCTGGTCAAGAAGATAGAAAGATAACGTTCCAATGTAGCTGTTCTGGACCTTATTTATAACGTTTAATAAAGCGATGGACCAGAGTAGGCTAATGATTTTACACTACTTCATCAATGTGCTTTATAACATCACCGGCGATATCCTGTTTATGGTGACTGCACCTAACCTAAATTCATGTATATGCATACTTTTATCCCATAACAAAATAAAGCAGAATAACAAACCACATAGACTTTTCTTGCGTTATTACAGTCACAGTAAGTATATTTACGCTGCATTGCTAGGTTTTGCCACATTCATACAAATAGTCCAGAAATCTACTCACAGACATATCAAAACACCAGAAAACTTCTAGTATTTTGATGGTCCCTCCAAGCCGAGTTATAGGTGTTTAGACACATTGAATGTTTCTACAGACAAGCAAAGAAACTACGAAACGAGCTGCAGACATTGGCAACACCAGACCTTTCAGGCTTAGACTTGATTCGAATATTGATTAAAGGTAGCCGAGGTTCTCAGAATCCACCAGATGACACTTAAAAGGAGCCATAGAAGAAGTCTTACATTGCGTAAACTCTATTAGGTTTTCCACCGATTTTCACAGACGGCTTAGATGATATTCCCATAGTGCGCATGCATAGCAATCTAAATAATCTTGGATTAAGCTCATCATGCAGGTTTTGTATCTCAACGACATAGAATCATCACTAACACATGACCATATGGCTATGCACCGCACAGATATCCATTTCGCTGTTAACATGTTTGCTCCAAACTCAGTCTAACATTGACATATGGTCCCAATTTTGATATTTCACGACTTTACCAGATACAGTGGAAGAAAGTTACATTCCACCATTAGTCCACGCACAAAACATACGTAAGCAAGATCCCTTCTTAATTCATAGTGTACCTTATCGCTCTTTTTCCCAAGAAAACCAACACTGTGGGAAAGAATCTTCAAACAATTCTCAATCTTAACCTTTTTCAACGGAGTTTTTCAGATATTCAAGATAATGCCCCCCCAGAGAAACCAAACATTGAATGCATATACAGACGACAAAGCTACCAAATGTAAAATATTGGGCTATATGTGAATCAGCTGACACAATAACGGAACCACCAAGGCTTGGTCTAACCAATTAGTAAGGCAAAAAAATTACGTGACATAGCGAGAAGCAGAGCATCTAGGGGTTAATCTAGAAGCGGATAGTGTATAATATAAGCTATGATTACTTTAAAAAAGGCAAAGACACATGTGCTCCCAGTTATAAGTGTGTACTGTCAGCTGCGGGTTGGCATTGTGGCTCAATGTTTGTGTTTTTCCGCAATGATCTAAATGTTGTGTAACTTACTGATATTTGTGTTATTCCGGGGAAAGCAAGAAAGAAGTCTTATGGTTCCAATTGATAACAGATCTCTAAAAACAAGTCTGTAGCAGCTTTAAAATTTTTCACTGCATCAATAAACGCTACTGACTCGGTGAGAACGCAGTATAGCGGTACTTTTATTCAAGGCATTTCCAAGGTGAACTGTTACGAACAGTGTAATTTTCTTTTTATTGTTGATTGAGACTGGTTATAACTGGCTGACCCGTCTTGAAAAAGACACAGATTCTTACATTCTGGATGTCCTTAACGTTATTTTATTTATTCTGTATGTGGTCCTGGACATCGCCCACTTGTTGCTTCGGTCAGAAATGCTAGAGATCCGCTTTTCCTTTTCAGAATATTCTAGGATTAACAGACTGTTAAAGTTCTTGAGCGCAGATATATGGGGACAGTGAAAAGAAGCTACATCTCGGAAGATTTCGGATCATTTATAGACTTTAAGCCGACAGCATCTGATACGGCTTTTTTAAAATATAGGCGCAGCATCGACTCTGTCTGGCAGATACCGTGATAGTCAACTTCTGCTGTGGGAAAAAGTTACCGTATAGATGGGCAATGGCGTCACCTTACCAATTCTGAGGGATACCTCGGTTGAAGACAGCATTCCTGCGGAGTATTCATTTTGAAGGCAACTTTGAGTAACGAATAACTGCTCTGTCCGTCATAATATCCCTTTTTGGTGTCATCCTTGAGAAAACCCTTTTTGGTTTGTTTTGCGCAAACGCTATTCTGAAAGTTGGTGCAGAAGATATTATATGGAGTCTTATTATCCTCAGTGCAGGAAGGTGATATATTTGATACAAATATCCATGATACATAGTGAGCAAAAAGTAAGATATCAATGCGACACAGCCTAATCGTTGCCAGCTCATATATGCAGGAAGGCCAAATATTAACTTTTAGAAATCTTGATCTGCTAGGTATTTTTTAAATCCGCAGGAGGATTTTTCCAGTCTAAGATGAGTCTTATGCAACCAAAATGATTCGAATTGGAAATGCTAGATAAGAATTATTAGCTCCAATAGAACGTATGATCTCAAACAAGTTCATCCAACATTAGCCTCTAGTGCATACACCTTGATCCAATAAGGTTTACTTAATCGTGTCTGATACATACTGTTTTATCTCATTAACAAAGTTTTGAGGTATTAGAGGGGTATTGGAAGGTACATTCCACAATCCTCTGAAGAGATTCTAGCAACGGTAAAATCACCTTTTGTTTGCCGTGTAACGTCTCTGACATGAGAATCTCAAAATCCGCTTCATAAAGATGCCATGGGCTTTTTGTACAACAAACAGATGCATTGAAAGGCACAGTTGGGAAATTGAAGCGTGACATGGATCAGAAAGTATTCCAGTTTTAAGGCATCAACAGCTAATGGACGCTGCTGCACAGGCCATTTATCACATGTCCCGATGCAGCATGGCTAAGCAAAAGACCTACCCAAAAAGAGACAATCGAAATATAAGAATAAGCGAAAATACGTAATAGACATTAGGGCTGAGTTACAATTTGACAAAAAAAGTTAGAGAGATTAAACGAAGAAAACCTCGTGTAGCCTGGAATAACACGGTTCCCATAATAACCGTAACTGATACGGGAAGAAAAAGGAGGTAAGCAGTTTCCATCGCAACGGATGGACAGGGCCTTTTTAAAGAGTGAAGGAAGCATCACATAGGCATCACACAAGTAGATTGAACTTCAGCGTAAGAGATAATACCACATCATACAGAAGTAGAAGAGAAGAAAAAATTAATGGTTGTGGTACTATGTGGCTGACAGGTTTGATCTTACTCAAGGCCACTAGGCGCTTCTATTTAGCAAACAATTATGCGAGATACTTGCTGAAGCCTGTTGACAGTTTGCAACATAGATATGGCTTGCAAGCATTCAAATCGGCAGTGACGAGACTCTCGTATGTATATATATATATCAACGTTCTGTCATTTGTATAAGTGTTTAGCCAAGTCAGTTGTTTATATTGTTCCGTCAAGCCATTGCTCAAAACTGTGTTCAAGTAATAAAAAGCAGAATCTGCCCCATTATTTCACTGCTAACAATTTATAATCCTCTTAGCCCGTCTTCGTCACTTTTCTCCATATCAAAACGTATGTTATAAGGTTGATGGTGTTGTATAGAAGCTTAATTGACAGAACCTCTCTAAATGACTGGGACTAACGAAATGCTTATGTTATACCTAAAAGATATAATCTAGTCATATACCGTTGCCCATGTTTGTTCAGGGTCTAGTTGCTCTTGCGTCAATCCTTGGTGAAGTGAGCCACATCATAGCGAAGGAGATACACAGGAATCACAAAGTTGTTCAGATTTGCAACGTCAGTTCCATCGATCGTCCAGTAAGGATATGCTCAGGCGATGACCAATGGGAAGTCACAATTCCTCGAGGAGAGATGTATTATTTCTCCTTTGGAGCCCACTGGACTACACATTTTTGGTTGTTGGATTATGCTTCCGGTCGCAATATACCCATCTATAATGAAGGTGCTGGGACTGCTTCGCGTGAAATTCATGAACTGGGTGATGGACATGTGGTTATATCAGGAAAACGTTTTCCGCATAGCAAAGTACGACGTATATAATTCGTTTTGAATAAATGTGTATCTGTCATGCTGCAGAGACTTGAGGCCTGCAATTATATGAATGACAAGTTTATTAATGAGTATTATGAGGGTGAGGAATTGTACACAAAGATATCCAATCCTATTTGTGAAAAGGTTGTTCAACTGGTCTTGAACCAATGTATGAGCATCAGCAACGCGGCAACGTAAACCAGTTCGGGTCCTCAGACTGTGAAGGACATTGTGGTGAGCTTTGAGAAGGAAGGACGTACAAAAGGAAAGCAAAGAGGTGGCTGCCGTCACGGCAACACTATGGGAAATTTTTCGTCGGGTTCGTCGGGTCTCCTTTAGCTAACGACGAACCCGACGAACCTTACGAACCCGACAAAGCTGCCGCCGTCGCAGTTATCCCCTTTCTCTCTACCTATTCCTAGCTTCTAGTATCCGTTTCTATTGATTATGCATTGTAGAAAATAAGACAGTATAATTAAAACAGGGCAACGAATAGCTTTATTTCTTTTTCGCTTAAGCTTTTCTACACTTGTAGCAACCCGAGTAATTCAAAGCATTTGTCCTCTTTTCTTCTGTTTCGTCTCGCAGTTTCTTCGAGCTATAAACATAGAAGAACAGAGAAAGCTTAAGCCATTTAAATTGTCGTTCGAAACTTACCAACGAGTGACACTGGAGGACACTGTTTCCCCTCTTATCTCTATACCTGGTGAATGTTGCTGCGAACTATTTCCAGGTGATGTAAAAAAGAATTTTAACCATTACTTACCACTATGTAATCTATCTTGCTAGAACGTTATACGCTTTACTAGAAGCACTGCTCTCACGGTGCTAGCTGTAGAGATGCCTGTATTCGGCATTTTACGCTAGTACGATTGTTCCAATGCTTTCACAACAGGTACTGCGAGGCCAAGTACTCTTCGCACTGCTTCAGTAGACCTTGTATTTGACAAGGGCCATCCTGTCCAGGCTAACAATGGCCTCTTCTTTCTACCAGGAATGCACGTCCTTTCAGTACATATCGGACCGGCCTTTGGCTTGCATTTATGTCCATCACCAGCTTTTTGATCACCAGGTTGGAGATGTTACTGATAGAGATATAACCGTCAGTTATAACGTCATCGGGTATCTCCTCTTTCGGGTTGACGACAAACTGATTTACCAGGCCTATATTCATAACCAAGGCTTGCTTCTTTTCCAGGGCATCCGTTTCGTAAGGAGCCTTGATGGTTCCTGCGGACGAAGTTGGTAGAGCCACGTTACCAATATCATTGTTCTCAGAGAGCAGCAGAGGTGGACCTTTTCAATCTATTTTAATCTCTGTTTCGTCAGCCTTCAACTCCTCGTTCGATTTCTTATTCTCTAGGCGGATGTTAATGCCATTGGTATCAGATGGGTTAGCCATAATGAAAAAACATGAAAAAAAAAAAAATTTGCGAGAAGTAACCACAGCAAACTGTAATGTCAGTTTCTGTGTAACATCTCAGCAATCTAGTCAACGAAACGTATATAACCCTGGAGATAAATAAATATATGCCCGCTACAATCATAGTTTTAACTTATTAATTCTATGTTCATACCAAAAGATTCATAAAGTGTTCTATTTTTCCTCAAACATGATAATAATGTCCTATCGCAGCAACCTTTTATACACATTGATGTACAAGCTATACGAGATCTTACATGAAGCGACAGTATTTGCCAACGTATCTCGCGTATATACTGGGCACTACTATGCCTACCATGGCTTTGTTCCAGGTGGGCTCGACCTGATAATCTTGAGCAAATCTAATAACCGATATTAAGGAAAAAGGAACCGTTTTTTAAAAATCTGTCTCGTCGAAAAAATGAATAGCGGAGAGGAATTGACTTCTGAAAATATATTCAATTTTTTAGACGAACCCGACGAACCCGACGCCACGACGTCGATTTCCCGATGAATCCGACGAAAAATTTCCCAGTGCAAGCTGGAGAAGACCCATCTATCCCTTCCTGAAGAACGTCATAGATGAAAACAACCGTGAAACTCTTCAAGGATTACAGGGTCGTTTGCTCGACCAGTTCCCTGAAATTGGCAGTATCAGCGTTACTGCCATTTCCACAGCATTGAAAGAGAAGCTCGCTATTACTTTGAAGCATATTCATTGCTACCCATCGCGTCTCAATGACCCACAGATAATCAAACCGCGCTATCGTTTTATCCTGGATCTTCACCAGCAGAAAGTATCATATCTGAGCAACTGCATCTTCGTGGATAAGACTGGATCCAACCTATGGATCACTTGTAGCCAGGCAAGATCCAAGAGGCGCGGGCCAGCACATACAGTATTGCGAGGCAGCCCTGGAAGGAATATCACGGTGCTGGCTGCCATGTCATATGGTGCAGTGGAACTCATAGATACCAAGCTCAGACCTGGTGGAACCAATGGTTCAATATTTGCAACGTTCATGCGCATCTTATTGCCAAGCTTGGCCATTCAAACGCTTGTCCCCATAACCTTGTTATAAATAATTCATCAATTCAAAGGGTGGAGAAAGTGCGTGAACTGGTAGAAGAAGCTGAGCATCAGCTGGTTTTCCTTTCCATCATGAATACCCTTCTTTAACCCTATCGAGGATGTTTTCCAAGTTTAAGCAATATTACAAGCGGGAACAGACTAGTGGACAGGGAGAATCTGACAGATAGGATGGTTGCAACCAGCAACACCATAACCAGAGAAGGTTGCCAAGGGATGGATCTATAATTCCATCGAGCACCTCCAGAAGTGTCTGGAGAGGCAAGAATGGTTATAATATTTTTCTAACAAAACGTAAAAAATCACCTCAGTCCTTAGCATGAAAGTCTCCTAAATTGACCGAGTGATTGCCCGAAATTGACGTGGTCAGTGCCAGGAAATCGCGTTAGTCAATATTCGAAACTTGTTTACGCAGTCTCCAAAAAGATCCTGTATGTCACTAAGGCACGACTCTTTGTAAAAGCATATCCAAAGGCAATGGATGGACTTCAACCTTTGTCAGGACTAAATATATATTGCACATGGAAGTAATTTCGACAGAAGAATATATATCACAATAAATATGATTGCTATGTGGAAGTCGGACAAAATTTCAAAACCTGGAGCTTATTAAATAACTGCACTATGAAAAGGCACATTAAAAACATCTGGAATATAATAGGTTTTACTTTTTAAGACGGGTCAGCCAGTTATAACCAGTCTCAATCAACAATAAAAAGAAAATTACACTGTTCGTAACAGTTCACCTTGGAAATGCCTTGAATAAAAGTACCGCTATACTGCGTTCTCACCGAGTCAGTAGCGTTTATTGATGCAGTGAAAAATTTTAAAGCTGCTACAGACTTGTTTTTAGAGATCTGTTATCAATTGGAACCATAAGACTTCTTTCTTGCTTTCCCCGGAATAACACAAATATCAGTAAGTTACACAACATTTAGATCATTGCGGAAAAACACAAACATTGAGCCACAATGCCAACCCGCAGCTGACAGTACACACTTATAACTGGGAGCACATGTGTCTTTGCCTTTTTTAAAGTAATCATAGCTTATATTATACACTATCCGCTTCTAGATTAACCCCTAGATGCTCTGCTTCTCGCTATGTCACGTAATTTTTTTGCCTTACTAATTGGTTAGACCAAGCCTTGGTGGTTCCGTTATTGTGTCAGCTGATTCACATATAGCCCAATATTTTACATTTGGTAGCTTTGTCGTCTGTATATGCATTCAATGTTTGGTTTCTCTGGGGGGGCATTATCTTGAATATCTGAAAAACTCCGTTGAAAAAGGTTAAGATTGAGAATTGTTTGAAGATTCTTTCCCACAGTGTTGGTTTTCTTGGGAAAAAGAGCGATAAGGTACACTATGAATTAAGAAGGGATCTTGCTTACGTATGTTTTGTGCGTGGACTAATGGTGGAATGTAACTTTCTTCCACTGTATCTGGTAAAGTCGTGAAATATCAAAATTGGGACCATATGTCAATGTTAGACTGAGTTTGGAGCAAACATGTTAACAGCGAAATGGATATCTGTGCGGTGCATAGCCATATGGTCATGTGTTAGTGATGATTCTATGTCGTTGAGATACAAAACCTGCATGATGAGCTTAATCCAAGATTATTTAGATTGCTATGCATGCGCACTATGGGAATATCATCTAAGCCGTCTGTGAAAATCGGTGGAAAACCTAATAGAGTTTACGCAATGTAAGACTTCTTCTATGGCTCCTTTTAAGTGTCATCTGGTGGATTCTGAGAACCTCGGCTACCTTTAATCAATATTCGAATCAAGTCTAAGCCTGAAAGGTCTGGTGTTGCCAATGTCTGCAGCTCGTTTCGTAGTTTCTTTGCTTGTCTGTAGAAACATTCAATGTGTCTAAACACCTATAACTCGGCTTGGAGGGACCATCAAAATACTAGAAGTTTTCTGGTGTTTTGATATGTCTGTGAGTAGATTTCTGGACTATTTGTATGAATGTGGCAAAACCTAGCAATGCAGCGTAAATATACTTACTGTGACTGTAATAACGCAAGAAAAGTCTATGTGGTTTGTTATTCTGCTTTATTTTGTTATGGGATAAAAGTATGCATATACATGAATTTAGGTTAGGTGCAGTCACCATAAACAGGATATCGCCGGTGATGTTATAAAGCACATTGATGAAGTAGTGTAAAATCATTAGCCTACTCTGGTCCATCGCTTTATTAAACGTTATAAATAAGGTCCAGAACAGCTACATTGGAACGTTATCTTTCTATCTTCTTGACCAGGTACATATATATCCTGTTCTACTCCCCCATTTATATTACCAGCTATTATTTGAAAATGAATGATTATGTATGTACTAACACCGAATTTAGCGTTTTTCTCGAACCTTTTTACTCTCAAAAATTTGGAAACATCTCGAAACACACGGAAATGACCCCAAGTAAAGTCGTCAACTTGGTGCTACTGGGAAATACAGGATCCGGAAAGAGTTATATCTCGAGAGCCCTCGGATGTGATTTTGTTTCTACTAGAAGCGCAGATGGCCATGGTGTGACCAGACGTATCCAGACGGATTTAGTGCAACTCAACGGTGTCAATTACAGATTGATCGATACACCCGGACTTGTCGAAAGTGACAAAACTAAAATGCAAGAAAATGCGGATGAGATCGTGAAGGCCTTGCAAATGGGAGGCGAGTTCAAGATACTGGTTGTAGTCAGAGATGAGAGTGGCCGGGATGACACCAGAGTATCATATTTTGCAAAGAAAATTCATGATGCGGTTCCCGAAAATGTCAAACTGGCGCTCATTATAAATAAGGTCCCAGTCTGCGACATTGACTACGTTACCGACGAGACGATGGCCGAGACATGCGAAAGATACAATCGATATGGGAATATATTTGATCCCAGATACGTTATGAAGATTAAGGAAGCCAACTTACCACCTGGAAGAGATGATTACACCTCCCAGAATGCCATAGATAGCTTCAGGTTAATCAAACTCGATCTCACAGAGCTGCTGCAAAAGATGGATCCTGTTGGTATCAACCCTAAAGCAGTGAAGACAATCACCGCGAACGAAAAAGATTACAGTGTCTGGGAAGATATCGTGAAATGGTCTAAGATAGCTGGACAGGCTTTTCTGAGGATAGCGTTGAACATGTTTACGTCTGGCATGTATGGCTATGTTGCGGACGAAATTGAGAGACAGCGCTGCAAACTAGCACGACAGTAAGAACCAGCTACTACTTTTCTTTTATTTCGAATAAAATTAAAATCTTATAAGCTAACGGTTATGGAGCGAAACGTGCCCTGTTTATTGGACGAGGTGGATTACTAGACGTAGAGAAATTATATGCCCTTTTTTTTATCCCAACTTTCACACCGTAAAATAGCGGTGTTGAAAAAGTCCTAGCTTTCCACCTTACGTTTTGTGTGGTACCAGGATTTCTTGCGCAGAGCCTTGGTTTTAATACGTTTCTCCTTACAAGAAGACGCTTTTGCTTTGGCTGCTTTGTTACCTGGAACACTATTGATTTCTGTGGAATTGAACTTTGCTAATGTTGTTTTCGTTGGCTCAATCTTGCAATTGCTAATTTAGCCTTTAATACACCAACAACTGCAAGAGCATTATCGTCAACGGTTTATTGTTGTTCAATACTAACGGTTTCTCATTCATGCTTTCCTCTGGTAATTTTTTGTTGACATTTCATAGCTACCTACTGTTTGCTAGATACGTCTGAAGGACGTTTAGCTATAACAAAGCAAAAAGTGCTTTCAACAAACATCTACTAACGTCCAAAATTCGGCTATGTTTTTATTAACGTTTTAGGTGGTCGGTAGTACAATTCGTCAGATAAACTTCCAATGCAATCGTGTAATCCTTATGCATTTCATGGTAGGAGGAGTCGATCAGTTTGCTCTAATTAATCTATGGTTCCTAGCAAGGCGTTAATGTCCGCCTTTGCGGAGTAATCTTTCGATACTATTTCTTCTGTATTTTCGCCATTTGCAAACCTTTATTGATGCTCCTACTTATCTGGAGCGGTTGTTCCACTTTACGGCCGAGCTTACGATGCGGATAATGTTACCTTTTGTTCTACAGATGGGTGCATCCATTGACTGCTGTTGCTATTTCCTTGGTTGCAAAGAGGACATACTTATTCCTAATCAAAAGATATCGTGAATAAACTTTGTCCATATGTAATGGCTATTGCCTTATGAAAGCGTACATATCAGAAGATGTCAGAACGACTATATGTATTTAACAGACTTTGCAATACTAAACAGACTGATAGCAAAGTAGGCAATGTTAAAGACTGGTCATTATCGAATACTATACAAGGTAGTAGTAATACTTCGCTTGCTCCGTTGTTTATAGCATGACAGTCTTAGAGGAAGCTGACAAGGGCGATACCTTTTCTTTTATCATTTTCTTCTCCTCTATACTCGAAATTTCGCCAATGAATTTTATTATACCAAGCTAGAATTTCATGTTACACATTTTTTGCCAAAATGGTGGGTAAATTCTTATGTAAATGTAACATAGTGTAGTTGATGTTAGTATTGTAACAGCTGTACAATTGTCATGCTTTTGATTTTTTGCTCGTACTATTACCATTTATTGGATAAATTATCATTGGCTAGAAGAAACATTTACTCATCTTACAGGATACGTACAATTAACTCTCCTTTCCTTTTCATTGTCCTTCCCTTTATTTCATGTTCACCAGTTCGTAGTCAAGCGTGGTTCATGGTATACTCTGATCCTGTGATATAAAAGATGGTGACGCTAGAACTAAGCAAAACTTAGGAAAGGGTTGTTCGTTATTTCATGAATAAGTGCTCTCTTTAAACATTTTTGACAATCCATGCGGTTAATAAGCGGGTTGCTGTAGTTACTGATATTTTTTGCAAGATGCTTATGATCGGTATTGACATGTTTGATCTTCTTTTGATATTCTATGTCCGCTGGTATCTCAGCAACAGACCGAATAGAATATGAAGGCGTTAGTATAACCTGATCCGTTCATTTGTTACAGCAGATATGTTCACTGAGAGCCTAGACCTAATATTTTATCCAATAAATACAGTTATATAATCATGTCCGATAGGACACAGGCTGTGGTTTTCAGGGCTCAACTTTTCTTTAGCATCGATCTTCTGGTGTTACTGAACTGGGTTGGGTTCGCAATCCTAGAGACCGGTCAAGCTAGAAATGTCTCCATAAAAAGGAATACGTGCAACTTTTGTTCCAATCTTGTTAAAAACCAACAAAACCTTTCTTATTTGTAAGAGAAAACACGAGCTATAAGAAATTGTCTAAGCTTTAATTACTTCAAGTATACCAATATTTTGGTGATGAAAGTGCGTCAGTACTGCTTCTGTTAAATATTCTAAATTGATCTCAACGATTACTTGTTGCTCGATATGCCGGTATGACGAAATTAAGATGGTTGATTCAGGACACCTAAAACACGTATGCGATAGTCGATATTGTGCGGAGGAAATCAGACTATACTCTGCTTATAGCTTGGTATATATTACGTTCTTTCGCAGATGACTTGACATGCCTCTTTATGCTTACTCACTTTGCTATTCACAAGGTGGTAGCTGCATAAGCTGGAAAAGAAAATCCGACTGCATAAAAATACATGAAAAACTGAATCAACGCTCTAGGCTTAAGTACCCTCTTCCAAGCTCTTACTATGGTTTGATAATACTACCATTTAACCGAGCTTCTAAGATCCAACTTTTATTACGCTCTACTCCAAAGCTGAACAAGTTGACTTGAAAAAGGGTCATAGCTGCACACAGAGCAAAGCACTTTGGTGAGAAGACTCCCAAAAGCAGTAAAAAAACGGGCACTTTTGAGACTGGCGACGGCATCGTAGGATTAACATTGGTTACATCTAACAGAATTATATAGAGGGCTCATATGACGGCAAAAATACTGGTCAAGCTGTGATGATTTTAACGTGGCGGTTGGACCCAAAACAAATTTGGGACACCTGCGGCAACAACTCAAAGAACTTACCAAAAAATTCGAGTACATTGAAAATGAAAGAAAAAACCCAGGTATTGAAACGAAAATTCGACAGGACGAATCGAAGTGCAAAAGTGTATTTGTGATGATCTGCAACACCAATTACGCGTAATAAAGGAAAAGCATGAAGAGAAGGTGAAATATTTAAACCAGAAAGCCCAAAATTCCCAGGAGCATTCAGAGAGGCTAGAAAAGCAACAAAAAGAGAAAGCAAATAGACCGCAAAAAGACAAGCAGACCAATAAAGTAGAAATGGTTAGAAAAAGGAGACTAAACGGGTTGGAAAAGGAAAACAGCTAGATGGCGGGTCGCAAGGAGCGTGACAAAGGAGTCATGGAGCATTAGAGAAGCTTAGAAATCAAGAAAAGCGAGCAAAAAGCAATCATGAGGCAAAAAAAAACAAAGGGTAGAACCAGGATGTTATCGCCGACCTCCCCAACGAATTGATGGAGGCACAAGCTGAGCGTGAAGCACGAAAAAAGAGCGCTAAAGAGCAACATGATGTGAAGGACATAAAATATTTACGGCTTGATGCACTACAGGACAGAGATAAGTAGGAGAAATGCTTGGAAGCCTGAAAGAAGAGTTGGGAACTGAACGAGAAGCAAGAGGCAAGAGCGCTAAAATCCAAGAGCCGTATGGATGAGGAGATGTATGAATGGATTGACATACTGCAGAAAGGGGGATCGAATCATAAAGGATACGTGGAATTAATGAACAAGAAGATCTTTATGCAGATTGAAGTAATGCGAGAAATGCAACTACATGACCGGAGAAACACGGAAAAATATATTTGAACGTCTGAGGGAAGAGATAGGGTATAAAGAAAATCTAGCAGAAGGAAACATGTTATCTATTGCTGAGATCAATAACGCTTTGACTATTTCTGCAGTTAATGAAGCTTCCGTCCATCTAAAATATTGTTCATTCCTTACATGGAAGCATATGGGCTTCATATCTATTTTGGGGCGGTACCTTATATTCTTATCAACATTTTCTTATCTTTTCTACCGGAAGTAAGGAGATATCAAAAGAAAGGAATGGGAAGGAAGGGAAAGGCTTGTTCAGTTCGCAACATTTTAGACTCGGTTAACTAGTTCAATTTCTTTGTTTTTAGTCATTTCATGCAGGCAAGATCTGCGCTCAGCTAAAATGCTATCATTGCATAGAAACCGATAACTTCCACTTTTGATTACATTGCGAAACGTGTAACAGTATTGCTCGAAAATTTCTCTTTCTGCTTCTGATTACAAGTACAGATACTATAGAACTTGATTAAGTGGGCAGCGTCATACCATTCACTTGGCTTAAACAACTGCGAGAATACTGGTAGTCAGTGTTTTGTACTATGGGAGTATATCAAGCAATTCCTTTTATTGAGGCAGAAACCTTCGACCTTAGGGGTAAGTTCAATTTATTACAGTCCACTGTCGGATAACAGTCATAATAGTCTATTACATCCTTTCGATTTGCTCCCCAGCGAGAGCATACAACACGGCCATAGTTAAACCAAGCGCTGCCCTTAAAGCGGGTTTTTTAGCCCGGCGGACGAAACGTGTCATACGCGTCTCCCTATTGGAGCCTTCTGTACCCGTCGTGATGGTTCTCACTGCGTTAGGTTTGATTTTAACAGTATCCATCTTTCGCAACAGTTCTATCAGATCAAGTTGGATTAACCTGAAGCTATCTCTTGCATTCTGGGAGGTGTAATCATCTATTCCAGGTGGTAAATTGGCTTCCTTAATCTTCATAACATATCTGGGATCAAAGATATTGCCATATCGATTGTATCTTTCGCAGGTCTCGGCCATCGTTTCATCATTAACACGGTCGATATCAGATACTGCAACCTTATTTACCACAAGCGCCAGTTTGACATTTCTTGGAACCGCATCATGAATTTTCTTTGCAAAATATGATACTCTGGTATCGTCCCGGCCACTCTCGTCTCTGACTACAACCAGTATCTTGAACTCGCCTCCCATTTGCAATGCTCTTACAATCTCATCCGCATTTTCCTGCATTCTAATGCTGTCATTTTCCACCAAGCCGGGTGTGTCGATTACTCTGTAATTGACGCCGTCCAGTTCCACTAAACCCGTCTGGATTTGTCTGGTCACACCATGGCCATCTCGGCTTCTGCTGGCAAAAAAATCACACCCGAGAGCCTTACAGATATAACTCTTGCCAGATCCTGTATTTCCCAGCAGTACTAGGTTAACTACTCCACTTCCGGTCATTTTTCTATGTTTCGAGATTTATCCGACTTTGGGACTTTTGATAGAGAAGTACGAGAAAAATGCTAAACTGTAAAGTGTTAGCACAAATTTAAATCACTATTCCCAATAATAGTATATAGCATCGACGGAGGAGTAAAGCAAGGAATATGCTTACCGATAAGAAGAAAAGGAAATATATTGATTAAACTAAGCTTTTTACAGTATTTATAATGTTGATTAATGCAATGACTTAGAGCAGCCTAATGAATGTACAGTAGCTTGTCATTGGGCTTTATAATGTCACCGGTAAATATCCTCCCCGTCATGGTTATGCCTAACCTAAAATCATGTTTATGCACGTTTTGTGTGCATAAGAAACAAATCAGGATATCAAACCATAAAAGCATTTCTTTCCGTCAATACAGTCGCATTAAATGAATTCTCACCGGGTTTGTAGACTTCGCCGAATTACATATGGATATCTCGTAAGTGAAGACATACGACCTATGAGAAAACTTCCAACAATTCTGATGATCCCTACAAACCTAGTTACAAGTGTTTAGACACATTGAATGTTTCTACAGACAAGCAAAGAAACTACGAAACGAGCTGCAGACATTGGCAACACCAGACCTTTCAGGCTTAGACTTGATTCGAATATTGATTAAAGGTAGCCGAGGTTCTCAGAATCCACCAGATGACACTTAAAAGGAGCCATAGAAGAAGTCTTACATTGCGTAAACTCTATTAGGTTTTCCACCGATTTTCACAGACGGCTTAGATGATATTCCCATAGTGCGCATGCATAGCAATCTAAATAATCTTGGATTAAGCTCATCATGCAGGTTTTGTATCTCAACGACATAGAATCATCACTAACACATGACCATATGGCTATGCACCGCACAGATATCCATTTCGCTGTTAACATGTTTGCTCCAAACTCAGTCTAACATTGACATATGGTCCCAATTTTGATATTTCACGACTTTACCAGATACAGTGGAAGAAAGTTACATTCCACCATTAGTCCACGCACAAAACATACGTAAGCAAGATCCCTTCTTAATTCATAGTGTACCTTATCGCTCTTTTTCCCAAGAAAACCAACACTGTGGGAAAGAATCTTCAAACAATTCTCAATCTTAACCTTTTTCAACGGAGTTTTTCAGATATTCAAGATAATGCCCCCCCAGAGAAACCAAACATTGAATGCATATACAGACGACAAAGCTACCAAATGTAAAATATTGGGCTATATGTGAATCAGCTGACACAATAACGGAACCACCAAGGCTTGGTCTAACCAATTAGTAAGGCAAAAAAATTACGTGACATAGCGAGAAGCAGAGCATCTAGGGGTTAATCTAGAAGCGGATAGTGTATAATATAAGCTATGATTACTTTAAAAAAGGCAAAGACACATGTGCTCCCAGTTATAAGTGTGTACTGTCAGCTGCGGGTTGGCATTGTGGCTCAATGTTTGTGTTTTTCCGCAATGATCTAAATGTTGTGTAACTTACTGATATTTGTGTTATTCCGGGGAAAGCAAGAAAGAAGTCTTATGGTTCCAATTGATAACAGATCTCTAAAAACAAGTCTGTAGCAGCTTTAAAATTTTTCACTGCATCAATAAACGCTACTGACTCGGTGAGAACGCAGTATAGCGGTACTTTTATTCAAGGCATTTCCAAGGTGAACTGTTACGAACAGTGTAATTTTCTTTTTATTGTTGATTGAGACTGGTTATAACTGGCTGACCCGTCTTNTTGTGTTATTCCGGGGAAAGCAAGAAAGAAGTCTTATGGTTCCAATTGATAACAGATCTCTAAAAACAAGTCTGTAGCAGCTTTAAAATTTTTCACTGCATCAATAAACGCTACGGACTCGGTGAGAACGAAGTATAGCGGTACTTTTATTCAAGGCATTTCCAAGGTGAACTGTTACGAACAGTGTAATTTTCTTTTTATTGTTGATTGAGACTGGTTATAACTGGCTGACCCGTCTTGAAAAAGACACAGATTCTTACATTCTGGATGTCCTTAACGTCATTTTATTTATTCTGTATGTGGCCCAGGGCAACTTTAGTTCTCAAAAGGAAAGGGAGGGGGAAATCTGAGTAGCGTTTTACACTTTCTGAACTTCATAAAACATTGATCTATTTAGGAGACACTGTAATTCCTAACGAAAATTTCTATCCTGGTAGTAGAATTTGAGCAAAGCAAAATTGGTTGAGAAATTGAGGTCTGAAGTTGCGGCAACTTCATAGGAACCATCCTTATGATATCCTAAGTTTCAAGGCTTAGATGCAGAACAGCGCCCAATGAAAAAAGTTTTAGTCTAAGTAGCAAATTTACAGTTTTCCTTTGGGTATATTATAAGTCTGGTTACATGCTTCAGCAAAGAAAAGTTGCCAATTAAAAGTTTTTTACGATGGTGCCTTTCGTAGACTTTAAACTTTGTGACAAGATCACCGTTTGCGTAGATTCCTCAGATATCAAAGGTTTGACATTTTAACGAGTGCCATATAACGGTAACAACTGACCTTTCTTTTCGGAATTGTTTCTGCGTTAGCAATGCCATTGAAGAGTACTAGCTTTCAGTACTTTCTTGTAAAGGAGGTTACTGTTTTACCCGCTGCTCCAATCTGAGAGTCAACTGCAACCGTATCAGATTAGGTCACTTTAACCTAATTGTATGGAGTGATTGATCATCAGTATCCAGGTTCCGGTACTCAAAATGCCCGTGTGATATGGCAGTTATTTAGCAAAATTACTTACGCAACGTTGCTTTTGTATATTATAGGCTCGTTCAAATGGCTACGTTAGGTGTCTACAATTGAAAAGCTTTATAAAGAACAATAATTGCGAAGGACTAAGCTTAGGTACTCATGCAGTGTTAAGTTTAACTGCAATCCGTTTATGGCAGGCATAACGTAAGTAGCCCTCGTGTAACTTAGCCAAGGTCTATAGGGACTGTGTCGATGCATTTTGCTTGCCTTTCAGCTTTATAGATTAGGGAGCGTCTTATGGTAAGCACGGAGCTTGCAATATCCTATGATGCATTAATATAAGAATTAAGCAAAACACAAAGACTTGATACTTCCATCCTCATTAGCTTGATTTGCAAGACATTTTTGGAAAGGGGAAGTAAGATTGGCAACGTAGTAGTTGAATTGGGTAGATGTGAACTTCGACAAAACCATGCGGTACATGGCAGATGCTGCAAGCCCATGGTGTACGTGTCAATGACATATCGATGACAAGAAGACGATGAAGATAAGCATCTTGCTTGATCAGCCAGCTGAGCATTTATCTCATATCAAAGCCAAGCTTGACATAGAGAAGGCACCAATATTCTTTGCACCATGTGGCTTTATTTCACAAACAAACAAGCTCAAACTGTTTGAACCATGGCTTCACAAATCCCAGCCAAGAGGCTTCGAAGATCATTGTTTCGCAGGAGAGGTTTCTAGCTATCGATTGGTCCACACTTAGCTAAATATCGGAAAATTTCGTTTAAAAAAGCGTCAAGACAGTACTACGCAAAGGTATCTTCAACGGTGGGAGGATCAGAGGGTATTGTGGATGGAAGTTGTGGAGTCAATCGAATATGGTGCAGACGGCGAGAGAACCCATACGGTCATTCTTCTTAGCAGCACAGATGACATCGGTTCTTGATATCCATTGGTGATGTATGCTTTTTCATAGCCAGATAGCTTGACCATAGATATTCCTTATCAAGAACCGGCAATTCAGGCATCCGTCAGAGATATCAGATCCTTGAGAAATGCTCTTATTAAGGATTGACAGAACACTCGTCTACTCGTCTCCCTTGCTGAAGGCGAAAAAATAGAAATATCAGCTTTTTTTTGAATATCTGATTTATTCAAACAATAAATGAATATTTTCCTTTGGTTTTATTTCGTCCGTATGGTTCATTAATCATTGTATGCACATAAACGGAATATTTCTTCGACACGTCATGTTAAGGAGAACAATGACATGCTATGCATCGTACTCCTTTATATGAAAAAGATATACCACTGTGCTTCTTCTAGTGTAGGATATCAACCACCAAATTTGAGAAGTTTTATTTAGTTAAATCACTTATCGGGCTGTCGCAACAAGTAGTGAGCGTCACTGTGTTCTCAGCGAAGAGATTGTTACGTGCACTGCACTTGAGCTACCCTTTTCTGAACGAAAGTTAGCAAGTCTTGTCAAGTACTCCGTATTCACTGTTATAAAGTGAAACCAGCCATATCAACCTGAACAAGCGGGTTGCCCAAATGTGTCCTGAACCATATCCTATCCCTAGCAGCTCAAATTGGTACACACTAACAGACACCACGCAATTGCCTGCACACAGCGCCAAAGCCACCCTTTCCGGTAGCAACTGAGCGAAGCATTCTCCGACTAGCTTCACTCAGTACAAAGGGCGTCACATACCACTTTTTTTATCTTTTTCTCCAAACCAACTTGTAGATCTGATCGATGGCCACACCACAGAAAAGAAGAACACAGCGAGTCGGCAAGAAGAACACCCGAAAGAATGCCAACAAGCACTTGAAGAAAGTGGTGATCAAGGTATGAAACAAGCATGACGAAGCTTCATGAATTAGAACAAACATGTCAAAGACAAAGAGACTGATCCCGAGAAAAATTTCCACCTATAGAGTAACAAGATTATTCGAGACAACTGGGATAAAAAACAGACACTCAAGCAGAAGTGAGTTGAAAGAAATTATTTATATGACTTGTTATGGATCAACTTATCTTGTGTCCCCAAAATTATCAGTTACGAGCGTCTTGGTCTACTAACCTCGTTAAATGGTGTCTCGGGCGGCCGGGAAAAATTGATGCCGCCGAAAAAGGAGGAAGCAATGGACACAGAGGAAGGCGAGGAGCTTAAAGAATTGACAGAAGAAGAAATTGAAAAAGTGAAGAAATCTCTGAGACCTGGTGAAGGTTTGATTCAACGTGATGATGAAGGCAACGTGATCCGTGTGATTGTTGGTGAACGTAAGACCCATGATGAAATCCTGGATGAAGAATTTCCTCCAGTAGAAGCGAAGACAGATGTGGTTCGAGGTAACAGAAAAAGAAAAGTACTCCAAAGGAGACATGGTTATTGAACCGAAATATCTCCCTTTGTAGAACTTGAAGCCCGTGCAGCCTGTGCTATTAAACGTGAGCGACATCAGACCGAATATGAAAAGGACTGGATAGCACAGTTGATTGCCAAACATGGCGATGATTATGAAGCCATGTTCTGGGATAAGCAACTCAACATATACCAGCAAACAGCAAATCAATTGAGGAGAAAGTGCGAAAAATATAAAAAGGATCATTAGAGAACTGAAACAATTTTCAATCATCCCGTATCATCAAAAAACACATTTTTCTTTCTTTGTAATTTCATTCACCTTGTTACATTTGTTCTCTTATTTTTCTTTTTCTTCCCTGTTATCTCCTGAGGCAATGCATTCTGTTTAATAAATAGCCGACTAGTTCATCAAGGTTTATTTTGTTGGCTTTAGATCATCATGGCTATACATACATCCATGACATATAACAACGAAGAAATCGTGTGTTTATTTGCTACAGTATTACGGGCAAGGGATTTTTCATTAATTCACTGATTTTCCCTGCAATATTAAATGGCCGACAGAAATTAGGTTCTTGGTCCTAAAGGACTATATGCAGGATGCCCTCGACAATATTATTGATCCTGTCAGCGATTTTTTTTGGCTTTTTTCTCTCTTCTTTTTTATACTCTCTCGAACAACGGTTGGCTCTTCTCTCAGCTTCAAGTTGCTTTCGGAGCTTGTCTTCTTCTTTTTCATGTCTTTTGCTCTCTTCCTTGTGCTGCTTTTTCAATTTTTTTAATAAAATCTTGCTCTTTTGGCGTCTCTGTTATGAACTATTTCCGGTTGCTCCTTATTGATATGTTTTTGCAATTTTAATGTTGATTGTTCGAGCTTAGGTATTCTTACTGCTTGTTTTCGAGATGAAGACGGGACATCAAGATTCTAATTTGCTTATATATATCATACGCATTTAGCTTCATTGTCTGACATTAAGGTTATGCAGGAAATGCGAAGTTTTTCAGTGGCGTGATAAAGCGCATGGAACAAACAGTAATACTTGCATCAAGGCTTGATTAACGTGCGAATTTGGTCCATCGGTTTCGCGTCGTTGAGTTTCTGACGCGTAGAATTACAATGCATGACCTTCCGCACTGTATAAATTTCCAGTAAAAACAAGCTACAGCTTGTTATAAGAGAAAAAAAAAGTTATGCGTATACCACGCTGCAGATCACGGATCGGCACGAACGAAGGCAAATAAAATCTGTTATCATAGCAATGTTATAGATATCCATATTCACTCGTACTCGTTCCATTGATGTAGAATATTTAAAAGTGATTTTAAAAGACACGTCTTTATTTAACTGTGCTAAACTGAGTGTACTAAAGTAATGCACAAAGTAACAGAAGAAGGGAGTAGACAAAGTTTGACAACAAAAGAAAGTTTGTTTCAAGGAGTGCAATTCCTTTGATCAAGACAGCATTGCCATTTTTAAGACAGTTCTTTTTTCTTTTCTCCAGAACTAAATTCAATTCTTGGCATTGGTTAATGGGAAAGGTTATTATAAGAATCCATTGCCTTTCTTTGGTTGCTCTGCAGAATCAAGTAATGACACTTATGTACAAGCGATGATGGAGAAATGAGACGAATTACACAAACGAATACGAACGACAGAATATTCATTTACTGTTCGAATGAGGCCTGAATATTTGAAGGAGTGATCCTGATAGCATTCGGCCAACATTTGCCCATTGCCTACCAATGGCCGACTTGACCTGGCCAAGCTTGAACATGCAAAGTAAGCACAATCACAAAGAAAACGCTATGGAATTGGAACGTTTGACCACGACCTTCTTTTATAATGCTGCGTCTTTCTACATTCCCAAGATCACAGGTCGGGATCATTTTTTATAACTTGGTACAAGAGTACAGGATTCCGGCTGAATGCTTATTTTGCTGGAGGTTGAAGCAGTGCGCGTAAACAGTGAGGACATGTCATAGAGCCAAATGTAAATCGATCTCATGTTGTAACAGCAACGTAAACAAAGTAACGAAACCGAAATTCGCACGGCACAAAGATGGGTCAAACAGCACGACAAAGGCGCCCTGACAGTATCCTAAAAGAGCATCAGAAGACTGCTCGCCCACATCTTCTCAACGAGGAACGTACAAAGGTCATTCTAAATAATATTGATGGGAACCATTAGCCGTCTTTGAACAGGCAATGGAGCAACTGAGGCAGCTGTTGACAGGGCTCAAGGTATCCCAAAACACTATCTATCATTTACTCAAGGTGCAAGCAAAGGGACCGTAACTGGACACTATCTTCTGTGCCATTCGTCAAGCGTCCTTACCAACGATCATAAATGCCGACCATATACAATATTTACATATTGCGACTATGACAAGGGCACGGACAACAGTGGCAAGGTCGCGTCACTGTTGCTCAAGACAGTTGCGACCAGCGTAATCACGCAAGCGTCGCCAACTCTCAAGAAAAAACATGTAGAAGACTACCTGCGACACTGCAGCGACGTCGAGATCAAGAACGCGTGTGAAGCAATCCTCACGCAATTTTCTGGAAATTGCAACGACGTCGAGATCCTCAGCAATGAGGCTCTGGACAAGGAGCTTAAGAAGATGACTGCTGTAGTGACTTCCTATGTCACAAAAGCAAATGTTACCGTGGTTGATTACCGTTTTGCATGTGTTTGACAAAGCAAACAGGTAGTACTGAAACCATGAACGCGTTTGCTTTAAATAAATCATTACTTTCGTTCAGTTGTATCTATAGTATAGTATTCTAGGTTTTATATGTACACAATTTATACCCTTCCCCTCCCACACATCCAGTGGCGATGAGATTTAACGCACCAGAGAGATGAAGTAGTCGTTTAGTCTCAAAGCGGGAAAAAGTTAAAGCCCTGGTTTTCGAACGGTTAGCTCATTTAAGCCTTTATGGTAATGTTATGGCTCATTTGCAGTGCTTTGCATCCCAAGATACGTATACAACTGATCTTTCCGAACGAGCTAACGAGTCCTGCACAACCTTTGATCCGTCAATATATCGTATGGAGTACAATGTACAGTCCAGAGCCATCATTATATTCGCACTTTTTTGTTTAGACATTCAACGTAAATGGAGGATCCAATCCCACTGCGTATTGCGCTTGCAGAACCTATAACCAGCAGAGGAAGAAAAGGAACAAGGATGATGTTCCGAAATTAGTGTATATACCTCTATGAATCCTGAAAAGGTGTTACAGCTATGTATCTGATTCGCCAGCAGTGAATAATGCCGTTTACTCTTTACAGAGCGATATCCTCAGCCTTATGGGCAGAAGTATTGTTAATTATCAAAAAAAAAAGATATCCCATCATGTGCTAATAATTATAGGTTTCATCCATCATCACCTTCATAAATGACCTGCTAATGTATAGAAAGTCACAACACTGCTAAATTTACCATGCTTAATGTTACCCTTAAGACGGACAACTAGGTTAAAAAATCTGATGGCAAACACAAACAACTGCTGTAGCACGATGGACCAACGGGACAATTTGGTTGATATCAAAGCAAGATGCACTATGTCAATGTCTTCACAATAGTTTTGACTTGACAGTGCGACAGACTTGTGTGCTACCGGCGTTTCAGAAATGGGCACATACTTTTAGTCCCTTCATGATATTGAGATACTGGATGATGATATTAAACATCATTTTTCAAATAATGGGCACCTCTCTGTTGGTTGCTATGATTCTATGGAGATTTTCTGTGTTTTTATTTATCATTCTTACGCGATTGTTCACTCTTCTCTTTTCGTCAGGATTTTGTTCACTTAATACGATATTGGCAGCCGGGTAATATCTATACATTACAACCGTTGTGATATTCAGTAGGATAAAACCAATTATTGAGTTGTTGAAAAACCGTTCCTCTGACACAATAGGATGCCCATACTGATGAACATAAAAACTCTGTTGGAATTAACCGAGAGCAATCGTATTTATTTTTCGTTTTTAAAAATGCCCCTTTAGTTTTGCCAAACCGAAGCCGGCGCCAGCTCCAAATAGTGCACCCAAGGGTCCACCTAAAACGGAACCCACAATAGTACCTCCAGTGATGTATTTATGGCAAGTTTCTGTTTGCTCCATTTTCCGCTTGTGCTCTCTCTCTTGTCTTTCTGCGGCTTCTAATTCCATTTTCAATTTTTTTTGTTCCGTTTCGTACATTTCCTTATCTTTCTCGATGTTTTTTACTCTGTCTTGCAAATCCTTTATGCTATTTGTTTTGGCCTCCATTTCTTTCCTGGTGGCTTCCAATTTGTCTTGCGCCTCTTTTTGTTTCTTTGCGTGACTTTGCTCTTCTCTCTTACGTTCCTCATTTATCTTGGACTTAAGATTGTTGTAGTCTTGGCGTTTCTCTTCGAGCACCGAATGAGTTTTATCATACTCTGCGTCCATCTTCTCTGCTTGGTGCTGCAGATTTTCAAGATATTCTTTGTTGTCTCGTATTTGTTTGTTCAGAGTTTCATTTCCTTCTTTCCGCTCGTCTGCAAAATTCTGTTGCTGTTCTTTGAGTCTGTTCAGCGTTTCCATATTCTGTCGAATCTCTTCATCAAGCTTTTGTTTTGTCTCACTATGTCTTTTTTCCTGCTCTAATAGTTCCCTCAAAATCTCGCCCTGCTTTTCTTTAATCCTCTGATTCTCTTCCTCATAGTGTTTTTGATTTGCGCAATGCTCTTCTGCTTCTTTTTCTTGTTGGTCTCTGATTTGCTTTTCTCTTTTCTCACATTCTTGGATTTTCTTCTTCAGCTCCTTTATCTTTTCTCTATCCTTTGTTTGCTGCTCAGTGAGTCGTTCAATCTCTTTTTGATTATTTTCAATATCGATTTCAGTCGTAGAGAGAGTTTCTTCAATGATCTCCAAGCGTCTCTCCTGCTCCCTGAACAGGTTTACTGCCGAACTCAAAAATCGGGCTAACTGTCTTCTATCCATTTGTTGCAGCTGGCTCACGCAGCTCTCCAAGGTTTGTTCGTCCATGTATTCGCTGTTCAAAAGGGCGAGTTCCGAGTTATCACCGTCATTTTCAACATTGAATTCCTCTGCAGCACTATCATCCCCTTGAAAAGTAGTATTTTCTTCACTGCTCTGCTCCATCATCGTTTCACCTGGTTGGTTACTGCTATTCTTGACCTTCATTATATTATTTTGCACAAGGCAGTACTAATGCTGGCTTAAAGATAAAGGAGAATTTTTGCACGCTTAATCAGCTAATCTATCAAACCCTTTTATTTGACACGGTTGTTTCACAACGATTAATGCCAAAAAGCTCGAGATGCATTAAATGGTTTGGAACAAGCAGTAACGCTTGCACAAAAATTGAATTAACTTGTAAACGGGTCCCTTGACGCCACACCCTTTGGATAAACTGCTTTATTCAGTTCAATGTATGGCGAGTAATATAACACTGAAGGAGTCCTCTGTGTCAATTCGATAAGTATTTTTAGTTACAAGACATTCCATGATCATGATTTATCGCTTGATGCCTGGATGTGGTATAGAGAGAGTCGACTTGAGGAACCAAACAATTATGTGACGGCACTCAATAGTACACAAATGTAGTCCCATTTTTTCCGGATCAATCCGGTGTTTATTATGCCGAGGTATTGCTTATGTAAAGAACAAAATATCCCTGCATTTAAAGCATATGAAACACACCCGCAGATCCACTGAACGGTGTCTAAAGCTTTTTCCATTTTGTTTCGCATTTCTGAATTGCAATGCTAGAACAATATATAACTTGATCTTAACTATGAACCACATCGACTAAAAGTTCCTATCATGCCTGATGCGAACATAGAAAAAGCCGATAAAACGGATGATCAAAGTATCCTAGAGCAAGACCTTACCAGGAGTTTGCACAACCCTGGAGAACTGAAGAAGAGGCCAGTGCTTGATACACAATTCCAGCAGCGAGGAGCGCGTTTGGATGAAGCAGAGTCAAGGAGCAACCAAGCTAACCAGCGTACTGAGGACCAGCAAAAGAATATAAACCATTTAAAGAAAGAACATGAAGAGGACAGGAAGACGATCCATACTTTAGAAGACATGTTAGCGTGTCGAGAAGAAGAACTTAAATCGCTTGAAGAGGAAAGGCAGAGAAGATCCGAAGAGTATGCAGAAAGCCACCAGGATTGGGAACAACGCCTTCAGGCTAACGAGAGTGAGCTTGAATCTCTTACAAGACAGTTCCAAACGGAAAGATTAAAGCTCAGCGAGGAAGAAAGCGAGAGGAGAAAGTTGCTTGAGGAATATAAACGAGCTGCTAAAGATACAGAAAGCGAGCTGCAGGAGAGCAAGAAAGAGTATCAGAAAGAGCAAAGTACACTGAGTGGGGAGATCGAGAAGGGTGCTCGTGCCGCTAAGGACAGGGAGAATCGGCTTAAAGATAGCAAAAAGAAACTCGAAACGTTAAAAGACAACATTCGAAAGTTTGATAGCGACATTAACGAGCTAAAAACAGACTTGAAGAACAGTTAAATAGTGAGAATCGAGCCGGTTATCTTTGGGTATATTCTCTAAGACGAACAGTTACCGAAGCTTTCAGTACAGCCATGAAAAACTTAACCGTGTTAATAAACTGGAGATACGTATCCATAAATTTATATAAAAGTGATACTGTCTTTATATGTTATCGACTTAAGATGAGGATCGTAGTTAGTCGATAGAAGATCGATTTCCGGGTCAGGGTTGATGCAGCAGAAAAAGACTTACTTTTTTATTTCTTCTGATTCTGGAATGTTATATATCTGCTTATAAGATTGGTGCTACTATGACCTAGAATGTGACATTATATCGAACAGATACGTCGAGAAACCAGCTTAGTTATTACGACGACTGATGAAACAGGGCGGTAGCACCAGAAAATTGGATGGAGATTATGGCAAACTGCGATATATCGATCATTTCAAAACATTGTTGGTTTGGCAGCATGATAAATCTGTGTCTTACTTGTGATTCAATGATGAGCATATACTGTACGAAGTTCAATCTCCTTCACGGTATTGAAATATTGAATATTTATTATCTAAAAGGAAATCGTTTACCTCATCGTGATCGGCGCATTTCTGCTGATTACTAGGATTTTCTGTATGGTGGCGGTTTCCTAAGATTTTTGTGCGATTGTTGAGCTTCTTTCTTTTGACAATAATTTCATCCATATAATACGATATTTGCAGCCGGATAATATCAACACAGTAGCACCAGTCTACTGAGCAGTATAATATCAGGGGAAAAGATTTATTGAGTGCTGGAGCAACGTTCCTTCAGCACCGCAGGATAAAATAGACACAAAATCAAAGGAACTATGGCATAGGTTCTCGACAATTATAGCATTTTCTCTTTGTTCCAATATTTTAACTCTAACTTTCTTCATATAATATATGAATAAGACTAACCTCTGTATACAGCTGCCACATCTTGAACGAATCAATGAGACAAAAAGTCAATTTGGATAAAGAACATACAAAACTCTGTATCTAAAGAGTGGCTTATTACCGTGTTGATCCATGCATATTATGTCTTTCATGATTTGTCACATTGTTTAATAGTCAAATTATGACATTGACAAAGAAAAATTATGCATTTATCGTTTCAATCTACAAAGATGGGTCTGCAATGTAATTTCTTGGTCTTGCAAGCTAAGGCGTTTGAATTGCGCATTTTTCAGAACCCTCTATAAGCGACCTTCTTTCTTTTTTTATCCCATTCCTTCAGTTGCTTTCTGATGTTATTGATAATGTTTTGATCGTCATTTCTTTGCTTCTCAAATTCGCTTTCTCTTTGAACATAATCTTGTGTTTTCTTCTCCATTTCATTATGGAGGTCGCCAATGACTTGATGGTTTTGTTCTGACTGTCGCTTTGAACGGTTTTCGATTTCCTTTTGCTTCTGTACCTGTTCTTGCAGCTGCACTCTGACTGTCCGCAACCTTTCTCTACTCTTCGCCAAACTTTCGTCGAGCTTATTTCTCATTTCGTAGTAATTATCTGCCTGCTGCCGTCGCTCACTTCCAAGTTCCTGAATCTTCTCGTTAGTCTGTTGGAGCTGCTGCCGATATTGTTCCACTCTTGCACGGTGTTCTTCCTCTTCCTTTTCACGTTGATTTCTGGTGTGGCTTAGGATTTCATCATTCTCTTGTATCTTCTCCTCCAACTCGCGAAGCTCTTGCTCGGCCGCATTCTGTAATTCACTGAGGCAATAAACTTGGCTTTTGTTTTCCTCAATATCATCTACAGACGATGAAACCGCGCTTTCAGTGGCCTTCGATTGCGTCTCGTGTCGGGTGGACCTGTCAACTACCGAGTCTAAAACACGGTCAAGCTGCCCTCTATCAAGTTGCTTCAGATGGTTGATAAGCGTCTCCAGGGTTTGGTCCTCGGTGTTTCCGCTGCTCATGGCACAAGCCTGATCAGAACTTCTGTCATCGATGTTTCCAATGATTTCCACTGCAGAATCATTGAATCTCTGAGAGCCAACTTGTTCTTGTGAGCTCTGGTGTGCCATACAAGTAATCTCTCCAATACCGTCCTGTTCTATAATCTCCACCATGGTATGGTTTCTTTTCGTTCGCGCTCAACTGTGATATGCAGGTGATAAAGCAGAAACGAACCCTGCGAAAAACATAACTCTTTATAGATGGTATTAGCTTTAAAACTCCTGGACAAAATTGTTCCGAATATTTTATGCAGCAATGTTTCTATCTTAAAAAAGAGCACTCAATGTTAATATTAAAACGCAACTGTAACTAGTCAGGGTTATGTACTTTTGTTTTAATCTTACATTTATAATATCAGTATATTGAGTATAGTCAAGCTTTTCATGACTTTAATTAGTTGGATTTTTTGAAGCTATCAGTGTATCTACGGCATAGATATTGGTGAACTTTACGATCAGAAGACGGCTATACTCGCCAATAGTTTTATAGCAGCAGATATCTTATTTCAGTTTTTGACATCTTGAATCTCATTAAGAACTCTGCGACGTTCTTCAAGCTGGCTTTGCAAGATTTTGAGCTTTTCCGCATATTTGCTTTGCTCCCGCAATCGCCGCTTTTGCAATTCTGTGATGCGGATTTGAGCATCCGATTCCTCACGGTATAGTACAGCTTTCCTCGTACGCCATCTTCCCTCTTCCCTCAGTTTTTCCTCCTGCACCCCTTGAATAGCTTTCTCATTTTCTTTAAGCTGTTCTCTAAGGCTATTTTCCCATTTTGCTTGTTTTTCTTTTTCCGTTTGCCGTTGCTTTCCAATATTTTGCAGATCGTTCTTGCTTGCATCCAGTTGTTGTTGCAAGCTGTTTTCGCTTTCTGCAATCTCGCACAATCTTTTCTGTCTTTCATTTTCAGCTCTTTCAATTTCTTCCTTTTGGCACCGGAGCTTTTGTTTCAAGGATAGAATTGTCCTGCAAATTTCATAGTGCTCTTTTCGCAGCCGCTTAATTTGACCTTTACTATCTTCGACTTTCGTGTCAAGGTGAGTCCAACTCGACTCCATATCTACTAAACGCGCTCCCTGCCCCACTTCTGCATCGGGTTCCCGCGTAACAGATGCTTGAGAGTCCAATTCTGCTTTTCCTGGCTCTTCACGATCATGGAAGACGTTAACGAGAAGTTGCTCTGATCCTGTAGTGCTACGTCCTTCAGTTGCTTGATTCGATAAAGTCTGGTCAAACGTCTCATCCGCGTGTTCTATGCTGCCAGCAGTGGTGATTATAGCTTCCTCCATATGATTCTCGGGCATCGGAATTGTTTTAATGCTGTTCTGTTGAAGTAACAAAGATGGAAAGAGCTAAATCTGCAGATTAATTAGAATTAGATAGTTTCAGGTCTCATTTCTGTTTCATACTGTTCATGCAGAAGTTGATTTCCAGTCCTATCCCTGGAATTAGTGTATGCTGTATGCCAGAAAAGCACTTCGTCATTATATATGTTACATTTACTTTTACCGCAACCAGGTGCCCTGAAAAAAAGTGGTGATGGCCTATCGTACAAGGTTTTGAGCTTCTGGAAATGCTTTTTTTTCGCTCCACAGTGATTGGAAAAGGGAAATGCGTTTTGCATTTTTAGTTTCGTTCATGATCTGTAATAAATACCAGACCTATCACACAACATCATCATTTTCATAAACGGATTGTTGGTTTCTCTTGGATGCTGCGAGCTTTCTAAATTGCCTGGTTATTTCGATTGGATAGAAGTATCGTCTTTTAATTCCTTGACAGAAATTCACCGTATCCCTGTATATCTGCAACCAAAGGATTGAGAATCTACAAGATCAGTATGAATGGTTGTAAGCAAGCTCCGTATCAGCTACCATAACTTCAGAACATTATCAGCCGAAACATCTACCTTCAAAAGAAATGCAAAGCTTCTCTACATCTGCAGACATGATCACTCTTAAAGAAAACTTTCATTGACACTGTAGCTTTCTTAGATAGTTCGGCCACCCAGTGTGTGTAGAAGCGCATAATATTTAGCAAAACAAATTTCCGTTCAATCTACTTTGTGTTACAGCTAGTTTTGTAGCTCCCTCATAACCAAGAACGTGTAGGTTGAGGTGAGTTGATGTGCTAGTGCCGGAGCGCGGGGGGAACGTAATAGCCTGGAGACGACATAAGTAGCCCCCGTTTTCTTTCATTACGCCGTGTGTTTTCTTGCTTGTTTTGCAACTCTGTAACACGCTCAATAAGCCGTTCGTTTTGGTCAATACGAAGTCCGCACGAACGGAGCGTTTTTTCAATGGTTCCTAAGCGAACTTCGTACTCAGCTGCCGTGCTAGCCGTATCAGCGATTAACAGAAATATTTCAGCGAGCTGCTTAACAAGCTTCTCCGGCTTCTTGTCGATGCTCTCCAAAAATTGCTGCTCGATTTTTTGTGTTGTTGTGTGGGTAGCTTGCTCCATATTTTCATCATGTATCGTGACACTGGGTTCCCCTGCAGAGCTTTCTTCTTTCTGACAGTCTGGTTGCTCTTCGATAAGTCGTAGAAAAGTGGGAGCGATTTGTTTTTTGCTATTACTTCTTCTGATTGTCACCATCTTACGGTTCGAATAAACTAGTTTGATGCTGTTCAAGAGTGAATCAAGCAGGGAAACCCCCTGTTATTACAAAATTTGCCCGTCTATATGACATAAACTTTCGATAAATCTTTAAATCAATCTGCGATAAGTAGAAATCTAACACAAAACGGCATTATCGCAAACAACAACTTGTATCTATCTTGCCTAGCTTCAGCTTCCTTATGCGAACACATACGGTAGGATCGAAGATCGTACATAAGCTCGAGACTCCGTTATTCATTCTGATCCGTTAGGCACATTTACCTGGCCAAAACACGCGAGAAATTTACGGTGAAAGAGCTGTTATTCCTGGAAAAGCTAAAAACCGTGTGATTGATCGATTAATGTGAAAGAGTCAATATATGCTTGACTCTTAAGAAAGGTTGTGCCAGTCTTTGGTAAGGGCGACAAAGTTCTCATGTTGTCATGCGCTGTTTGCAAACTTTTGTATTTACTACGATTAATACATAAATGCAGGTTTTCCTGCGAGAAGTAGAGCCGTATTATAATTGGCTGCAACCTTGATAATCAGAGGCAGCGCTAGCATGGCAGTGGCAGGTATCACCATCAGGACAATTGTAGGGAGCGTTACCGCGGCCATAAAAGACACTGCTTTTTTCCAGACACGAACCTTCCTCTTAACCTTTGCTTCCTCGACCCCCAATTCCATTCGTGGCTTTCCCGCTGGTCCTTTTCCAACTCCCTTCTTCGGCCGAAGCCATTTCGACAATTTCTCACCGATGTTAATCGCGGTCAACACCCCGCCTAGTATTTCACCCGCTGTCTTTACTTTTTCCCGTAGTTTCCGTCTGCTATCGGCTCTCTCTATGTCCTTCAGGTTTTCTTCCATTCTTTGCAGCCTTTCGTCAGACCGTTTTGCATCAGTCTTAATCTGGCTGACAAGTTTCCTTATGTTTTTCAATGTTTCATCCGGCAGTTCGCCTCTGTCGCCGGCACGCACTATCTCCTCGAGCTTTTCTTCCACTCTTTGCAGTTCTACGGCAGAACTTTTTGCATCAATCTTGATACGGCTGATAAGACTCCTTATGTGTTTCTTTGTTCCATCCCTCAATTTCCATCTGTCTCCTGCACGCTCTGTGTCGCTGAGCATTTCTTCCACATTCTCCACGTCTTTGCCTATCTGTTCCACATCTCTTTCAATACTGCTCACAACCGTCTCCAGCCCTTGCGTATCCATGTGTTCACTGTTTGGAAAGTGAGGTTCGTTATCGTTATTGCTCATAATCGCGATGATATTGTACTGCACAAGCTAGTATTAATGCTGGCTTAAAAGAACAACGACTTTTGAAAGCCATGTCTATCCAAGTCTTTTATACCCAAAATGAATTATTCCGGTGTGTGACATTTCCAATGAAGCATGGTGGATCGCTTGGAACAAGCAGGAACCCTTGTAAAACACTAATTTAAAATGAGAATGAGGACATTGACATGAGTTTCTTTTCCATGATCGAGTTATTCAGTTAATCAGTGGGTAATATTTCTGCTGGATCACAATCCTATTACAATAACGGTGTAATAGAGCGGTATCACTGAGAAAATGGCTTGAGAGCCAAGCAAAATGCAATGTTTCAAACTTTCTCAAACTTTTGTTTTGTTTCATAGTACTGCAGACCTAATGTCCTACTTGTGATTCAAAAAATAGGGATGTATGTTTTATTTCAATCTCTTTCAACCGACTATGTACAAATGGCAGAACCCAAAAGAGAAAAGAAAAAATAGATCTATGAAAGAAGTGGTGTGTCCAAAAAGAAAAGAATAGGAAAAGCAAAAGCGTAAAACAAACAAAATAAAGTAGCGATATAAAGAAAAGCGATCTGCAAGCAGTTCTCTTTTTTTTTTTTCTACTAGGGAGGAGGAGAAGGTCGAATGGAGGTTGGTAAGGAGGTAGCTGTGGAAGAATTCGGACCACTGCTGATCCCACTCATAAGCGTATTGATGGTCTGCCCAGCCAACCTTTTTCCCTTGAGCATATTCTTCAAGGCACGCAAAGCAAACACAGTAAGACCGATACCGGCCCAGTCTTCATCATGGAGGTCTCGAAGGTCACCCACCGTCATGATATCCTGGCTCTTCAATTTTCTTGTCCATTCCGTCGCCTTATCCACATTACGATGGGCAGCCACAGCACAATCCCGGACAAACACACTGATATCGGTATCATCTGCGTATTCTTTTTAAAAACAGAGAAATTTCAAAAACAAAAAAAAACCGTTAGCAGACTCTCCTTTTTTCACACATTGTTGTACCTTCGAGAATGCGTGACACCAATGCTTCATGTGCAGCAGGTGAAATGGTTTCATCGTACTTGGCATCCGTACTACTGATGGGAGGTGTTTCCACTTGGTGTTTGGATGTATCGACTTTAAGACCCTCCGCCCTTTCTATCGCTTCCGACCTTTCCTGAAGTTCTCTCAGGGTTCGAAGTGCATCCCTATACCGACTCTCCGCTGTACGTGCACGGTTTTCAAAACCTTCACGTTTACTTTCTATCTCGCGAACATGTTCTGTCGCTCGTTCTAATTCTTGTCGCGTCCGATCTAATTCAGACCGGATATCGCTTTCCCGTCGCCATACAGATTGACGAGCTTGCTCCGCTTGCTCCGATTCATTCGGCTTCTCCATGTCTCGCAGGAGACGATTGATCTCCTTTGTAATATGGTGTTGAAATCGTTCTGGCAACACTTGCTCATCAATCTATAGAAATTCAAAGATTGATAAGCCCATCACTTTGCCTATGCAGATTTTCCCCGTTTAAAAAGCTATCTTACCATCTCCCTAACGACTTGCTCTGCGGTATCCGCTTCCTGAAAATCAACGATGAGCCCTGTACTTTACATGCCTGGGCCGTTTTGCCGGCCTTTTTTCTACTGAACATACCACGTTGAAATCAAACTTGACCGATAATTTATCCATTCCTTTAAATACCACCTGTAACGTTAGGTAGATATGAGTAGGATCTGTTGCCAGTATCACCACTTCGGGCTCCACGGCAAGGAAGGAATGCTCGAGGATCTCACGTGCCAATAATCTTCGAAAAGAAAGGTTATGATTCCGTCATCTTACTGCAATCCATTGGCGAAACGTATTTGCAATGCATACCTGTCTTCTTCTGGACCTAAGCAGTTTTCAATTACATTAAGAACTTCTGGATTTTGCACTTTTTGTAAGCAAGCGGGTTTGATGCCCTGCAATCATCGTATAAATCATCTTTTTGTACCCATTGTTCATCGTTTGTGCGACACTTACGGCGGATACTTTTTTATACACCTGGGCAGCATTCCTACATTCAGCATAGGGGTATTCGCCCGTTGCCATCTCCAGCAAACACATCCCGAAAGCATAAATATCCACCTTCTCGCTATAACCCTTTTCCTCGTACATTTCGGGAGCCATGAATTCCGGCGTACCAATAACAGTGTACTTCTTGCCCATCTTCATTTCGGCTGTACCCATATCACCGATCTTTACCTCACCATGAGCACCATTGATAAAGATATTGTCGCATTTGATGTCACGATGAATGATAGGAGGGCTGTACTGATGCAAGTAAGCTAGACCTTTTAGAATCTGACGAGACCAACGTTTAATGATCTTCAAATTAGGCAAACTGAGCTTGCGGATATACTCCCGTAAAGTGCCGGAAGTCATCAGCTCGGTCACGAACACGAACTCGTTCTTTTGGTACCACGCATCATGGAAGGCAATGATGTTGGGGTGCCGCACAGACTTAAGAATCTCGATCTCGTGCTCCATCTCCTTATTGTCAAGGGATTTCATGCTCTATGGTTCATAAGGCGCGTGAGTTTTGATCTAAAGAGGATATAGAAACACGCCAATAAGAAATTTTCATTACCGTCATGGTATTCCAGGCAACTTCGTAGCCTTCTTCACGATCAATTGCCTTGTAAACAATCTTATAGGCACCTTTGCCAAGTAACGTGTTCAGACGGACATAACGTTCGTTTGGCGAGATTTCGACCACCTTTTCGGTATCATGAGAACGAGACTGATCAATGACTTCGCTCGTATGGGACATGGGCAAACCGCCAAATTGATCTGTCGTACGAGGTTGCATAAACGAATTGTATGGGTACGTCATGTGTTCTGTGTTCTCGGGAGTTTCTGATAATCCTCGTTGCGTATCATGGAACTGACTGAGCGGTGCATAATAGTTCCTAAAACTGTCGGATTCATCCTCATAAGATGAGACCGTATCCTCAAAGGTGACAGTATGTTGGCGTTCTGACATGACGGTGAAGCTGGCAATCGAACAAGGCAAATAGACAAGACGAGATAAATATAACAATAATAGAATAATCCAGCTTGACTATGATGAAGTCAAGCTTTGTGGCAGTCTAAGCGACAATTCCACAAGAGGAGATGAAAATGAACAAGAAAAGAAAGGGGAGAGATAGAAGAGGAGGAGGAGAAGGAAGAGGAAGCAAAAGTACTTTAGGATGAAGATGACCCGTTTAGAGGCTCAGCTGTAAACCCAGGAGCTTTCAGGCAGATTTGGGTGAGGGCGGAACGACGAACGGACCAGAAAATGAGGGATTCCGGTTAGCATGTCACCAGCCTGCACCCAAACCCGCCCGGACACGAAAGGAAAAAAAAAGCACTCTTCGGACACAACGAAAGCAGTCCAATCTGCTTCCAAATCGGAGATCAAGGCACATTTCGACATGACGCCTTCTGGTTAATACATGCTAGCACATGCCGTCTGTGGTTATCCTTGGAGGGACCACTCCGTTTTCTTATTATCAACAAAAGGATGTAAAAGTCGAATAGAATAGAATAGTTCTTGAGGAACAAGAGGGATAATGAATTAAAGAAGCAGCAACAATAATGAGGTTGCGTTGAGAGCAGTGTCGAACTATACGAAAATGAATAGGCTGTCTCTATCTCTTGTGTATAACATTAACGTACAGTACTGCATTAGCGAACTAAAGTTCACCAGGTAAGCTGGATGCTGATTTTAGTTGCCTGGGAAATTTATGCCTAAAAATTAACCAGGAACGAGGTAACTTGTTAGGCAGCATGAATGCAATCAATGACCAAACAAGGGCACAGCTCCCGGTAGACTACAGTATTTATGCAATCGCTCTGTGTGCAACCTACTCTTCCTGGCATTGCTCTGATAACTAGGTCGATCATCGCATTTGCCCCTATTTATGATCAGCCAAGTTGACAGCAACTCATAGGATGACTTCTGGTCAAAGCGTTGTATACCGTGCCTAGGTAACGCATCGATCTAACTTAACTATGGCCTATAATCAAGATAACCTATTGCGTTAATTTGTGCATGCTGAAATTGATGAAATGTATTTGTGACGTTGTAGCACGATGTTTATGATGCCATTGATTCGGCATGTAAAACAGCAACCTTGAGTGTGACCGACTGTGACCAAATTGCAGCCCTTCTGTAACCTATGCATAACTCATTGTCTGATCTTTGTAACTGCAAAGATTTCACAGCTATATCGTGTATAAGAAATCATATCACCTTATTGAGGAAAAATCTACATATGCACGACTCTGCTGTATACTTTATGATACGAATCTGGTTACTTGCTAATTTACCTTGAGACCTCGTCTGTCAGGCATGTTATCCAGTTTTTATGCCACTAAACTTGTACTTCGACAAAGCAGGTTATGATTTGCCAAGCTTTGAAGTATTCATGACACTTTAGACTCTGTAGTTTTGGGATGCGTAATACCGTGTGATATCGTATGGGTAATCTCTGCCAATATATGGCTCTTTCTTTGTAAACAAGCGGGGAAAGCCAAGTTACCTATGGTAGGTCACTGTTTGTCTCCTTATTCAACTCATAAGCAGATGACCTATTTTAGAATCAAGAGGCATATCTATTGATAGACTAGTTTGGAAAAGGTGCTGAAGTTATCACTGATTAGGAATCAATGGAAAGGTGGGATAGTCTATCTATGCACTTCCAGGACAAACATTCGCCTCCGTTTCCTCCCTTCCACTTCCGAAAAGAGAACTTGTGTTCCTTCCGATGATCATAACTGACGGCCCATCATCCTCATGGTTCTGGGCATATGAACGCCATTTCTCCTCTTTTTTTTTCTTTCCTTTTCCACATAACTGGTACCATCACACAGAACCCGGGAAAAGTGCAAAACTAAAACTTTTGGTTGGTTCCCCGGTTTACCTCCATGTTGGTATAGGAACCTTTCCCTTTTGGAAAACTTGGTTTCACATACAGGTCACGCGCCGTCTATTTTGCTTTTTCGCAATACGCACCTACGCCACGCACCAGTAGCTGACTTTAGATGGGGCAGGTTTCTTTTGCTTGCTTTATGCGATATGATACTCCAGCATAGTTCATATTTCCCACAGTTCCTTCGATAAGTCAAATTCATTCAATTGGGTTATGTTTATAGATCACGGTAGTTTCGAAAAGTTTGTTCTAGGCTGCGGGCTTTGAGTTGTTCTTATTATTTGATAAAAGCCGCATGAATGACATGACAAGTTTGCAAAGCGTAATCAGGTGGCGAAGGTTGAGAAGAAGCTTCTTCAGATTCGGGCAGCTTGTGAGACACTAAGCAAGGCAAAACGGGGTAACCGGAAAAATAAGTAGACCGCTTAGCTTCTCTTAGCTAATAGAGAGCCAAAATCATTGTTCCATCCTCTGTCCTGAATGGAAAATGGAGATGGTATCGAGTAAAAGTGTATATCAGATTTCTCACTGCGCGCTTATAGCAAAGAACGCAAGGAAGATCACACTCCCAAGTTTGATCGTAAGGCAATACCCAATATGGCAATCAGTGTACTTGAGTTGTCACATGCACTTGGAAAACATAAATCTTGTCCAACCTTTACATTTTAGATGGGATTACCCTTTTTCTTTTTCTCCCTTTATTTCTTTTCCTTTTCCTCTTAAACTCTAAACATTTTCTTCATATCAGTAAAATGGCTATTGTTTCGCTTGATATCATTCCACAAACAGAGACGGTGGACTTATTTGATGAGGAGAACACATTACCAAATGAGAATTACGTATTAGCCGGTCATATCGAGCTCAAATTGACGCGGCCGGTCCATGTCCGTGAGATCGCGGTCGAATTTCACGGATTTGTGCGTAGCGCGATCTCTATTGATTACCCAGAACAAAAGATGTGGAACCATACCGAACCTGAATTACAGATCTTGATGGATCGGGCTAGACGACGAGCGACAGGCATTGCCGAAGCCTCACAAGTTTTGATCCAAGAAAGAACTATCGTTCTTGACCAACCCACATTATTACGGGCCGGTACCTCTCGCTGGTCTTTTGAAATACATCTGAAGGATGCTCAGTCCTTACCGCCTTCCCTATTACTTCCACGCCATACGATACGCTATGAACTCTCAGCCTATATCAAATTAACTTCTTTGCGCGAACGGGTCAAGATCGGTTATTGGAACGTCCGTTCCAAAGCCGCCCGTCGGGTATCTGTTGCCTATCGGCGTCTTTCGAATACCATGTTGCCCGTGCAACATCTGTCTACGCCATCCCCATCATCATCCTCGTCATCATCCTCGTCATCATCCTCGTCATCATCACCTTCCCCCTTAGTCGTTGTCACCGGCGAACGTTGTCAGAAAAAGCAGAAAAATCGTCTGCTTAGTGCCTCTCGGCCAATTGAAGTGCGAAAACATTCGCATGCCAGTTTACAAGCCTTCTCGTGCATTCCTCGGGTAAGATATAGAGGCGCGCGGCCGGATCGAATCCGTTACCACGTCAGTACCGTCAAGTTTGCCTGTCTTCAGCAACGATTATTAAACGTCACTTGCGACTTTTTCCCGCTTCATCCGGACGCCAGAATCAGCTTTCTCGAACTATCTCTTGAACAAACAGAAGTTTATCCGTAAGTAACAAATAGCATTACTATGCACTCTGTAAGCAAAGCGTCAGCTCATGCAGGCAAGCATTTAGTCGTCGTGCCGGCAGAATCAAACCGAACCAGCTTTTATCATCCCACATGGTTGTTTCACGCACCCGTAAATTTGCTGGTACGTCTTTGCTTCCCTGCACTTTGGGAAACAAAAACGAAAATATGCCTTTAGTCTCTAACTTTACTGTTCCTAGAACTGAAACATCATGTGAATCCAGAAGATTCCTTGGAAAACCTGTGTGAGTCTTTTCAGTTCTTTTGAAGCAAAATAGGTTCGGTGCTAATGAAGAAGCCGTATGCTTTTCTATGAATCTATAGGTTTTTCCGTGCCACTAAACGTTCCTCAACTATCACCTTCGATTGATAGCGGGATACTCAAGATTACACACAAATTACGATTGACAGTTTATTTTAGCTCCAGTGAACGAAAGATGTCTCTAAGTTTTCCTGTAAAGATGGGAACTGTTCCTGCATCACGACCGTCCCAAATGATCCGACACTCGATAGCCACGACCACGGATGGATTTGAACTTGAGGAAGAACCGGAACAAGAAGGGGAAGAGCTGCACAAACTTCCAAGTTATCATGATGTATTATATGAGGGGGCACCTCCATGTCCATTTTTGGAGGAAAATGAACCGGCACCCATGTATGTACAATAGTAATAAAGCAATGGTGTCTATCAAGCTTTTTTTTCCCAAGTCTGGCCCTAGAAAAAAAATTGCACATGTGTTGTTCAACGTCTCCGCTGAATAGATAAACCTTATTAAAGTACTCTAAATGAAAAACAACAAGGTCCCTTTCATGAATCATGATCAGGAACAGCAGGGGCCATCTAGTATTACTTTAACCGGTACAGGCGCCGAAACAAAAGCCAACGATTTCGGTTGAGCGGCTGAGTTGAGTTTATGCAAAGTAACAAGGGCAATTTGTAAGAGCAAAAGGCACCGATGATGCTATATGTTTTGGCTGATCAATGCCGTTTACCTAGCATGTCCATGGGGCGAATGAAAAAGAAATCAATGCACTCTATACTTGAAATGGTTTGCACCACTGAGACTTAAAAAAACCCCTCACTCTCTTTTGTTATCAGTGTTTGATAGGATAAAATGGCAACCTTTTCCTTGCAGGAATAAAATGACTTGATGATACAAGGTTTGCCTTTAGATCCATAACCCAAAAGATTAGTTTTTGCTACAAAATGCTATGCATTACGCATGCCTATCTTTACACTAACCAGAAAGAAATTACCCATCGTTTGGGTGAGACTTGGAGGCCAATGCTTGTATTGCTTTTGCTTCTTATGCACCTATTTGCGATGAGCCCATTTATTACAAAACAGACTCTCTATCCAAAAAGTGCAAAAGAATGCCAAGCAGAGAGATGTTTTAGTTTAATGCTACCTGGAAAAGTAAAAGTCAAAATGGGGCCCGTGACCTTTCTGATTTCGTAGCAACGGGGAACATGGCTCGACCCAAGACTTACCCTTTTTATGGTTAGTTGCTATTTAACATGGTCAAAAAATATCCGTTGAAGCAAACTTAGTATATAATTCACCCAACTTCGCTATCTGATTATCTTGAAGAAAGAAAAAGAGAAAATTTGGTTCAAAGGAACGTAACTTTTTTTAAGAATAACCTTACCTTTTTTTAAGAATAACCTTACCTTTTTTTTTTTTTTTTACTCGTTCTTTTCAACATTGGATCAGAAATACAAATAAAATTGAGAGTGGTACAAATCACATGTCTGAAAGAAACGATGACCATCAGAAAAAGGACAATGTTGTTCTATTTGGCCTATCACACGTGCGTACACCAAGAACAGAGTTGGACGAGACCGAGTCAAAAATAAAAAAAAAATGTGCGCAATAACAAACATCATCACAACCAATATGAAGATTTGAATAAACCTCATTCTCATGCTCCGCACAAAGTAATGCGAACTATTTCGTTCTCTCTATTTTTTTATTCTCTATGCAGACAAAAACAATCCATGTTATAGAAGAACACGTGAAAACTCCAGACAAAGCTGAAAAAAAAAAAGAAAATTTGGTTCAAAGGAACGTAACTTTTTTTAAGAATAACCTTACCTTTTTTTAAGAATAACCTTACCTTTTTTTTTTTTTATTACTCGTTCTTTTCAACATTGGATCAGAAATACAAATAAAATTGAGAGTGGTACAAATCACATGTGGTCTGAAAGAAACGATGGCCATCAGAAAAAGGACAATGTTGTTCTATTTGGCCTATCACACGTGCGTACACCAAGAACAGAGTTGTACGAGACCGAGTCAAAAATAAAAAAAAAATGTGCGCAATAACAAACATCATCACAACCAATATGAAGATTTGAATAAACCTAATTCTCATGCTCCGCACAAAGTAATGCGAACTATTTCGTTCTCTCTATTTTTTTATTCTCTATGCAGACAAAAACAATCCATGTTATAGAAGAACACGTGAAAACTCCAGACAAAGCTGAAAAAAAAAAGAAAAAAGAAAAAGGACTGAATGGCTTAATAACAAGAATCAACAAGTCGACGAAGGAAAGGGAAAAAAGCGAAAGTGGACAAATAAGAGTTCCGCTTGTTCTATTTCCCTAAGATAAAGTACTCTTTCTCTATATCTCTGTTTCTCCCTCATTATAGAATGGTGCTCCCGGATTATCATCATCATCGGTCACACATTTATCAATTAGCAGACGCAGAAAAAAGGAATCATTGTCCATACGTATTGAAAAGAGAGAATATATGTCTTCTTCTTATTTTATTTTTCTAATCTCACGGAATTAGTACATAAGCAATAATGGATAGAGCAAATAACTTGATGAGAGGAAAAGGAAAAAATGAATGTCTTTACACAAAAGCGGGCCATGTTTTCTTGGTTTTTTTTCATGCTTGCACAGACGTCCCGAAAATGGATTGTCTGTGCAAGGTATGCGATCGGACACTTAAATCAATGAACCAGGATGGATGGGGATCGTCCCACCTCTTTCTTCTTTCTCTCTCTCTCTCTCTCTCTCTCTCTCTTTTTCATCTTCCCTTTCTTTTTTATCGCCTTTACCCTCTTCTCTAATAATTTCAAGAAATATAACGGATGGGTGCAGTCCAATCAAAAAGAAAACAAAAAGAATCGTCGAAATATGCATATTATCAGGGACAAAAAGCAGCGCTTTCCATGGATACCCATAGCGCGTCTGGGAATCATGCCATTACCACTTCAGCACCTCGATTGACGAAAGGCAACCTAAATACTCGAACAGGACTATTACAGCATCGTTCCAGTAGTAATGATCGACTGTCTCAACAAAGTATCAAAGACAAATCTGTTTCTGCTTCTCTTTCTTCATCGCCATCACCAACACAACAACAACAACAGTTACAGCAACAACGCTCTAACAGTAACATGGAACAACAACGACAACATCAACCTTTAGAATATACTGGTTTGCAATCCAATAGTGTCTTTTTACCCAAAGACTGGGATGCTCAAGATCGTCATTACGCTGTAAGCATAAAAAAAAGAAAAGAAAATGGGGACAAACAAGGGTCTTTCACCCAAAAAAAGAAAAGAATCATAACGCAATGCAATTGACATTTTTTCCCTTTTTCTTTTCTATCATCGGCTTGTTTCTTCATTCCTGTAGCTCCATTTTGCTCTTAAACAATTATACGGAGAGTAAGTTCGTCTTGGTTTTCTTTTTCCTATTTCTTTTCATGTCGCATCTAGCGACATAAAGGGCGATGAAGTATACACTCTAGAATTGGTATTCATTCAACGTAAATTCATTTTACCCTTCTGTCTTTTTTTTTTACAATTTAGCAATACTTTTCCGCCAGTGTTACCCAAGATATTTCAAGGAGCACGTATTGCCGACGTAGGATGTGTCAATGGTGCTTGGATCATGGTAAGGATGCAAATATAGGATAACTCCTTTTTTTTTCCTTCCCTTCTTGGTCCACGCGTGTATAACAATGAAAGTTATTATTTTTTTTTCTTTTATATGACTTTTTTTGTAGGACATGGCGTCCCAATATCCTGAATGTCAATTTATCGGTATTGATACAGCTACGGAGTTGTCGCCGGATCCATTAGCTCTACCTAATGTTCAATTTGAATCGACCGAAGACTTGAAAGCCTTACCATTGGATGATGAGAGCATCGATGTGGTTCATATGCGTGCTTTAAACTTAAGAACGCCAGTGGATAGTTGGCTGCCTACGCTGCGAGAGGTGCATCGAGTACTTAAGCCAGGTGGTGTTGTACAACTGGTAGATTTGCACAACGTGGTAAGTAAAAAAGTCAGAAAAAAAAAAGAACACAGGCCCCCTTTCTCTCTGTCTCTCTGTCTCTCTCTTTTTTTTTTTTACTCTTTTCCTTTGTTCCCTCTTTTCTATCTCCGTCCGTCTGATTGTCATTATTCTTAAAACTCGTGCTTCAATATTTTTTGCTTTTTTTTTCCCCTCCTTTCTTCTTTTGGTCACTGAAGCTTACAAACTCACTTTTTCTCTCTAGCCTGCAGGAACTGTTCTGATTGAATCATTTATTGAAACAAGTAAGGAACTTTTTATTATTTTACTTTTAATTAAAGTAAAAAGCGGAGAGAAAAAGAAAAGAAAGAAGAAGACTAAGTTTTTGGTTTACACCTTTATCCCAATTTTATTTAGTTCGTGCCATTTGGAATGCCGAGAACGAGGACTATGACATGGTATTGAAGCTCCCCAATCTGTTACAACGGGCGGGGTTCCAAATATTGCAGAACAAGAAAAAGAAAATCTATTTCGGTAAGGAAGGGCTGATGTGTTTTTTTTTCTTATAGAGCGTCGTCTAATAAACCTATGCAATTACTTTTATTATCCTCTAGCTTCCGATGGTAAATTGGGTGAGACTTTTATGGCTGTGATGTTACAATGGTATGAAGCCAATCAATCATTCTTGGCTCCTCGTATGGGTTTGGAGCCAGACGATTACCGTCTTCGTGTTGAAATGGTGTGTGCCCAATGTGTCAAACACAACGCCCATGTGGATTGGTATGCTTATATTGCAAAAAAGTTTTAAATTTTTTTCCTTTCCTTGTTGTTACTATCCCCATTGCCCAGCTTTTATTATTTTTCTTTTCCCTTATTCTTCTTATTATTATTATTCTTTACGGCAGGCCCGGTGAAAATTTTCAAAAATCAAAAAGAAAAAAAAAGAAAACAAAACAGAAAAACAAAAAGCAAAAGACATAATAAAAATCCTTGTTCATAGACAGAGAGAGAACAAATTCAAGAGAATGCTTTCGGTGATTCGCCCAAGTAACGCCAAGGACAAGAAAAAAAAAAAAAGGATCCACTCTTTTTCTTTCCCTGGACAGGATAGGTCTAACCCCATTCACAACAGATGACATTCTTTTATCTTTCACCCCTCAGGTACTAGTTGTAGAATATAAAATACAACTACAATGAATAAGAAGTCGTCGGTTTATTTAACCCGAAGCAACAAACAAAAGACAGAAAAGTAAGTTTTTTTGCCTCGTTGGATCGCCAAACATTGATAAAGTCGCACAAAATCACGTTTCCACCCTTTCCCCACAAAAATAAAACAAATAACGACGGCTGGGCTACATCCTTTTTTTTCACGCGTCATCATCTCACCCAAAAGGTCTTTTTCTACTGCAGAATACCATCATAAAGACCTCCAAGCATGGCATACCCCTATGCATTAAACAGATGGAACAAAAATTAGAGCCCATGCAAGGTAATCCAGATTTATCTCTCGAAAAGAAATGGGTAACGTGGGCATCAAACATGACGAGACCAATCATTCGCAAATATCATGCTTTTTGACGCACACATTGGGCACTACGCTATCACCAGTCACGCAGCAGGATGAGCAAAAATGAGTGATAAGCGTAAAAAATAGAAAAAAAAAGTTACCAACGAATGAGAGCGCACTGAGATGAGACAAGTGAGAGGTTGAGCGTCAGGAAAGTTAAAATAAAAGAGAGCGGGTGGCAAAATAACAAACTACATCTTCTCTCTCTCTCTCTCTTTTCGCTTTTGCTCTCTTTCTCCGCTTCGCTTAACTTTTTTACTGTAACCTTTCCTTTCCTTCTCGCTCTTTAATTTTTTCTTATTTCCCTCTTTAGACATATCCTTTTGTCTATCCATTTATCTCTTTTCAATTGCAATGCCAGACTATGGCATCATCGATGAAAGACCTGTTGTTGAAGAAGAAGTAGCCATATTAACTCCAGCAGAGCAGGATCGGTTGCAATCCGACCGGCCAGGCTATGGAACTCGTCATCGACTCGAGGTAGGCTTCAACCTCGTCAACGCTACTTGTGGAGCAGGCATGATCGGTCTTCCCTTTGCCGTCCGTCTCGCAGGCTTTTATCCTGGTCTCCTGCTCTCTATCTTTGTGGCCATCCTGTCTCAGCTGGGATCTTATATGCTCATTCTTGCTGGTCAACGCATCGGGATTTACAAATATGCCGTGCTTGTGGAATATCTCATGGGAAGACCGGGTTATCATTTCTTAAACTGGATGATCTTTTTACAATCCGGTGGCACCTGTATCGGCTATTTTATTCGTAAGAAAAACAGCAGGGAAAAGAGGGAAAAAAGAAATAGATAAGGTTTGTTATCCTCATTATCATTTTTCAATTTATGGTGACAGTGATTGGCGATACGCTTCCTGTTCTTCTGGCTCTGTATTTTCCTCAATATGCTATTCATCGATCGATTGTGATATGGATGATTGCTGTTCTATGCGTAAGTCTTTTTCTTTTATCTCCGCATTCGGTGTTGGAAACCATGCGATAAAGCATGGGATGATCAGAAAAACAAAAAAAGAGGAAAGAAGGAGGAGAAATCACCGGTCAATAACAGGGTTCACTCATCTGACCCAACAACAAAAAGATTCTACCGTTGAATCTGGCACGTTCCATTGGTTCTTTGGCAAGATGGTCTATCGTTTCTGTGCTCTGTTTTCCGGTGATCTTACTCACCCTTCTTATCCGGGCGCCTGCTTATGCTTCCGAACATACAGCGCCCATCGGGTGGCAACCGACAGATCTTGTTGGGGCCATTGGTATTATGGCTTTTGCTTTTGCTTGTTCCCAGGTAAGTCATTGGGATAAAGAGAGAACCCGCACGTTTCCAGGAACGTAAAGTGGTGGAAATGGAAGAATTCAATCTCTTTTCTCCCTTTCCTATATTTTTTTTTCTTTTTTTTTTGGTACTGCAGGTGGCGTTTAATAATTATCTGACTTTGCGTGATCAATCCTTAAGAGGATGGACCATTGCGAGCAGTTTTGCAACGTGCATGAGCTGGTCTCTATCGATGCTGTTTGCTATTCTGGGCTATTTTTCATTTGGTACAGATCTTCAACCTAATCTTTTCCTAAACTTTGCCGCCGATGATGCGATTGTCAATTTTGGGCGTCTGACGTTAAGTGTCACCATGATCCTCACCATTCCGTAAGTTGAATCCAAAGAAAAAAAAAAGGAAAAGAAAAAGGAAAGAGAGAGAGAGTATATAAAAGATAAGAAGAACACTGGTCCCTTTTTGCTTATCTACGTTGATCTAATCAAAATAATATCTATGATAAAAAAAAAAGGATGGCATTTTATCCTACGCGTGAGGCTGTCCAAAAATCACTAGGACTGGAATCAGCGACACGACAACCTAGTCAGACAGAACATTATGTGCTTACGGTGATCTTGTTTTTCGGCATTACGGCTATTGGGGCTTATGCACGGTCCCTGGCCAAAGTGTACAGCATCATCGGTGGGTTTTCGGCTAGTACGCTGGTCTACATTTTACCTGCAGCTGCCTATTTTGCCACCCGACAACGAGGCCAACGACAACTACCGTCCGACCGATCAAAAGAAGAAGAAGAACAGGAAGAGGAAGAGGACGCCTTGAAAGCATTATTGGGACGTGTTCACCATACATCTTCTTCACGCCCAGCAACTCCAACCACCCCGTACCTTCCCTCCTCCAGACCTGTGAACGACCGTCCCAGTCACCTGCTTGACCTGGCGGCTACCCTTCTTCTTCTCTGGGGTACTGTTCTTGTGGTCTACACAGCCTCTTTCTTAACTACCGTATAAACCCTTCTTTTTTTCCCAATCGTTTATATCGAACTTGTTTGTCGGAGTCTTCCAATGAAATTTCATTGTTTCCGCATTCTTCCCGTTACCATTGAAATAGCCACCTCCTTTTTGCTTTCATTTTCAACCGTGAGAGACACGTTGGGACGCGCAAAAGCATTCGGTCTCTGTGCGCAAAGTTACTGCTTTTTCCATATTTTTCCTAAGCAAACTTGAAACCACTACCGTATCAGAAAAAAGCATTCAGCTCTTCCGTATAGCACAGTAGGTAAGTGGATTCTTTATTTAAGTAATGGATAGTACATTAAGGGGAGCAAGTTTCGGAATCCACTGGCCATTTTATTATTGTTTCTCAGTGACCTATTCTTTTCTCCTAATCAGAAATAGTCAAAGGGGTGTCTACTAGAGAAAGTTAAAGACATGCTATGATCCCATATTGCTTAAAATGGAGGACACATTTGCTAACAGCTTAAGTATAGAGGGAGATCGGAAGCCGCTTTGTCCCGTTGGTCTGATCCGGATAAGTTTCCTTCTAAGGCAAGTGAGCTGTTTTGCTTGCTGCATTATTTCGGATTTTGAATCCTTTGTACAGACATTGGAGATCAAAGGCAGCAGCAAGCAAGCAAAGTTCAGGTTCAGATTCAAGTCGATAAGAAAAAGCAAAGCAATGTAATATAGTCATCCTCCTCCAATTTTCGTCAAATCGGCAATGTCAACGACCTACTATTGAAAGAACGAAGAAGGATGATCATTCATCCTTAAAAAAGGATGACATCTTCTTCATTAGACAGTCCCTATTTTTTTTTTTTTTGCAAATTAAAGGCGCTAAAAAAAAGTTTTCTTCTTTTTTTCTTTTCTTTTCCTTTTTACCTTTGGTTCCCTTTTTCTCTTCTTCACCTTTTTTTATCATGTCTGTCAAACTTTTCGTTGGAGGTCTTGCTTGGGCCACAAATGATGACGCTCTTTATGAAGCCTTCTCTGCCTACGGTACTGTCGTCCAGGCTTCTGTAATCAAGGATCGTGAGACCGGTAAGTCACCCCATTTTTGATTGCTTTGAGAGAAAAAGAAAAAGATATTTTCCTCTTGCTTCCCCCCCTTTCCCTTTCCCTTACCTTTCCCTTCCCTTCCTTTCCTTGCTCTCTCCTTTTTTAACCCTCTCGGCCATGGAGGATTGGAAAATGAAAAGGCTGCGTGAAACCTGTTGCCCTCTTCTGTGTAGGGAAAGTTAAATAATATGAAAAAATCTTGTTTTGCTTTTGTCAAATCCGGTTCTTTTCGTTACGTTGACTTTCCCTTACAAATGAAGAAAAAGGAATAAAAAAGAGGTGCTTTTGTCCCCTTTGTTTTGGTCTGAACGTTGTTTCTTTCTCTTCTTTTTCTATTTGCAAATCAAACCAAAAGGTCGCTCGCGTGGTTTTGGCTTTGTTACCTATGATTCTCCTGACGATGCCGACAAGGCTATTGACGCCATGAACAACCAGGAGTTGGATGGCCGCAACATCAAGGTAAAGTAAAAGAAAAAAAAGTGGAGAGGGATGTTTCAAGGTCTGTTCATACCTCTGATCACGCTTCTTTTTTTTATATTTTCCAGGTGGACCGTGCTGCTGAGCGCCAGGACCGCCCTCGCCAACAGTTCCGTCCCCGTAATGACTACGGCAATGGTGGCTACAGAAATGATTACCAGCAAGGCGGTTACTAAAGCATTTGATTTGCTTTGATGGTATCGTATCGTGTGTCCAAGGCAATAGCCGTAAAAAAAAAAAGAGCGAAAAACTTTGAAAAAAAAAAATAATTATCATTTCTGTGTCCCCGTTCACATACCATTTTAACCATGAAAAACCCATTGGCTCTTTCTCCCCCTAAAAAGAAAATCATTCTATTTCTCGCTGTGTTCCCCCCTTTTATATATTTGAATATTTTAAAAAAGAAAGTTAAGTGAGATCGCAAAAGAAAAAAAGCAAACGAAAAGTGTTGGCTAAGTTGTGTGATGGAGGTGTTTGTTGGTTGAGATGAAAAGAAGCTTAAATCATCGAGCAATCAACCAATGATCTCGTCTGAGAACTGCTTCTTTCCAGTAGGACAACCAAGAATGACTCTGTTTTGACAAGGGATGCTACGAATTTGTTACAATGTGTCTTGATAAATGGATTGGACCAAGTAAAATAGAGAGGGTTTCAAACAGATTTCAGTGGGGTTATCGATCGTTTGCTGTGTCGTCTTCTAGAAGCATGCTTGCTCCTCACACACTATTTTTTTTGTTTACAGTTACTTCTTGCTGACAAGCTTTGTTGGTTTGCTACTTTATTCCTTGTTGAGTTCAACCCGCTTACGCGTACAGTGTTACTGTTTACTCCGATCTCCGCGCACTTTGCAACCTGAGGCAAAAAAAGAAAAAGAGCACTTTAGGCATTCCTCCGCTTTTTCATTGGATAGACTCATTGTCTTTTATTTCGTCCTTCTAAGACGTACCCTTTCCAAAGTGTTTTATACCTTTTCCCTACTCGAAAAATAGAGAATGAGCTTCGTTCATTGGACACAAATTAAGTTGGCTATATAATTCACTGACCCTAGCTATCCTTCAGGTCCGCACAACGAAAACCAACGCCTACTGCATCGAAGACCTGAAGCAGTAATTTATAGAAATTTGTACAACTTAACGTAAAATCTGCTTTTTTTGTCACTGTGAAATAAGCTGGAAAGAAGAACGGATTAAAAACGGCTCGTTAATGCGCATACTGTAAATTGAGAGTTTTTGTGTTGACGCTACTCTAAATGGGAGGACTATGTTGCTATCTTTTAGTTAACCCTCCTTCCCGAAGAGTATCCCCTCCATTCAGTGTGGGCCTCCCACGCCACACCAAACCAGTGATAGGCCGTGAGCAATACGAAAAGAAAAAGAAAAAGGGGGAAGCTTCAGGAATGGGCATCCAGCACAAGAAAGAGAGAAAACCCCACCGACCTACCTCATCCCACCTCACTCGGGAAATGGGTTGCTGTTACCTGCATCAGTAGACTGTAAGAAGAGAGATATCCAAGTTTAGAAACGGTAAAACACATCCGCGATATGCATGGACAGTCTTCCTCCATTGCTTATACCTATTTCGTTTGTCATCCGAGACAACCTGATCTTTTAGGTTATTGAAGGTTATCCGCAAACATATAGACCTATGTTTTAGAGTGGAGTACTCTCGTATGTTATTGGGCGTGCTGTGATAAAGCAAGTGTTTAGTGGAAACAATGGATTTTAATGTCAAGCGTGCGACGTTTAGACAATTATAGGAAATTCATAGCTAAAGTGAAAATCATGCGAACTTTACGTGATCTTTCTGCGCCCAACACGGTAAATGAGGCGTTTCAAATGCGTCTTCTATACGACGCATGGGACAATTTTGTTCCACAGTGATGTGACAGGCATCAAAAAGTCCAGAAATGGGTGTGAATACATTTGTATAGAATATGAGACTATGTAGAGAGAACAGATTGTAAGCTTTCATGTCAGAATAAATCGCCATTTCATTAGCGACATAGTGATGTGGCGCATCTCAAGATCGTCGGAAAGAGAGTAATTGGGTGCAAACTTTCCCGGTAACTTGATTGTGTCCGATTGTTTATACAATGCGTGTTACTATTGGATGTGCTAATTGTGGGGTGAAATATAACATGGGAATCCTTTCACATAAAGTTACCGCAAACTAGAAACCATAGGCTTTTTAAAGAACTATACTAGTTTTCCTTAAACATCAAAAATTCCCTGCATTTCCAACTGAATAGAGGATAAATCTTGTTGACCCCCGTGGATATCTCCCAAACGCCGTTTCTCAGTAAGCATAAACAACCAGAGAATTCCACGTGATATTCGTGGCTCGTAATTATGTACATCCTTTTTGAACGAACTTTCATGCGCCCGAACTGCTCTGAATGTATATGGTAGCCCACAAGACATGAAAATTTCACCGCACGTTTTCCGCATGGTGTTGTTGTTAGTTCCGTCCCAGTAGATAAATGCTCCATAAGATGTTGCATCATCATCGGTTCATAAGATGTTACTGCAAAGCAGGATTCGTCCTCTTCCCTGAATAACGGCAATAGGCACCAAGAGTCCCCACTTTCGATGAGGTACCTCACTAGATCGCCTCTTCCTTTCGAGTCTAGAATATCAAACAAAATCCACTTTAGGTCGTCCTCGGTATCTATACACACGTCTGCATCCACCAAATTCTGTACAGCATAAGCATAGTCGGTGTGAGGAAGTATAGCGAAAAGGCGATCGATGTGTTTAGTTGATTTGGAACCAAAAATTGCGGGAAAGGCTGCCAATCGAGAGATGGAAACGTCCCAGTTAACATTCATGTATAAGCGCCAGTAAAAGACTGCGTTTGCTCTCAATATGTGTATAAGCAGTTTTCGATTGTTCACGCCGATAGTGCGTTCGCTAACTACCCAAGCTCTCTCTGCCCATTCATCGATAACCCGGGAAAGAAATTCTCTGCCCTTCTCTGTGTTGCTCAACCGTAGTCTCATTTCAGCGTAATCGTCGAAGTCGCGAAAGCCATACCATGTCCCCTTTTTCTCCAGCTGCTCGTTAACTTTGTCAAGTTCGAGCCGAAAGCCAAGGTACGTTCCTGGCTCGTTCCTGTCGAATAACTGTTGGGCCACCCCATCTTCCCATATAACATTGTATGGATATTCGTGTCGTTTTTGATCTTCGTACTTTTCAATGATCGCCGCTTCAATGTCTTCCTTGGTAACATCCTCCATTAGAGGGTTTTCATCGCAATAACAGAGATCTGGTACTGCAATAATCCTTTCCGCTCTTTGATATATACTGTCCATAATCTTGATCGCCATTTTCCTATGTTCCTTGTCTGCTTGATTGATACATACGACATCTATCCACATATATCGTATTTTCGAACGGTACAACTCGCAAAGTCTGATAAGGTTCTCTTGAGAGATCGAAGTGATGAATGCCGTATAATTTGGAGTTTGCGCTTTCCATTCAGGATGGCTACCCCATCGATACGAAATCGCATAGTATGGTGGGACTTTCTCATTGAATGGTATAGATATACATTTTATGTTGTTCATCTCAGATCTCGTGTCCAAAAGAACAATCTCACTCTTTTCAGCGCAATACCAGAGATCTGGTACTTCAATAATCCTTTTTGCGTTTTGATATATGCTGGCCATGTTTTTGATCGCCATTTCCCTATGCCCCTTGTCTGCTTGGTTGATGCATATGACATTTATCCACATATACTGTATTTCCAAGCGGTATAACTTGCAAAGTCTGATAACATTGCTTTGGGAAATCTCGGTTATGGATGCCATATAGTTTGGAGTCTGTGCTTTCCATTCAGGGTATTTACCCCGTCGGTACGAAATCGCATAGTATGGCGGAATTTTCCTATTGAATGGTATAGCGATACATTTTATGTTGTTCATCTCAGATCTCGTGTCCAAAAGAACAATCTCACTCAGTCCAAAGTAACTCCATATCACTGGTACTTCAATAACCCTTTTTGCACTTTCATGTATAATACACGTGTTTCTGAATGCCATTTTCCTGTGCTCCTTGTCTTCTTGGTTCATACATATGGCGTCTATCCACATATATCGCGTTCCCGAGCGGTATAACTCGCAAAGTCTGATAACATTGCTTTGGGAAATCTCGGTTATGGATGCCATATAGTTTGGAGTCTGTGCTTTCCATTCAGGGTATTTACCCCGTTGGTACGAAATCGCATAGTATGGCGGAATGTCCCCATTGAACGGTATAGCGATACATTTTATGTTGTTCATCTCAGATCTCGTGTCCAAAAGGACAATTTCACATTCGTTGTTCAACTTAGGTCTTATATTCAAAAGAGCCCATCGGTGCCACCATATGAGGATTTTTCGCTGGTACCAAGGCCTAAATACCTTATAAGTTCGATTTTGTGCTTTACGTTCATAATATACAATGTACACCGACGAAGTTGCCTCATCCTTATCCTCATTTTCATCCTCAGTTTCATCCGCAGTTTCAGCCGCAGTTTCAGAAATCCAGAGGTCAGATGCGGAAATGTTGTGGTTTATGTCGCCAAAGTCATTCATCGTCAGTAAGAAACAGGAATAAAGCGATCTTGGTGGAAGAATGCCTGCATTCGGCTTATATAGTAAACTTAGTTTGGCTTAGCCATGGTGCTAGGGATGATTGTTGTGCAACAAACCTTTTTGCATCTCCTGATATGAGAGTTATGACAAGCAGCACAGATAATAATCCTTCAACAGCTGAAAGCGGTAGAGGATGTATAACAGAATAGCATGTCTACTGGGAATTTTCTCGCCGATCGTATACGTAGACCATAGAAGCTATAATACCTCTACATACAGACGACGCCGAAATCATAACATGTCTTGTTTTGTTTGTTTTGAGCGCAAGGATTTGTGCATATATTTCTCTGACTTGTTTATCATTAGAGTCTAAGATAACTGGAGTCCACTCCTCTTAACGCATGGCAGAAGCTAGATTTTGTACGACATCGGAAGAGTTCGGATTAAGCAAACTCGGACATCACACCCATGCATAACTATAATAAGAAGTATCGTGCTTCTCAGGTATGGTGCAAGCGGGATTGAATAGGCAAACAGTGTGAACAACGTTTTCATTTACAATGTCTGATAGCTTAGCTGCGACTATCAATGACAGTGTTGATCAAAAAGTACTGACGCTGATTCCGAACTGTCAGTTAATTAATAAAGTGGAAGATGGACCTTCCACAAACTGGTTTTGTTGAACGCATTTTTTAAGGTTTTTGATGGCTACTACACTCCCCTCCAAAAAGTCTGAAAACAGTCTGTATTTTTCTCATTTTTTGTCTTATTCAATCTTCCTCCATACCAATGAACTGCATCACTAACTCTACCCGTAAGCCTAACGCTGAACTTTCTGCCAGAGAAAGAGACCAGAATTTCGGCATGCGACAAGCAAACATGTCGTAGGCCAAAGCCCGCAACCTGCCCCGCGCGACCGTTGTTTCAGTGCTACATCGTATGATGAAGACTGGTGAATCTTTCTTCGGCACCCCGTTCTGGAAGACCAAAGAAGTTGACAGAACGTGTTGGACGTGCCATCGAGCTCAGCATTCGCCGTGAACTGCACAAATCTCTTGTGCAGCATCACGCGGAGTTTTCCCATGACCATGCCGAGATGTCTTTGAACACTTTTCGCAAAGCGGTCAATTCTCTGGGCTCCATTTCCCGTATACCGGGTCGCAAGCCGAAGCTGAATGAGAAGCACAAAAAGCCCGGTTGGAATGGGCCAAAGCTCATGTAAACTGGACCCTTGAGTAATGGTCCAAGGTCATTTGGTCCGACGAGTCCAGATTCCGGTTGCATGCAAACGATGGCCATACTAGAGTGCTCAGAAAAGACGATAAAGCATACCCAGAGCAATCAACTGCAGCCAACTGTGAAGTATGATTGTTCTGTGATGATCTGGGGAAGCTTCACAACTGATGGGACGGTGGCAGCAAAAATCATACCAGGAACTATGGATCAAGATGTGTACGTCAATGTTTTGTCTGGGTGCTATTACCCAGCTTACTTAGAAATAAGTTCTGATCCTGTTAACGATGGGTATGTTCTGCAAGAGGACGGGGCCAGCTGCCATACAGTCGCTTATTCGAGGTGGTGGAAGCAGATGAACATGGACAACTGGCCTGCCCAAAGTCCGGACCTGAACCCAATTGAGCATCTGTGGGATGAGATCGAGCAGCGTCTCATGAAGCGAAGACGTGCTATATTCACTAAACAGCAGTTGGAAGAGGCGCTGCTCGATGAATGGCGAAAGATCCCGGCAGGCGTCTGCAAGAATTTGGTGGACTCTATGCCAAGAAGATGCCAAGCGGTGATTAAAGCCCGTGGTGGAAATACCAGATACTGAAAATGACAATAAAAACATATATTACATGTATAAGATAGTCTCTTAATCATTGTCGACAGTTTCAAGAGAATTGGTTTGTGAAAGTTTTGATATAGGGCATGTTTAAGATCGTCATAGAAATTTCAACCAGAGCGGAGTTACTCGAGCGTTTTCAGACTTTTTGGAGGGGAGTGTATATCCAACAAGGTCTCCTTGCTCTCTGCCATTATTTTAGCACTCCTTCCGCTTCATCTTCCCTTGTTTCATTGCCATAAAGCTACGCCCTATCGGCAGTCAGCGCTTCCATGATTCTGTACTGGGATTACAGTGATCGGTTCCTCTTTTTCTTCAAACTGCCTTTTTCTGCTTCTCAAGAGATCGATCCTATTCTTTGACTGTTTAATGATTTTCTTCCGACTATTTGCGTGTTGTTCTTTATACCAACAAAACAAAACTCTTCTTAAATTGGACGATACTCAGATCTCGCGTGTCAAAGAAAGCATCTTTGGCACCCTTGTCTTTCGAAATTGCTCTCTCATGGGACAACTTGTATACTATCCCAAAAGATTTTACGGTTAAATATTGCTTCATTCCTCAAATGCCAGTCTACGTCTTTGTTGCTGATTGAGGAAATAATCTAGTGCGACGTTGGGCTCGAATGATTCACAGATAAAGCTCGTAATCGAACCCGCGTTCTGTATCATATACATTTAAGTAGGAGTCCGCAACTATTCGTCTCTCCCTATTTGATGTTATGCAAACAAATACGAATTATGAATTTCTCTTCGAACATTCATCCTAAATAGTCTGAGGTTTATCGAATAGTAAACGAATATTCACCTTTTATGCGCGTTCGTTGATATCATTCCTCTCATTGCCAATCATCGCAAGCACACCAACAGCATTCCTTCAATCAGTAAAGCTAACGAAAGAAAATTGATAAATCTTGTAACAAGCTTGCACGTCAAATACATGCTAAGAACCATATATGTTCTTAAGAATTTAGTTAGATTGCTCTATGCTTACAGAGACGCACCCTTGCTGCAATGGCTTGATGCTTTGCATTCCTTGACGACAGCAGAGTGTGCCGTGAGAGATAGTTCAGGAACATTTTATTTAATGATGACACTGGGCGTATCTCTCTTCCTCCATATTTTCCGTTTCTTAATGCAACACTGGAGATTATGGGCCAGAGTAATGGCTGATGTAAGAAGAGATGCATTAAACCTAACTATAAAATTCAGGGCAGCATAATCTATCCAGCAAAGAAGGTGAGACGTTCTGATTGTAAAAGATACATTAAACACTCTGAAACCATTTTGTTTTGACGCGAAACGATATGTATAATCCGATAAAGTGTTTCATATTAGCTGTCAAGAACTTGGTATATATCTGAGTTCGGCCGCACGTATTTTTGCCAATCATGCAATATGATTTTGACATCTCATGCTGCTAATAGTTCTAATTGTTTTGGCCAGTGCAAATTCAATACAAACTTTGTCCTATGCGTCAGCGCAGACTTTTTAAATGGTAAAAAGTTTATAATTCGCCACAATCAATGATGGTGACTCGCTTCGTGGGTTTGCCTCCTGAAGTGCCTACTTTCTCCATTTGTCGCACAACATCCATGCCAGATGTAACCCGACCAAACACGACGTGTTTTCCGTCCAACCAAGTTGTCTTTTCCGTACAGATAAAAAACTGACTACCATTGGTGTTTGGCCCTGCATTCGCCATGGACAAAGTTCCCTAAAATAACGGAAGACAGAAAGGTGAATAACAACTCCTTGTGCACTGTGTCCGGTTCTCTTTTTTCTTACCGCGCCAGTGTGCTTCAAAATAAAGTTCTCGTCCTCAAACTTTTCTCCATATACTGATTTGCCACCTGTGCCATTGCCTTTCGTAAAGTCACCGCCTTGGCACATGAACTGTGGAATGATACGATGGAAAGAAGATCCTTTGTAGCCATAACCCACTTCACCAGTACATAATGCCCGAAAGTTTTCTTTTTATAATAAAACGTCAGTTGAGTCTCATCTGTGCGCTAACCCATTGAAGCCTATTTACCTGCAGTTTTGGGTACAACATCGCCACGAAGCTGTCACAAATATATAAGAGATGAAGACAATGAGCGAAACGAACCTAAGCATAAAAAAAAAAGAAGCGCCTTACCTCGATGGTAATTCGTCCGGCCAGCTCGCCTCCAATTTGGATATCCAGATAGACCTGTGTTCTTCCACCCTTTGGAATCACCTTGGGAGCGGGATCTTTCCCTGCTTCTTCTTCTGCTTCTGATTTTGCTTCTTCTCCTTCTTCTGTGGGCGAGCCCTCCTCCTTCTTGTCCGGGTTTGCATATTTTGCCAACCATGCATCGTCCGCCCATACTTGAAGCTTATCAGTTAATCTATCCAACACAATGATAGACCCCATATACACCCCGTGCGTATCATAGTCTACTCCCTTCCCTTTTCTCTTCCTGCTCTTATTATTATCATCATCCTACCTGCTTTGTTGGATGCGGCTGTGATCTTTTGTGGTTTGGCCATGCTGACTTTAATCACTCGTCCATTCAATTCGGCATGATGCATGTTATCAATAGCGTCCAATGCGTCTGCTTCCAATTCATATTCCACAAATCCGAATCCTCGATGGGGATTGTCTGTTGCATATAGAAGAGGAAAAAAAAAAAGAGAGCAAAACCGCTGTGTCAACTCCCCTTTCTGCTCTCTTTGCTACTTCGTTTACACGCTTATTCTTACGTGAACCCGGATCTGGCGCTAATTGAACGGCTACAATATCGCCAAAAGGAATAAACGCGGCATGGAGCATCTCTTCTGTTACTTCTTGGTCAAGACCTCCTGCAATATAGAAAACCATCCATGTTAATAAAAGAAATGTCGAATCTTTTCGTGTTCGCAATCTATCAAAAGAGAGAGTGGAAGCTACTTGCCGACGTACAGTGTCGTCTTGTTTCGTGGATTGATATTGATCGTGGTCATGCTCGTGTACTGGAGTTTGTTCCTCAAATTGGAAGGACCTCGAACGGGAAACGAGCAAAAATCTGGTAGGACTTTCGAGCGGGCAGTGCCAAGTGACTGCTGAAGTCAATGGATGAACAAGCCAGGCTAAGATAGTATGTGAAGTGGGACGGCTAAACTGGTGTCACGCAGTTTTGGCGTAGTTTGGCTCGCGCCAGATTACCCAAGCTGCGTCGGTCAACCGGACAGGAAAGTCACGGAGATTCGGGGCTCCTTTTGCCTGAGTCTGCCGTTTGTAACTTTAGTGAAAGCAGCGGAGCCTCAGGGAGGCCCGCTAGCAATAAAAATAATAGAGAAACTTTCACATAATAAAGTTAACGGGTTTTCCCAGCCAAGAGTAAAAAAAGCAGTTAAGACAAGTAAAGCAAAGGAAAACTCTACAAGCTCTCTTCCCGCAACCCTCGCTCGATTTAACCTAAATTCACGCCAATTTTAATAATTATAAAGTCATAGACTTTATATGTCGAAGAAAGAGACTCCCCTTCGAATCGTCCCTTTATCTAAAACAGTCCAAGTTTAACCAATATATAACAAGAAAGAATAAATCTCAAGAAGAATGTCTACAGACAAAGCGAAAAAAACACCAAAACTAGAAGTGCTTGAATCAACTGTGTCAATATCATTTAATGTTTCGAGATGGCCACTTCTTAGCCATAGCGGTAATATTTTGCTTTTGATGCAGAACTGTATAAAACATTTTTGGGAGCATCCTGTTCTATTGTTTATTCTAGAGTTTGTAACGAAATGATGCGGTTGCTATGCTTCGATGTGTTCCTTGCAAGGAAAAAAAAAGGAATGCGGAGAGGGCTTTAGCAGTCACGGGAGCTTTTCTCTTGCTCTCCATGGAACTCGACCCTTTTTTTTCATTTCTTTCCTCTTCTTCTGTCCTTTTTCGTTTTTCTTTTACATCAATACGGCTGACTGTTTAAATATGCCACGTTCACGATCTCCTCGCCGTAACCGTTCGTATCGTGATTATGATCGTCCTTCATCCCGCTCTAGATCCCCTTCACCGTACAGTCGACGCGGAAGACGAAGATACAGCCCATCTCCACGAAGAGACAGTGGCAGCCGAGACCGACGAAGGGACCGTAGTATAGACAGACGCCGAGACCGCAGCCCAGACTGGAAAGGTAAATTTTTGTTTTCGCCATTGAAGGAAAAAAGAAAAAAGATAAATTAGAGAAACTACGTATATCTATGACATATGCAGTCTTCTGTATTCTTTTGTCTTTCTCTTTTCCGCCAGTACCAACCAAAAAGATGAATTATCATTAGATCGCGACCGTGACCGCGGACGGTCTAGATATCGATCGAGAAGTCCACGTCGTAGCCTTTCCCGTTCAGAAAGATACCGTAGTCCATCCGTAAGAAGGTATAGGAAGATACTTTCCCTTTTTGTTCTCTTCATTGAAACCAAAAAAAAAAAAATGCAGTAGGGATCAGCGACGCCGATCTGAAGATGAGCGAGTAGAATCGACACCAAAAGAAAAGGAAGAACAACCTGTTGTGAATGAAGAAGACGATGAAGAAACCAAAATGATGAAATTAATGGGATTTGGAGGGTTTGAGACGACAAAGAATAAAAAGGTCGCAGGTGCCGATGTCTCTGGTGCTAATGTCCGTAAACCCATCAAATATCGTCAGTACATGAACCGACGAGGTGGATTCAACAGGTAAGATAAAGATATACATTAAAGGGATAACGAAAAATTGACATTGTGGTATTCTAGACCATTGGATAACGTGTAAAAAGAAAGAAAGAGAAAAGGAGGGACGGAAAGGGAAAGAAACAGAGAGAGAGCGAGAAAAGCAGAAAAGAACAGAATATTATTAAACGGTAAAGTCCAAACTCTTTTTCTTGCGTTATACTTCAACTGTGTTTGGTTGGTTATAAACGAACTCGTAAATTTCCGGTGCCTAAGGGCCGGTTGTCTGTGCGCGCAGATTCCACATCTGGACCGAATAACATGGTATTTTGAATAAAGCAAGGGAAAAGAAACAAGGGACTGTAATCATTGCCTTTGATTGATAGACAGAAATGATTGCCGAATCGAAACAGCTAAACGCGATATGACTTACTTCACAAAAGACTACTGGATGTGCAACTGCTCCATTGGCTCTACTTTGCAGGCATGACAGTTTTCGTCATTCACGGATATCCGTCCTCCCTTTCATTAAAGATACGGATGTTTCCATTGGGGGAGAGAGAAAGGAAGGTAGGAGTCCTACTCAATCAAAGGAACTTTCATGAATACAGTCTTTATGATGCAAATGGTCTAAGACTGATTCTGATCGAAATAAAGACAAGCATTGGGAGGACATGGTTACAGCATCTTTCATTGTAATACCCCTTAGGAATGAGAATTAGAGATCTTTTGGCATCATTGGTGCCTGATGTTACACAGCATTAAACATAGCAAATAGCTTTTCGGTGGAGATATGGTACGTTTTATTCAAACTGAAAGACGTTGCATCGTATTGCTGTTCTCTATGGAAGACACTGTGTCACCTTTACGCTGCAATGCGAAAAGACTAGTAACTTGAGCACTAAGTGATCCATGAATTTATTTGTATATCGAATGACCTGTCTATGCAAGGTTTCAAAAAGTTGTCCATTATTGAAAAGGTATTAGAAAGATATTACTGAAGTATTTTTTTTATTGTTATTTGCGTCTAAAAAGAAATGAATAATGAGAAATTTTCCTTGTTTAACAAGTACGTTTATTCATTTACCGGAGAGTAGCATTTCGCATATCATTCAATTCACGCTCGGTGGTTTCCAATTGTTTTTTCTGTTCCTCGAGCTCCTTCATGAGTTCCTGACGTTTTTCTTGTAACTAAAAGGGAGACCAGATTGTTGTTAGTTTCGATTGCCATGCTTATTTAAAGCAAAGGAAAAAGAAATTCATAAGGTATGCTTACCGCTTCTTCACGCTGTTTCAGCACTTGCTCGGTTTCCCGAACCTTTTGGACAAATTGCTGTCGCATATCTTCTTCCTTTGAAAGCATCTCCTGTTTAAGATCGGATTTCATGTTTTCAATGCGTGAATCGTATTCCTCATCGCACATCAACAAAGACTCGGGGCGATCGGGTCCGCGTAGACGACGAGCTCGGTGAGCATGGTAATGATGATGATGGGTTAAGTCGGTCAGTTCATGAAGACAATGGGTCATCAATAGTTCTCGCAGATGGATAAAGTCGCAATGGTCGGGATTCTCAACTAAAATATACATTTTTTTTTTCATCTTGCATTAGTTTCATCTCCGTCCATCTGGTTTTTTTTTACCTTCAACGGCACCCCAACGGTACTGGCGCCCGCGCACTTGTTTGCCATTCACATCCACATAGGACGTACTGCCAATGACAGTAAACGGAATATGTTTCTAGTTATGCCTCTCTTGTTAGAAAATAAGGAAAGTTTCGGTTGTCTTGGGTTTTCCCAGTAGTTTACCTCGAGCTCCTCAATTTCATCTCGATCATCGGGAAAGGCGGTAGGATACATCTTGATTTCGTGTTCCTGTAAGTCTTCCAGAATCTAACCAATAAAGGCCAAGGTAAATATGAGACAGAAAAAGAAAGAGTAAAGACTTACCGCTTCCTTGAATAAGATTTTTTCTTCTGGAGTCAGGGTATCTGCTTTAGCAATCACTGGGATCACATTGACTTTGGCTGAAATGGCTCGCAAGGACATGATGTCGAGTTCTTTCAATCGATGGCCAGTTGGTGCAATGAAGTAGAGACACGCATGCACTCGGCTGTCCACTAGTGCTCCACGAAAAGAGGCATTCTTTTCGGCCTCATGAAATCGATCATACTGTTCATCGATATAGGTCAGAATCGGCTCAAGACTTCACGATTTTTTCTTTCGGTCAGTCCCAATCTGTCATTCTTCGTAAGCCTCTTACCTACTCTGCATTTCTATTCAGTCGATCACCAAAACCCGGAGTGTCAATGACACACAAACGCAAGGTCACACCACCTTCTTCCAATTCTATCCATGACCCATGAGGATTAGACAGAAAAAAGTAAATCTAACTTTTTCGACCTGATGATGCATACCATAAGTGACAGGCGTTATTTCGACAGTCTTGGTGTCCTGTGGCACCTTTGCCTCTGATTCATAAAGATCTGAATGAAACAAAGTGTTCATAAATGTGGATTTCCCTAAACCCGTTTCGCCTTGATATTTCAAAAAAGAAGTGTCAGCATCAAGCATTCTTATATTATTCTTTAAGTAAAAAAAAAAAATTGCAATTCTATTCTTAGGAAGAAAAGACAGAAGGCAACTTACCGACAACCATCAAATTCAATTGGAAGGGTGTCCGTTTTGCCTTGTTGTATTTCTGACGAGGTAAGGCTTCCATGCCTAGAGGCCTATTTAAACTGGCCTGTCTGACAGGTGTTGTCTTCCAGGGTCCGAGATCGGGAAAGAGACCTCTACATCAGGAAACCATGTCAAGTTGATTAACTTTCTGTTTCCTCATCCACATGTGAAATGCTGACTGTTCGTGTGGCATTACCTTGTTTGAAGGGCGTGTTCCTAAAGCAAATGAGATGGAGTAAGAAAAGAAGTTATTTCTCGGATAAAGGAGTTGCTATAGGTTACCAAAGGCATGACAGTGAAAAGCGAAGGAAAATAACAAGAAGAGCCAGAGTGGCGAAAAAAGAAAGCTGGATAATCGTTCACTTGTGTATCTGATTCTTTTTTTTTTGTTTCCCGGTAACGTTACACGAATATATATTTTTAAGTTTCCATCATTTTCATGGTCCTCTCTTTCTTTTGTCGATCCTCGTTTTAAATTTCTTGTGTCTTTAACTTTCAAGTATATTTAACCAAAGGTCTACATTACTCAATCTATTGTCATTGTTCTTCTGTAATATTATATATATATTCTAACTTTCTGGATTCGTTCACGTTCTATCACGGTAAGCTGATGAAGGGTTAAGAACGGAAAAAAAAACCTGTTGCCCTGAAGGGCAGCAGTGCAGTACAGTTATGCGTTGTGGAGAACAGAAAGCATCGAACAGGGTATCTGCATCCTGCAATTGCCCAAAAAGAAACTGATGACTATTCTGCCGAGAGAAAGAGAAAGAGAAAACGATAAATTTATCAGCGTGTGTATTTTCCTGCTTTTTCTTTCTCTTTTCGAACAGTGATCTCTGAAAAGCTGATACGTTGTTACTGTTTGTCTCTTCTTGTTTTTTCTGCTTTGGTGCAGGGTATCATACGATTCTGTGTGCAACGAAGCGTATTTGTTTTACTGGATAAGGTAAGACTTTAGGTTGTGAGACTCCAACAGAATGAGGATAGTACACGGACCTTGGCCAACACGGGTTGATAGCAGCAGGGTACATTTCGCCTTGCTCTATGCAACTTTGTTTGTTTCCTTCTTTGCATCCCACAATAAGAGATGAAAGGGTAAACCTATGAGGCTCTTCCTATTGACTAGGACAGTGTTGCACACTGATAAACACCAGAGTTTATTCGCCTATTTATGGAAAAGAAAGCGAATCGATATTCAATCAACTTATCAACCCGCGCGTAAAGCCCGGCCCCTTTTTTTTTTTTTATTTTTTCTCTATCTCACCCTCTTTCTTGTTTTCTTGCAATGGCTCCCTAAGAAAAAGCAATATCTCCGTTCAATGTCATCATTCACCCTTGCTTTTTCCTCGATTTTTTGAAACATCTCGCGCAGGCATACCTAGACTTCCGAAACGATGAATAAGTTGGCTCACGCATCTGTTTAAACTTATGGATAGGGTAACGTCCTCTAAAAAGTTCCAACTCTCTTTGTATAGAAAGAAAAAAGGCATGAATGTCCCAGGCGCAAACAGAACATAGAAAAAGTAGTTTGACTACAAGCTTTGTTACTACTGCAAATGCTAAGTCTCCATAGACAGATCGTCCCTTTGAGCTGGCTTATCTTTCTGCGGGGTGCGCAATGTGGAGACCGTTGTGGTCTTATGCCGTCTTTTCTGCTTATCACTGCCGGAATATGCAAGGGAACCAAAGGGTCTGAGGAACGTGGTGACAGTAGAGATTTTTTCATTTTGTTCTAGGTACGGGCAATACTGTATTCTTTAAATTGCTGAAACAGTACGAGACCTAACCAGAATCAACCTTCATTAGACCAGAACTTACTTAGAGAAGAAAGGAAGCTTGGTTGGCAATCCTATTCGTTGGGAACATTTTAAGTTACACATGTTGCTATGGCGCACCAAGACTCCATCTTTCCAAAGCAACGCCAGTGAAATGCATGAAGTTAACAGAATAAAACAAACCAAAGAGTTAGCCATGACAAAAGGTCTGGGGAGTCGATGACGAACAGTGACAAGGCAACTTTCATAGATCGGACAATCCCCTTTTTTTTCTTTAGATGCTATGCAGCCCCAGTGGGTTTGAGTGATACGAATAGAAATATTTTCCCTACAACATGCTTTATCTCGGGATAAGAAAAAACATTATTTCTACACCTGCTTTTGGTTAAATGGGCCAGGCGCAAAAAAGGGATGTTCACCAGCGCCACATGGAACGATGAGGTTCCCTTATTTTGCTAAAGTTAAACGAATACCGTTATATGACGCCATGATCGGGCTGTTTCCACTTAATATGTCCTCTTTTCCGATCTGTCAAATAGAATGCTAAGGGAGATGGCCTTATCTGTTTGTTCTTTTCCAAATTCTTTTTTTGTCTTTGGTAGGCCAATATGGATCATGGCGTACTTTCCTTTTTGATTGGTGGTTCAATCCATTTTTTGGGTTCAAACGATGAACAAAGCGTAACGTTGGAGAGGATGACACAGTGATATAATAGTTTTTTTTTCTCCGCTGGTACAACCCCTAATGCAGTTGCGCGGGAAAAGAAGTACCCAAACCCCAAAAGAGATTCTGGTTGTTTTCCGCGCCATAAGGAACGTGATATACGAACACATTCGTATTTCAATAGACGATGGCAAAGGTGCAAGAGAAAAGTTTTCTTTTGTATGCGTCATCTGCTCAGTTACGACTGAAACGGGACGTATGTGGGATGGTTTTTTTTGTGTGAGTGTGCGTGAATAAGCGTGGGAAACCTACTGTATAAGGCTCTATAAAAAGGGTATTCTCCCTTTCTTCAATGTGAATTTTTCCCCACGGGGTCCCGACTGACTACTGACTGTTTTCATCCCTTTCTCTCTCTCTCTTTTTCTTTCTCTATTCCATCCCATTGTCCCTTGTAATTCAATAAAACATGGTCTACACAGCCGCTTTTAAATCGGTCGCTTCTCGCACTAGTATCAGAGCTCCTCTTTGCACACGCCGTTTCCTTTCGGCTTCCGCAGGTAATAAACAACAACATTCTAAGAATTTCTCACGCTGACAGTATCCTGTTCTATTTGACTTCTAGTCAATGTAAGCTTATCTTTTCAATCGTTGAGTAACAGCACCGCTTTGTGGCTGCCAATAGACTGAGACTTACATTTTTGCTGCACGCAATTTTGTAGGCGGACCGTAACAAGGCTGTTGGCTTCATCGGTTTGGGTCAAATGGTAATAACAACACAAAACTATGTTTGCACCGATGAAACCGGAAAAAGATAAATTAACTGAAACCATTTCTTCTCTTCTTAGGGTCATGGCATGGCAAGAAACTTGAGCAAACAGCACACGGGTCCTTTGTACGTCTATGATGTGAATGCTGCAGCAGTGGAGAAGTTCATTGAAGCCGTTCCTCAAGCCGTCGCATTGACCAGCGCGGGAGATATTGCGGAGAAGGCGGCCACCGTCATCACCATGTTGCCTGAGCCCGCTCATGTCGAGGGTGTCTACAAATCTATGTTGGATGCTGTGGACAAGGACAGTTTGATGATTGATTCCAGTACTATTGGTCCTGAAACAGCCCGTCGCGTCGCTGCCGAAATGGCTCGCAAGAACGCCACTGCTTTCGATGCTCCTGTGAGTGGAGGTAATTACCTGTCGACAATAGTTTTTGTTTGGGGGGAGGAGAAAGGAACGAGTCAAGAAGTGAATGGGGTAGATGCGATGGAAGATGATTGACACGTGTCTTTTTTTTTCTAAAGGTACTATTGGTGCTAACAACGGCACTTTGACTTTCATGGTGGGTGGCCCCTCTGAGGCCGCTTTCCAAAAGATCAAGCCTACTTTGAGCACCATGGGTAAGAACGTGGTGTACTGTGGTGCAAGTGGTACTGGACAGGTTGCGAAGATCTGTAACAACATGATGTTGGCTATTTCCATGATTGGTGTTTCTGAGGCGCTCTTGCTTGGTACCCGTCTTGGTATGGACCCTGCTTTGTTGGCAGGTATCATGAACACCTCGACTGGCCGCTGCTGGGCCTCTGATACCTGCAACCCCCATCCCGGTGTGTGCCCCAACGCTCCGGCCGGAAACGGTTACCAAGGTGGATTTGCCAATAAGCTTATCGCTAAGGATCTTCGTCTCGCCATGAAGGCAGCTAGCGAAGTCAACAATACCCCCACCTTGGGCGCCATTTCTGCTGAAGTCTACAACGAGTTGGCAAAGACAGACTATGCAAGCCTTGATTTCTCAAGTGTTTACAAGGTAAAAAAAAAAAAAAGAAAAAAATTTAGGCTCATGAAAACTGTTCATTTACTGATTCTTTTTATTTTAGTATATGGACGTTGAGCAGCCAACCAAGAAGAAGGTCGCCGCTTAATGAACAAACCTATCATCTTTTTGACTAGCATTTCCCTTTCTCTCTCCCTTCAAGAAGAAGCAAAAAAAAAGTTGTAAAATACTTTTGTTTACCCTTTCTCAATGAAAGAACCCAAAAAAAGAAAAAAGACACACCAATGATAAAGTTCAGGATTTTTCAAATTGATTCTATTGCGAATGACAAAGGAAATTTTTTCTATTAAAGAAGGAAAGTTTGACTATATACAAATTCAAGCGCCCTTTTTTAGGATCGTTGAGAGGGGAAAAAAAAAATAAATAATAAGAGGAGGATTCAAGAAGAGAAGAAAATAAAATAAAAGAGATGGGGGTTGTTTTGTTTTTGAAAACAAAAAGGTATGGTACAAAATACAAGAGATGCGTTATAGAGTGAGAGAGCGAGAGATTTCAAAGGGAGGGGTCCATGCGTTCAAAGCTTTTGTGGGTAGGAGAGGGTTCGCCTCGGGTAACATGTGCAACGAACGAACCAATAATGGGCTGTGCTTTTTTTTCTTTAGAGATGAATAAGATTCTTGTCCTGGGCGGCATGGGTCTTGCTAGTATTATTCGCATCCATAAACCATTTGAAGTATTCGTACACACTCCAGCTGATGGCGGCGCTCGGCATATGGGTCAACACCCGTGGTCGGAATCCTCTGAAAAAACCTCGAATACCATACCGCTCTTTGATGATCGACATCGCATCCATTAGACCTCTGACATTTCGGACTCGCATATCATGGCTGTGTCCACGCGTTTGTAACACCGTCTTGACCACATCCAACGGCGTAGTGACAGAGGAAGCTACGGCACCAGCCAAAGCCCCTGCGATGACATGTGTCTTTGGATCATATTCCCCGAGCGGATTTAATACTTTACGGAAGAACTCATAGGTAGCAAACTGAACCGACTGGAAAGGAATCGACATAGCCAGTGTGGTGGGAAGCGAGATATAAAAAGCGGCCATACCCTCTTTGGCATACACATGACGAGCGCATTCGCGTACCGTTCGGTAAGTCGAGTCACGAAGTTGCATGCGTTGCTTAATCACTAAAAAGAGGAATATGAGTTGCTACTATCCCAATACCCTTTCCCCGGGTTCCCAAGGTAAATAGTGTTATTCCTTACCATCAAATGGATTCATCAAAGTGTCATGCGCAAGCGTAGCACATGCACCAGCAGCGGCAGTTGCCAATGGATGATGGTCTTCATCACCTTGGTCTGCACCCAAGGCTTCTTTGCAGTACTCATAGGTGGCAAAATGCAAAGCATGCGCCGGTCCAGCCCCAAGCACGACGGAATTCACTCCTCGCCATAAACTTCTGGAAGCAGCTCGAAAGGATGCTGAAGAAGAAACATGGGCAGCGGAGGCCAATGCTGATGACGAAGCAGAAGAGGGCACACCCATCACAGCAGTAGCAGTTCCAGCAGCAGTAGGTCGGGCAGTTTGGATGACTTGCATACGAGTCTGTGAAATTTGTTGAGTCATTAAATTTTTTAATGAAAACGATGACAACGACACAAACCTTGATGCTATCTACGGGATACATGGCACAGTGTTCGGCAATACCGGCAAGGGCACCTGCTAAAGCATTTTGGGTCATGGATGAATTGCTTCCAAGGGATTCATAATCGTAGTCGTCCGTCATGGTTTCAATTTGAAGATAGAAGATGAATGTGCGTTTTTTCTACAACGGGGAGAACGTGTGTGTGTGTGTGTGTTTGTATAAAGGTAAATTAGTTTTCCTTTTCTTTTTCCGTTTGGGCCAATGTTCGTATCCTTGTATGGCAAAGAAAGAGATACAAAGGCACTTAAAGTTAGAAAGAAAAAAAGGGGAGGGGAGGATGAATCAAGAAAGAGAAGGGGGAAAAGAAAAGAGAGCGAAGCGGAACAAGAAGAAGAAGAAAAAGAAAAACAAGAGAAAGTTTTTTTTTATCCAAGCAAATTAACCCGAGAGAGAAGAGAAGCACAACACACATCGACACGCACGCGCGTAAAAATAAAAAAGAAAAAAAAACATTAGCGAACCCCTGTCCGACCTCGCCATGACCAATCATCAATGAATCTGATAAGTGTAAAAAAAAATTCTCTAGAGCGACCTAAGCTTTGTCCCGAACATCCCCGCAGAAAACGCCGAGTGAACATACAGAACGTAACACTAATTGCCAAATACGATATACGATCTGATAAACTATTACACTTTTCTCCCATAAAACCTATAAGAAAAAAATTTTCATCCTAGTCAATTAAACAAACAAGGGTCAAAAAAAGGAAACATTCATTCCATGTGATGGACTGTATGACGGCAATCTCTGTTATTGTCATGGTCGCCACCACCTTCATGATATCGAGAACCAACCAAGGGTGCAGTCCTACTACTCCATCGAACACAGCTGTTGTTGGTCAAAGTAGGACTATCCACATCAAAAGGAATGGCAGCAACAGCTTCTTCCTCTCCTTCCAAACGATGAGAACAATGCGTAGCAGGCCTCTTGGCTGAACCACAGAGCCAACGTTGATCGGGTTCAATCAAATAACTTTCCAGTACATCTCTCTCCAGCATCTCTTTTGAAACGGGTTGTTCTCCTCTTCTTCCAGATTCCCCTGTTTGTTGGTTACGCTCTTGGCTGACTTGGTATTCCCAGCCGTTGCCTTGGAGATCCTGGCTCGAGCAATGATGACGACCATATTTAAGTTGCTTGATGATAAGATAGGAAGCCAAATACCCTAAAAAAGGCAGGGAATGACAAAAGTTAAGAACCCAGGAATTACATAAACATATTCTGAAAGAAAAAGTCCCATCTGTCTTTCCTGAATAAGAAGGAGGAAGGACAAATGTTGAGTGATTCTTGACTTTGTTTACTCACAGTCTATGGTGTATAAAATAGGTGTACTGCCGCCCAATACATGCAAGGTAAGTAGAATGCCTGTCAGGATATTTGACAAACAGACACCGAAACTAGATGGCAACCAAACAATAAAAAAAAATGAAATGGTTCATTACTTTTTCTATTTCTTTTCACTTACCAATAGATGAGGCCTTCTTTGATCAGTGTTCGGTGAATACTACGGTTCAGTTCCATATAGTGTTTGTAGATGACACGAACGAAACACAACGATAGGAATGTATTCGAAACAAAGTCAATACTCGCTTTCATGATCACAATATAAACCGCTGAAATGTTTTTTTGCAAGAGAAATTAATTATTCTTTGCTTTTTTTTACCCAATCTGTTGGTTATCATGGAGAGAAGACTTACGGTATTCTGTCATACAGACGCCTCCATGGTAAAATGAGAAGGATCGACCAATGGTCAGATTAAGAATGATGAAAAGGACAAGACCGGCGATAGAGATAGATCCAAAAAACAAAATGGCTTTCGAAGAATCATTGCCGACGTAAGCTTTCCATATGAGAACGATCTGAAGGGCAATATCACCCAAATTGACACCAACGACAGAAAAAAACAAGCGCTATATGATGAAAAGAAAAAGGAGGTCAACTCTTTTTTTTCTTTTGACTTCCTGGCGCTATGGCTCTCTTTCTTGTGTGTTTTATATATGGCTTACAAAGTTACAGTCCATTTCGACCAAGGAGGCCAGCAAGGTGACAAAGGTCACGACGACGCCGAGAACCGCTTGAACAAATACAATGGCATGGATTGGCTTGCGTACCATGTAAAGCATCCATCCGGATCGAATAGATTGCCAAATAAAACAGGACATCCCGACGCTGACAAACATAATGGAAAAAGCCGCTTCAGCTGGGATATCTACAGGTATGCTTGTAGGCGTATTAGGCAAAGAAGTGGTGCGATTACTATGATTTATGTTATTCATGATTAATAGATAGCCCTATTGGTGGAATAAAAAATTAGAGGAAGAACAAGGTAAAAAGAAGAAAGAGGGCAGATGTAAGAAAAGAAAATGAGTGAAAGAAAGTAGGAAGAAAAGATTGCGTCTGTGTCAGCTTCTGCAGCTATAGATTGCTTTGTCTCTTCTCCTTTGGAAAAATATGAACCATTCATCCGCTTGATTTCTTTTTTTTCTTTTACTTTCAGATGCTTCAACCTACAAGGAAAAAAAAGAGTATGCACTGGTCCATTCCCTTTTCCCATGAGCTATCAAGGTATGCTGAAATACAAGAACGAACTATATAGAGTAGTTCAATTTTGTCTCGTTTTCTTTCTGCTAAGTAAGCATTTCTATTGAAGATATCTTCTATTCTTCTTTTGATGCAGTAAAAGATTGTGATTGGCTGGATTGATCAATGGATCAAACAGTCGTACCTAATTCAACGCGCGGAATCACTGAACGCGTCAAAAGAAAAGAAACTCCAAACTTTACCTTTCCCCCAAACCCTCTTTCCATTTCGTCATCGGTTATTAATAAATTAACACCCTACATGATTGTCTTTTGTTCTTATTTCTTCTCTTTTTCACGTTGAGAAAGTACGATATCTCTTTTTCATTACTGAGATAACGACAAAAATAAGAAAGAATCCAGTAAAGATGAGAGGTAAAGCAGAAAGAAACTTTCAAAAACAAAAATTATAATAGTAGCTATGGAAACAAAGATATGTTTGTCAGGTATGACTGCATCCAACTTTTTCCATTCTTTTCTCTGTTCCTTTTTTTTTTGCTTCGCGAATCAATGTTCTTTTTCGCCAGGTTATCTCAAGCGTCGACGATCACTTGGTTTGACCCAGAAGAGAGGGCTATCAAACTCTGAGCAGCTTCAATCATCTTTGCTAATTGATATCGACTCATTTCTGGTCTTCGCGCGAGTTCTTGCCGCCAGACATCTGTCTCTTCCCACTGAATCGTTTGGTTAGACAGACTGATTTCCTCTTTTGGTTGTGGGCGTGGTGGGGTGGCATAGTCCAACTGCATGATCTCATAACGGCATTCTGTCGATCGCTGTCTCCTCCGTCGACGACGTTTGTGTTGAAGAGGATCGATTACCGCGGAAGAGGAGGAAGAGGACGATCTGGGTGCCAACGAGAAAACAGAGGTCGAGCAACGGTCGGTGGTACAGGACTTAGATGGTAGGTGATATGGACTTTGTGATGGTTCGTGAGAAGCTGGTGGTGTTAAGGCGGTAAACGTGGCGGGAGACAAGGACTTATGAACCATGAATGGTTCTTTTGAGTTGTGAAAGGAAGATGGTGTAAAGATGGAAAATACAACGGTGCTATGATTTGTTTTTGGCATGGTGACGAGAACTAATAATAGTTTTCCGTTTTGATTTCTTTCTTTGACCCACACTCTTTCTTTCTGTTTTGTTAATGAGCTGTCGAGGTACACTTTTTTTGGTTTCTGTTCACGGTCATGTTCAACATGAGGTTCGTTTCAGCAAGACTCGACTTACGTTTGAAAGAAAGAAAACGGTGTGCGTATTTTTAACGTTGTAAATAAAACAAACGGAAAGAAAGAAGAAAAGGGGTTATACAGGGAAGAAAACGCCAAAAGAAAAAGGGTAAAAGGAAAAAAGAAGTATAAAAGAAGCGAAACAAGTGTGTGTATATGTGTATAGAAGGCCAAAAAGGCTAAGGACAATCCGAAATGTCCATATTAGGCAAAGGGCAAGGCGGCTATCGAAAAGAAATAAGAGGCCATGGGTCACTCCGACCCTCCAAAGATGGAAAATGGCACTTTTCTGGTTGAAATGAAAGGATTTTGTTTACAAAGGCTTTTGGGCCAGTACACCAAATAAGGCTGTTTTGCAACCGGAAGTAGCCATGTCGGTACTAATTTCCTCCAAAAATTTCTTTTGTTCTTCAGGTGTCTCTAGTCCAAGTCGAGGAGCAAACATCTTCATACCGCTCTTAAATCCTTGCTTCCAATCCCATACAAACTTCCTCCCCAAATTGGTCGGAGCAGCTAAAAAATTAATATTCCTTAGTTTAAGTGGCCACATCTTAAAAGAAATCTGATCAAAGCAAACACACTTACAGAACTCAACATAACGATAGTCAGTTTGGATAACGTTGGCCCCAGCTTCGGTTACATATTTCTCCAATGACTTGGCAATATCTGGATCCTGGCCGCGGTCATGGCAAATATCTCGGACTACAAGAAAAACAAGATAGCATTAGAAAGAGAAAGAAAAAAATATCCACAGAGATCATAGAAAACCTACGAGTTTGCATTCCCTTTCGAGATACTGGCCCGCCATTAACCAAGAGATCATACTCCATTACATGAAGGATCCCACCGGGTTTGACCAAGCGTAATCCCTCCTTAATGGCGTTGGGCCATTCTTCTTTACGTAGAGCAAGAATAAGCAAACGTATGTGGACCATATCGAATGAATTATCGGGAAAATCAATCTTTTCCAGAATGTTGCCATAACCAAAGGTAACGTTTTCCAATGTGATGTTCTTTACGCGTACGTCCGCAATATCAACACCAGTGAATTTACTGTTTGGGTAAGCCATACCCATATCCATCGCCCACATGCCAGAACCGCAACCTATATCAAGCACATCACATCCTTTTTCAAGATCTACAAACTCTGGCGTGCGAGATAGTACGTTGCTATGGAAATGAAAGTGTTGGTATATTAATTGTGCCGACGCGTTATTTTTTTTTCTTCTCTACCCGTTGTACAACTCTTTGATAGCAAGATGTTGCTAAAAAAGACAAGGGACATAAATTAAAAAAAAAAAAGATTGGATTAACGGACGTGTATATTTTTGGTTGGGGATCGTGTTTTGTGTTTGTTTGTGAAGATGCTTACGACGGTTAGACGTTCTTGCTCTTCTTCATCCTTAGGCAACCAATAAGTGGAAGTTTCAACATCATGATAAACTCTGTCTAGTGGTAGCGAAGTTAACGAGTGGCTGGGCGATGTTTGATCGTTCGTCAGTCCTGGAGCAGTAGTTTCTGAAGATGCCATATCAATTGGATATCGTTGTCCTTTGTCCGATTTACGAGGCGAACCTCTTGAGACGATATGACCCATGCCGACTTTATATACTTTTTTTTTCTGTTGTGTTCAACTACGGCACCGACGGGGAAAAAATAGAGGCAATGGAGGAGAGAGAAAAAAACCAGAATAACGAGAGTCCGCCAGTGAACGTAGGCTGTCTTCAATGTGCTTTGGTAACACCATTTTTGGATAGTGCTGAGATGAACAAAAGAGACTGCATATGAATTAGGTTCAAGTCACGCACTCAGAAATAGCCTTTTTGCTGGTCTGTACGACGGTGACACCAACACCTGGCTACTCTATTTCTTAAGTGGCCGGGGCCTGGCCTTCTTACTGTAGTTCACCCCTTTTCCCCATGAGCAACACTTGTTTTTGCATACTTTTACTGCTTAATATGGATCCAGAAAATGGCTTGCTTCGCCTTCTCTTAGCTTGATAGTACAATTATCCAAAATATAAACTCAAAACAAGTATCTCACTAGGATTGACATATCGGTTACACAAGCAAAACGAGAAATTCGGCCAAAAACACGAGACTTTTTCTTTTAGTTTTCAAAAGCCGGGATATCAGATGACATTCTTCTTTTTTTCCTTCCGTTTACTAACCAGGCGGTAATGAAGGTGGAAAAGAATGAAAAAGAAAAATATCTCGGAACCTGTTTGTCCGTGCAACGTGTGATGTCAAAATTGAATTGGTTGCTACACATGCCACACAGCACCATTATAGTATGGTATCGATCTACTCGTTACCCAGAAAAACACAAAAAGTCACGGTCCTGTACAGCCACTCGTCTTTCTCCTCGTTAGGAGGCTAAGCAACCAAAAAAAAAAGAAAAATTACACCACTTTTATCGGTCAAACGCCAAATATTAACACCACTAGATAGCACGGTGATTTTAGCCATTGTTATTGTTTGCGTGTGGCCATACATGCCCAATGAAAGGAAGGCAATGAACAAATAGAATGGATGTGTTATACATCAATAGATGGGCAACCAATCTTTGCAGGACTTCCCCTCCAATGCGCTGCCATGTCTGACAAGTGTGCCGACCCTTAGCTTTGTCAATTAAAACACTTGATAAGCAATATCAATGCCTGAAAAACACGGCTGAATTCCAGACTATCGATTATCAATAATCTCTCTTTTGCTTTTCTTTCTTCGGAAGCTGCTGTTCGATCGCTTGCGTTCAAGTCTGCCTTATTGATACTTCATCCAGGCTATTTTGAGCATAAAACTTGCTCTAGGGGAGGCACCTGACCTTCCCGATCTCTGCTAGTTTTTATCGAGGTATCGTGGTTCTTCATAGAATAGTTTTCGTTAAGCAAAATAAACAATTATAGTTCATTGAGACCAACGTTCAATCTGCACTGGACTCGGTCGCTTCGATTCCTGATGTGCTACCCTTTATTTAATTGAAAAATGCTAATCTTTTTCGCTGGCTTGACCAAAATGAAGCTGGCCAAATGAAAGCTGATTGAATTCACAAAAAAGTTAAAACGAAAGCAAACATATATAGGTTATAGTCCGTTATTAAACGATGGCTGTCTCTGCCTTTGCTATGAAGTATTAGCGTAATTTGGCCGTCAAATGTGCAACCATTTTTCGGGATATGCGAAATATTTGCAAATATCGCACATTAGGAAGTGTTTCGGGAATTGTGGATTGGTTGGTATACTTGGAGACATTGAAATCACCGCGTTTTTAGTGATGTCTTTCTCTTCATTTCCCTTGGACAATAAATTTACGTACTAAAAATGTTTAGGATAGCAAAAAAATGATGGATTCATGGTTGAAAATTATCATAGTCATATTTGCAGTTGTCCTTTAACCGCTTAAAAGATAGAAACAAAGGTCGACAAAAACATTCGCCTATTCCTAACGCTTTGTGCTTGTTGGAATAGTTCGTCATATTCGAGCAGTAAGCTAATAGTTTTTCTTTGATTCATATCGGTTTGTCACCTTTATCAATCATTACACGCGCATTAGTGAAAATCAAGGATACATGTAGGTATTGTCGAGATTTTCTTGCAATTCAGTAAAGTCTTCATGTTGACAAGTTTCGCATTAGATTACCTCTTTCTGATTGCTCCGTTTGAAGACATAGACACTGTTTGCTTTTATCACACAGTAAGTGAAAGAGGCCGTCTGTGTTGCTTATGGAAAAAGGTGTGCGCAACTGGGCTATACTGTGGATATAATATGTAAAGCTTACTACTGCAGTCATTCACTGGGCTTGGTATAGAACGATCCATGTGTTTATGGGAAAATTCCCAGGGCCTTGGTAGCCTAAACCAAACAGCTGTGAGAAAGAGAAACGAAGAAATTTACTATGTTTGCGAAAGTGAAGTTGTGATTGGTATGACAACCAAAAACATTCTCTCAAGCTAGAAAGGCGTGGCTGCTTGTTGAATAGAAGACTCTGAAGGCAGGACAATTAGAGTGAAGCTCAGTAGAAGCTTAATGAACTGTCCTAACCTTTGGCGTACAGCCGAAAATAGAGAGGCTGAACCCATTTTTGTCCAAAAACAGAATAAACATGCAGAAAGTTTTACGTGGTGTATAGGGGTCAATGCTGTGTAACACGTTCCTTATCCAGGTGACTTGTGGATGCATTTACAGAATACTCCTTAAGGCGTATCAGGATCTTAAAGCACGAAGGTGTCGGTACCCCCATTGGCTGAAGATAACGGTAGCGAGATCATAGACATATCCACCTTGGTACACAACATCAGACATAGCGAGCTTTATCATGAATTGATCTAGCAATCGGTTGCGGTCAGTAATTGATGTACTTGGATTGCATTACGATTCGTTAACCCGTTGCCCGGTTTTTCGTCACTTTTTCCTTTAAAAAAGCCATGTGTGGATATAGCGATTTTACCTCGGATACCGCTCCCATTCCCCTCTCCTCCCACATATTATGTCAGCGGGTCGTTACGGTTTATCAGACGCCGCTTGACATATTGACTATTAGGAATAGCGGAGGAATAAATCAAACGTAGTGCCCCAACAGTTGATAGAGTGTCCGAGACTACTATTTTCTCGGGCACTATCATTACATGCTATAATTATAGGCACTATGGTCTACCCACTTATACAATGTTTTGTAACACATCTATGTCCATAATGGATCAACGCTATTAGCAAACCTATATCTTTATACGCTTGCCTTACTGCATGCTGGTGTCACCCACTTTCCCTGTTCGCTGAAAAGTCACAGCGAAAAAAGCAGACTTTGTGACTTTGTTATTGCTGTCGGAAGGGTCAATTTTTCTTTTTTCGTTGCTGGCATTGCTGTGTTTTCTCCAACTTCTCTTTTTTATCTGAGACCGAGCCATGAGTCAGAACGAAGCGAACAACTCACTTCCCGAGGCAACATCTAAGCTCTCACTTAACCCTAAAGCTGCCGAATGGAAGCCAAGCTTTACTGCAAAAGAGTTTGTTCCCAGCTGGATGGCCTCCGCACCTGCTGCTCCACCTGCCGCGGAAGCATCATCAGCAACACGTAAGCACCAACCCTATCCATAGAACCTTGTTCTTCTTACACGTCTTGTTTCGCCCCTCGATCTAGCCGCTCCACGCGTTGTAAAGCTTACTGGCACTGAACCTAAGCCTGGTAAGCTTTTCTTTTCCGGAACATATTGCACCCTGTCCGTGATCTTGATTGCTGATTAACCCATAATGCAGCTGCGGCTCCTGCTCCCGAAAAACCTGCTGAAGCACCCAAAGCCGAACCTAAGCCTGCCGCAAAGCCTGCTTCTAAACCTGCTGCTGCTTCACCTGCTCCCAAAGCAGCAAAGAAGGAAGCTGACAAGCCCGCAGTGGCTATTGATGCTGTTCAGGAAGAGATTGCCGCTGTTGATGACGAGATTGTAGCCGATTTATACGGAAAGGAACATTTGAACGTCGTCTTCATGGGTCACGTCGGTAAGTCGGGCGACGCGGAGTTGACATACAAAAAGAGTGAGCAACTCAACTTGTGGATCTAGATGCCGGAAAGTCCACTATGGGTGGTAATATCCTGTATTTGACGGGTATGGTTGACAAGCGTACAATGGAGAAATACGAGAAGGAAGCCAAGGAAGCAGGCAGAGAATCCTGGTACCTTTCTTGGGCTCTTGACACAAACAACGAAGAACGAGCCAAGGGTAAAACTGTGGAGTGTGGACGTGCTTACTTCGAAACGGACAAACGTCGTTATACCATTCTGGATGCTCCCGGTCACAAGAACTATGTCCCTAGTATGATTAGTGGTGCTTCTCAAGCTGATGTGGGTGTGCTCGTTATCTCGGCTCGTAAAGGTGAATTCGAAGCTGGTTTCGAACGTGGTGGTCAGACACGTGAGCATACTATGCTTGCTAAGACTTCTGGAGTAAACAAGATGGTGGTTGTGATCAACAAGATGGACGACCCTACCATCCAATGGGACAAGGGAAGGTAATGTATAAGAAAACCAAATTGGAAGAGTGCTGGCAAAGACACGAAATTAATGCATGGACTAGATACGATGAAATCATCTCCAAACTTACTCCTTTCCTTAAGGGAACGGGTTATAACCCCAAGACTGACATCTACTTTATGCCTGTGTCAGGCTTCACCGGTGCAAACATCAAGGATCGCTTCACTGGCTGTGACTGGTATTCCGGTGTATCCTTGTTAGAATATCTGGACAATATGAAGACTTTGGACAGAAAGTTGAAGGCTCCATTGATGGTTCCTGTTGCTGAAAAGCACAAGGTATGTGAATATTGACTGTATTGACTGTATCTTACTTAAATCCCCCTCTTAGGACATGGGTACCGTCATTGTTGGAAAGATTGAGTCCGGTGCTGTCAAGAAGGGTCAAAGCGTTTTGCTTATGCCTAACAAGGTATTTAGTCCGATTCTAAGTATGATTTGGTGTTTATTTCTTTTTGTTATAATAGCGCTTGACTGAAGTCACTGCCATCTTCAGTGAAACCGAAGAAGAAGTGGAACATGCCATCTGTGGTGACAACGTCCGACTCCGTCTTAAGGGTATCGAAGAAGATGTACGTATTTTACGAGGAAAATGGTTATGGGAAGAAGTCTGACTGATGAGCTTGTTGGTTATGTAGGAAGTGTCTGCTGGTTTCATGCTTTGCGACAGAAAGAAGCCTGTTAAGACAACCACCATGTTCGAGGCTCAGCTTGCTATTTTGGAGCACAAGAACATTATTTGTGCCGGTTATACCGCTGTATTGCATCTTCACTCTGCTGTTGAAGAAATCTCGATTACTGCACTTCTTCACTTGATCGACAAGAAGACCGGTAGAAAGTCTAAGCGACCTCCTCAGTTTGTCAAGCAGGGTCAAAAGGTTATTGCTAGAATTGAGACAGCTGGTCCTATTTGTATTGAAACCTTTGAGGATTATCCTCAGTTGGGTCGCTTCACTGTGCGCGATGAAGGTAGGGTGGATGATGAGCAAATTAGGGAATGGTATTTGTTTAATGCGATATACTAGGCAAAACCATTGCTGTTGGCAGAGTCACCAAGGTCTTGGAAGTCGAGAGTTCTGAATGATTCGAAGACCGCCCTGGAGGGCTAAGTTCGGTCAAAAAATAAAACTGGCCCTTCGCCAATCGTTCCAAATCCTTCCAAAGTAAAGCCAAGCAAGTGGATCAACTGGCCAAATGACTCCGGAACAATTGTTGTCCGATAGTGTGTCTCTATGCTTTTGTTTCCTTGTTTGGTTTGTAATAAACAGTAAATGAATACCTTCTTTCTTCTATCATTAAGAAGAAAAGAATTTTGTTATACTAAGGAAACCTGGCCAAAAAGGTCAAATGGAGAATGGGCGGACTGGACCGTAGCAAGAAAAGGATGTGTATCTTTATCGCAAATGTGTGGATCATGATGATGGAAATACATTGATTTTTGAATAACGTACCTAATGAGGGACCGGTTCAGCAACACCTTGTTCATGCATAACCACAGAGCGTGTCACTCTGCTATCTTCATAGAGACACTGGACGTTTTTTGATTTGTCAGCGCGCGAAAAATTGTCACTTATACAGCGTTTCAACAGCTATGGCGAGTGTTCCTCATATCCATTGTGTCTAGAGAGTCGTACATACACCATGGATTCATTGGTGAAGTTCACCTTTGGAACGTTGTTTTGGAGCCAAAGAGAGTACAAAAGGATATGTCATGCATTACAATATCGAAGCTTGGCGCAAACCCCGCTGATTTTCTTCCTCCGCTTCTGTGGCACTTCCTCTTCCGTAGTCAGTAGTACACGGAAAGGAAGACGCACGGAAACAAGGTTTAGAAGACGGTTGTTTAGGGTCAGAGGCTATTCATTACCATTTCGTTATGGTAGCGGCAGCAGAGATACTAGTAATAGATTCCTATCTTTGTTGCGTTGCTCGTGCGGTCAAAGGCAGGCAAAAAAATCCTATTTCTTTTGAGGAAAAGGCGACCGCGCCTTTCCGTTTAGTAATCAGATCCAATGGGATCACGACCTTGAATACCCGACTTGCTGCTTCGTCTCTCTAAGTCCTCGTGGATTATTTATGGTTCATTCCCGTTTAGTCATGTTACTTGCAGAGGGTGCGATCTTGGTATTTCAAGCGGGCGAAAAGTAGAGTAGAGCAAGTAAAACAATGAAGGATCTTTTCTCTGTTGCCTCCGAGGATCGGATAGAGTGGGAAGTTTGTCTGTCTCTGACACGCATGCACATTCTGTCTTTCTATGCTTAATCACCTTTTCTAAACTTGTCTTACATGGCAATGCTGCTTTTTTCAATACTGTACCTACCCAGACCTTTCAATTTCTTTGTGGTACAGTATCGTTCAAGTAAGAAAATCTTGTGAAATCTGATTATCTATCTTGATTTCGAAATTGGAATCTTTTGTTTATCCCAAACTTGGCATTTTTTGATTTACTGTCATCCTTGCCTTATTCTTCCTATGTTTGAATAGCATACTAGATCCATGATGGAAAAACGGTTCGTTCATGTATCCCGTTTTTCTACCGGTAAACGGCTGAAGGTTTTAGCTTACATTCCCCAAAGTTGTTTCATCCCTTCATACTATATGCTAACTTTTTTTTTACAATCCAATCCTTTAGAGGAAACAGGGAACTTTTTTTGTTTGATGGCATCATTGTTTTTGGGAAGCCGAATGCTAGATTTCTCTCCATTTGCACGTGTCAATGCCGGAAAGAACGTGTGACCCAATATGCGGGGTTGGGCCGTGGCCCTGTTACCGTGAGAAGGAAGACTAAGGAATTTGCTTAGCAGCAACAAAAAAGAAATATCGTATCTTTTTTTATAGTTAAAAACAAATGTGAGGAATGAGATAGAAAAAGAGACTATTAAGGAAGGGAAACAAATGAAGATGTTTGTTTTTTGGTTGTGTGCGTGTTTTTTGAGGTTTTTGATTTTATGTTTTTTACAAAGAAGGGCGAGCTCTAATGGAGGCCAACTTGTCAGCAATCTGCTGAAGGAATTCTTCAGTGGTGGAATAGTGTTCGCGCGTCATGCTAAAGTTAATTTTTTGTAATACGAAGAAAGAGAGAGAGAAAGCGCATATTATCAGTTGTCTGACATAACCCTAAATTTGTATAGAGAGAGCCACTTACTTTTTCCCGTAGATAATCAATGCCAAATCTTTAGTCATTTTCTTGTCCACCTCAATCGTTTCGATACAAGCTCTTTCAAGATCTCTGGTAAACTGGGCAAGATCGGGATTGTTATCTAATTTCGCACGATGTGCCAGACCTCGGGTCCAGGCAAAGATGGACGCAATCGGATTGGTGGATGTCGCATTACCCTACATCATATGGAAAAAAAAAAAGTTTTGCATGTCAGAAGAGAAAACCCCGCTCCGTAACCATGGCACCCCGCTTAAACTGAATAGCCTTCCCTTTTTCTGTTACCTTTTGATGTTCCCGATAATGTCTTGTCACCGTACCGTGGGCCGCCTCAGCCTCCACCGTCTGACCGTCAGGCGTGTAAAGGACGGATGTCATAAGGCCTAATGAACCATACCCCTGAGCAATAATGTCCGATTGAACATCACCATCATAGTTCTTTGTAGCCCAGACAAAACCACCCTTCGATTTCAAAGCTTGGGCTACCATGTCATCGATCAAACGATGCTCGTACCAAATGCCGGCGGCTTCAAACTGAGACTTGTACTGAGCCTCGTAAATGTCTTCGAAAATGTCTTTGAAACGACCATCATAGGCTTTCAGAATGGTATTCTTGGTACTCAAGTACAATGGCATCTTGCGGTCAATGGCCATGCGGAAACAAGCATGGGCAAAACCTTCAATGGACTCGTCGGTATTGTACATGGCCATACCGACGCCTCCAGACCTTTCAAAGTTAAACACTTCAAATTTCTTCACGGCAGAACCATCGGCAGGGGTAAAGACGACTTCAAATTTGCCGGGACCTTGAGCCACGAAATCAGTAGCACGATACTAAAATAAAAATAATTTTTTTGGTTATGCACTCCAAGGAGAATAAACCCATCCTATCTTTCTTTTTTTGTTTTTGGCTTTACCTGATCACCATGAGCATGACGACCAATAATGATGGGTTCTGTCCATCCAGGAACAAGTCGAGGAAGTGTCTCCAGAACAATGGGTTCACGGAAAACGGTACCATTCAAAATATTTCGGATAGTGCCGTTAGGGGATTTCCACATCTTCTTGAGCTTGAATTCTGAATCAACCCGTTTTCAATACCAGACATCCCCGCTTTTCTTTCTTTCTTCCCAATCTACCCCATTTTTTTTTTGGTATGGATTGTCCTTACCTTCTACACGAGCCTCATCGGGAGTTATCGTGGCACATTTGATACCAACATTGTACTTTTTGATGGCCTCCGCAGCATCAACAGTGACCTGATCATCTGTCTATATAGGAATATTGTCTTCTTTTTTAATCATTGATGTTCCTTTGTGGGGAAGAGATGCGGGAACCAGTAGGGCGAAACTTACAGCATCACGGTTCTGCACGCTCAAGTCAAAGTACTTGATGTCCAAATCCAAGTAAGGGAAAATAAGCTTTTCCTTGATGAATTGCCAAATGATTCTGGTCATTTCATCGCCATCAAGGTCAACAACGGGATTCTTAACAACAATTTTGCTTGGCATGGTTTGTATTTGATCAAAGAAAAAAAAAAAATAACGATGGATCGTATAATAAAGAAACAGGAAGAGGGGAGGTATAAACCAACATGATTAAGNCCTTCTACACGAGCCTCATCGGGAGTTATCGTGGCACATTTGATACCAACATTGTACTTTTTGATGGCCTCCGCAGCATCAACAGTGACCTGATCATCTGTCTATATAGGAATATTGTCTTCTTTTTTAATCATTGATGTTCCTTTGTGGGGAAGAGATGCGGGAACCAGTAGGGCGAAACTTACAGCATCACGGTTCTGCACGCTCAAGTCAAAGTACTTGATGTCCAAATCCAAGTAAGGGAAAATAAGCTTTTCCTTGATGAATTGCCAAATGATTCTGGTCATTTCATCGCCATCAAGGTCAACAACGGGATTCTTAACAACAATTTTGCTTGGCATGGTTTGTATTTGATCAAAGAAAAAAAAAAAATAACGATGGATCGTATAATAAAGAAACAGGAAGAGGGGAGGGGTAATTAGAGTACCAGAAGAGTAATAAAAAAAAAAATAAAAAAGAAAGAGAGAGAAATGAAACCAAAACCTGGTGACCAACAATTAGGCATATATATACCTTTTTTTTTTACAGGATACTATATTCATGTTTTTGCTAGATGATCTAAAAGAGGTAAAAGCATTATCTTTCCCTTTGCTTATAAGTTTAAACCTCGACAAACTGAAATTATGACAAATGGCCATTACACAAATCGTCCCTGAAATCCTTTTACCGTCAAACTTTCCGTAGACTTCCATAACCCAAAAAACTATATATTTTTTTTTAGCTCATTTATCATCGTAACTCCCCCCAATGACGATGTCCAATAAACCTTAACCTTACATTACTTTCCCCGCAACCATACGTGCCAAAAAAAAAAAAAAAAAAGGGAAAGGCCGCCGCATGAGGAAAAAAAACAGAGCAGAAAAATGCAAAAGCGGCGATTAAAAAATTTCCGATTGGCCAAAATGCAAAAGAAAGCGCCCGGTGGGGGGCTCGAACCCCCGACATTTGGATTAAAAGTCCAACGCTCTACCGACTGAGCTAACCGGGCTTGCTTCGAATGACACGGTGTGTAGCGGATGCAGGCGAAACTACCACTTGTACTATTAGAACGCAAGAACATTAAAAAGGAAAGAGGCAGTAGAAAGACACAGAATGGTGAAGGTCTCGATGTCCTAGCTTGCGTGGTTGACGAGATATCCGATCACGAAGTTTTGCCGAAGTTTTGCCGAAGTTTTATCACTTAGTTGATTATCGATCTGTGTGACTCTAGTTTTTTATTTCTTTTTTTTTGACAACTAAACCCAGCACCGCACAATAATATTAGACAATAACTTAGCGGCAAATAAACAACAATCTCTTTTACCTCAAAAAGATTTTCACTATTAAATCGAGTAATTTGTTCAGCTCGCTACACCTTTATCAATAGAATTAGCAGTATTGCTAAGGCAACCAGCATCATTATTACGACAGTAGCATATAGCAAGCAGTTATTGGCAGTTACAGATAGCAGCAATAAGAACTCTAATACCTCACGTGTCACGAATATCGTTGATGTTAAACCCTTAAGAGACTTAACACCTTGTTGAAAATTGTCATGATAAGTAGCAGATGCTGTTAGATTTTTAGTATTACTCAATATTTTTTAAGAGAATATATTTTACTTAAAGCTTTTAAGTTATCTTCTTTCTCCTTTAATGTCAAAAGACAAAAAAACTATAGCTTTATTATAAAGAGCAATGAATATTATTAAGAAATTATATTTTACTAATTATTCAGCAATTTTAAAATAAGCCTTATATATGTTTAACTTTTTGATGTCTTGAATACAATATAACTTTAGTACTCAATACAAACTATTTTCTTTAATAACAGTATATGTTAGAAAGTATTAAGAACTATTAAGAACTCTTGTTAAGTTTTAAATATTATAATTTGCTTTAATTTTTTTTTTGCTACTTTAACTTGACTAAAATTTTTAAAAGGTAAAGCTTGGAATTTGGCCCAGCCTGACAGAATTTCTGCTGGGCGGCCTTAATGGGCCAGATTCTGAGCCATAAAATTGGCCTGCCTAATATGGCCTGCCTAAGTTGGCCCACAGGTCAATGGGCCTATCTTAGTGCAATAGGCCTAGTGTGCCAGGTTCTGGGTTAAGATCTTGGCCCAGCCCAGTTATGACCTGACCGGTTAAGGCCCACCCATTTCAAGCTCTATTAAAAGGTTACTGAATTTCTCTTTTATTTATGAGATACAATATTTTTCCTTCTTAATCTGTTGTAAAAGACTAAAATCTATTCTAAAATAACCTATAATATTCTATATTTATTTATCTTTAATCCATCAATAAAGTCATTAACCCTTAGTTTGATATTGATCTTCAAAGGCAAATATAATATTTCTAAGCAAAACGTCGGTATCAATTCTAAAAAGCGGAGTAAGATCTTACATGCTTAGTTTTTTTTTTGGTACTTTTGGCCCTCGTTGCTTTTTGGCAGAAGGTTATGTTGTGAAAAATGCTAACAAGTGAAATGGAGGTCAGAGGCGTCTTGATTGGTAACATGATGTTGCAGAATCTTTTAGATGTTGAGAGAATGGTAAACAACATCTTGAATCGGATGAATCGTGCAAACGTGTCCCTCTCATTCCAAAATGTTATTATTATTGACAGAATCTGACTCGCCATCTCAGTACGACATATATTTTCTAATATCCGGAAGACTTCTCATAACGGGACCAATATACTTAATAACGTGTAGACGAGGAGCGAAAATATGGAACTCATTTAATGCGCAGGAAACGGGATCGAAGGTGACAGAGATAGAAAGATAGGGCGGATCAGTACGTTTGGATGCAGGTGACAAGATGGTTATCGCCAGTATGGCCAGATTGAAACGGGCACTGTCATGGGTTTTCCAGGTGACATCGATGCAATGACTACGTTCATTTTTTGATGTTGGATGAAAGATCCCCTTCGGAAAACGTGTAGACTAGGACACTTTATCTTATTTTGTCATTCCATGCCAATGTCGCCTTAGACTTGATCTGTTGGACACAATCGCGCTGAAAGATCAACATGTGGTCAACTTCATTATGGAAGGCTTGCTAAATGTCACAGATGCTATGTATATAACTTAAGGATCAGACTCTGCTGATGGAACTTCCTGCGTCCGTCGTTTGGTAGACTTCAATTTCCCCGTCACTTACTGCCCTAAGGTCAAGGGAGCATCAACGAACAGTTTAGGTCCAAAGCGATCAGATTCTGCACATTCATCTCTATGGCACATGTTGTAGATCCCATTAAGTTGATCTTTTTATATAGCGGATAATAGCAGCTGGATTATAACGAAGTTCTCCCCGACAAAGAACTTGTTGTTTATAAGGGAAGCAAGGTGCGATTTATGGGCGAAACGGCTGTGGAATATGGGACATATTTAGTTTGCTTTTAGTGGGGTCTAAGTCTTTTGCTGGGTGCAGTCTTGTAAAACTGGAATGTCATTGTGAGCGATGGCCTTCCTTTAGATACAAAGTTCGTTTGTCCTGCCAGTCTAAAAACATTCAAATGATGTTTTGATATGTTTTACCCTATTGAATCCAGCGTATGATTTTGCTTTTTGATTTTTGCTCATGTTAAGAGCCAGATGAACTAAATAACAAGTATTGATCACATCTTGTCCACCTTTCTATACAAATATGTTGGCAAGGGAAAGAAAGCCTTGTGATATGGGTCGATGATATGAATTGATCTATCTACTATGAATCATCACGCAGCAACCTTGCATTGCCTACTCAATGTCTAAAACTTTACATTGGCGGAAACAAGTGCCGATAGGAGATATGTTAACATTGAAAACTGCTTTTATAGTTTCCACCGTCTTTAGTTAAAAGTCTCAAAGATCATTGGTTCAAACAAACTAGCTGACTATGCGAACGAAGCTAAGCAAGAGAAAAGGGTTATCGCAAAGCATAGCTTCCATGTCAAATTATGTGTAGCATTATGATACTCGTTTATGTGCATTACATGGCTTTACTTTCAACTGTTTGTCTCGCACGTTCACATGAACATCCCTATTTTGGTAGCAATCAAGCTTAGAACTCGGATATTTGGGCTACAAAGACCTGGCATTTTCTCCCAGAGAACATGGATGCTTTGATATCGTACATACAAAGATAGCTTAACATAAATTTCAAAACTTGACAAGAGTAAGCAACAATATAAATCGCTCCACATGCTCAAAAAAAAGAAATCACAGGGATTGTTTAATGGCAACAGGGCTAGGATGATGAACAAAAAAACCAAAAAAAAAGTAAAGCGACAGTATCTGTATGTCTGTGTGTATGCATGCTTGGCTAACTGTCGGTCATGATTGTTTATACCAAAACACCATCATCGGTATCATTATCGCTGTGTTTCGATCCTTCATCATATGAGTCTCCGATTGAGGCATTTTGTCTGTCTTTCTCCTTTTCTTCTTTGATAGGATCGAGATTTTCGTTCGTAACTGTCACATTGTCTACAGACTCAGCGATGTAGTTATCATGATTGTGCTGCATGGCGGAACACGAGTGGACTTCCTCTTCATCATCGCTTGCATAAGAGGTTGTTTGTATCTCCTCTGATTCGTCTTCTGTAGTGGAGAGACCACTATTTAAGAGAATAGAATAAGTCCAAATTCATTTTTTCCAAAGAACGTCCAAAAGAATGAAATAGGTTTCACCTTTTGAAGTAATTCGGTGCTCTCTCCTTATGTTCAACGTAACGAACCATGTTTGCCACAATATCCGCTGTAGATTGCATGGTGGCACAGGTGGTTATCAGCATATCTTTGAGTTTCAAAATCTCTTGTTCCACGGATGGCATAGGTGTTGTAGCGGTGGAAGCATCCATAAAGAGCACACGTGAGGATTTGTTGGCGGCCTTCTTTGTCGTCTTTTTCTTGGTAGCATTATCTTCTTTCATGTTCACATTAATAAGCAGCATCACATCCATACAGTGAGCATTCTCATCTACGGGTGAAGCGGCGAATTCGATAGCATCACGAAATTCTAAGGCATTGGTTAAAGTGACTTTGTCTCCTTCTTTATCCATGTAAGTAAGGGTAATAGATTGGACATTCGGAAAGTGAAATGCTGTTTTGATCTAATTAAAGCAAATGCATAAGAAAAAGCCATGACCATCGTTTTCCCTCCTGGATAAACGCTGCGCCTCTCTCTCTTTAAAAGGTTTTGTTCTAAGCAGAAAATGCTCTCTCTCTCATTACCTTCCTACGAAGCTTTGGAAAGGTGACCAAGTCTTTCTTGGGTATTCCTTGTTGAGGATAACGGTATACAAAAAGGTGGATTTCGGAGGTGATCTCATGGTAAACTTTAATCACCAAGCGTTTATCAGAGGCTGAATTTGTTGTTTTGGGTGACATGGAGGAGGCTTTCAACAGAGCCACCTCTTCTTTTAAAGCGAAGACTGCATTTGTTAACTTTGTCTTCTCTTCCCTCCATTTCTTCAATTCTTCTTCCTACAGAACGAAGAAAAGGACGAGGACATCTTAGATGAGTTGCACTTATAGCAATTTTTGACGTACCATGGAAGAACTGCATCCTGTCTGAAAAGCCATGCTTTGCAAGTTGAAAAAGAAAGATAGAAGGGAAGAAAGAGAAGCAAAAGGACAAAGAAAAGGAAAAAGGAGAAAGAAGAAAAGAAAAGCCAAAAGGCGAGTGACGGTCTGAAATACGATGGAGAAAACCAGAAAATTTGGAGCATTTGTTTGTTCTAACCAACTGAAGCATGAAGCATGATGACATGCAACTACCAGATATCGGAATCTGAATTCGTGCAAATTCAAAACCATGGACCTTATGCGCCCGTACTCTGCATGGTCTGATAAAACGCCTCGGTCATCTTTTTTATATGCTAGTACGGGCAGACGTGCGATAGGTGCGTCTCGGTAGAACATACCTCTGCATAACATTGTCTGCAGCTTTTGCACGTGCTGTAAGATAACTTGCCTTCAAGGCAAATGAATATAGGATTGTCTGAACTGGTATTCCTTTGCTTGATAAGATTAAAGACATTTTTAACTGGTCGATAATAAGAAAATCAAGCATGCAAACTTCGTTTACAGCCAGCCTGATTAGACGTAAGGCAGCCTCATTGTGGAATTAATATTTTAGTGTTGTCAGTGCAGCACATAACTGGTATAATGTGTTATTAAAAGCAAAACAACGTAAGGCAATAGACTACTCACACCCAAAGAAAACTATAAGAAGAAGCAGCAGATGAATGCCGACTATCATTCGAAAGGAAGCAATATCTTCCATTTCTTTCTAAATTTTCTGTAGATCATGATAGTAACAAAAAAAAGAACTGTCGGCTACAGCTTGAAGCAAAATAATTTTGCTACAAAAGTGGGAGGTACGAGTTACCTGACCCGCTCTTGGCATCTGCATTGTCATCGTAAAAGGAATTAAATATCGGCATTTGAACCGTTCCTTGTGGCTGATGACATCCAAAGTTGGTTGCCCTGAAAGTGATTTTTTTTTGGGTCTGCAAAAAAAAGAGGTTCCTTTCTTTCCCTTGATTCCCGTCATCTGCTGGAAAAGATGGACACAATCATGAAAGAAACGAGTATAGCACGCGTATACGCCGATGTCAATGCCAACCAACCGAGGGAATACCATGACTATGAGTCCCTTCAACTTTTCTGGGGGTAAAAAAAAGTCATACCAAGAAGAAGTGGAGATGATAACAGATGGGCTGACCAAACATGGATATTTCTATCCCTTCTAGTGTGCAAGATAATTATGAAATATGTCGCAAGATTGGTCGTGGGAAATACTCGGAAGTCTTCGAGGGCATCAACATCTTGAATGGCGAGAAGTGCGTCATCAAAGTATTAAAACCCGTAAAGAAGAAGAAGATCAAACGTGAGATCAAGATTTTGCAAAACTTGACCGGTGGTCCTAACATTATTGGATTGTTGGATATTGTGCGCGATCAACAAGTAAGTTAGTCTTTGGCGTGTCTGTTACAGAAGAAGATATCTCAACGAAAAGCAAACATGTAGTCCAGAGTACCGTCCTTAATTTTCGAAAGTGTCAATAATACAGAATTTAAGATTCTTTACCCTCGCTTTACTGATTACGACGTCCGCTATTACATGTACGAATTACTGAAGGTGAGCCAAGAGCACAAAGAAAAGGAAAAAAAAAGGCAAGGGGAAAAAGGGGCGTAGAAGGAGAAGATAGGAAGAAAGAGGAATGACAGAGAAAGAGAATGACACAATCCTAACGATTCAAATTCGGAAAGGCTATCGATTACTGTCATTCCAAGGGAATTATGCATCGCGATGTGAAACCTCATAATGTGATGATTGACCACGAAAAGCGACAGGTGAAAAGAAAAAAACAAACATGTTGATAAGACTTTATTGAAACTGAGATATAGTTACGGTTGATTGACTGGGGTCTTGCTGATTTCTACCATCCAGGAACAGAATATAATGTGCGTGTTGCATCCAGATGTTATAAGGGGCCAGAACTGCTCGTGAATTTCCAATTGTATGACTACAGTTTGGATATGTGGAGTTATGGAGCCATGCTTGCGGGAATGGTGTTCCGTCGAGATCCGTTTTTCAATGGTCAGGACAACAATGACCAACTAGTACGAATTGCGCGAGTGCTTGGATCAGAACCACTACATGCATATCTGAAGAAATACCACCTTCAATTAGACCCTACATTGGATAAGGCGATTGGAAGGTAAGATAGAGGACGGGTTTATTTTTTTGTGTTTGCTTACCATAACTGTTTCTGTTTACCTAGATGTTCTCCAAAGCCATGGAGCAAGTTTGTGGCCCTTTCCAATCAGCGCTATATGTCCGACGAGCTATTTGATCTGCTGGATAACTTATTACGATACGACCATCAAGAAAGATTAACGGCAAAAGAAGCCATGGCCCATCCCTTCTTCGGTAAGAGGGCAACAAAGAAGGACGTAGGTTGATTTACGGTTTACTGACAAAATCTGATCAGATCCTATCCGACCGAAAGAAAACGGCAATTGAGAAAAGTTAAACAACAAACACAACAGAAAGGCGTTTGTTTAATTGCATGATTTACTTGTTGTATTTGAAAGCGTCCTCGCTTACTCTGCACCACTTTTTCTTCTTTTTTTTTTGTTTACTTTTATTGTTATCAAAGACTTGTGTACAGTTAGCCATTATCCCATTTCGTTCGTTTTTCATAAACTGAGAGAATTATGCATGGTTGTTCGTTTTTTGTTGCCATGTTTTTATTTTTACATCTTGTGTGTGCTCCCTTCCGTTAGCTTAGAATCTGTCAATCCCGTCGATCAACATCTATTCATGCTGACAGAAAGAGTAGAATGCCTAAAACTGACAATAAAACAAGCCTCGCAGTTACTATTCCTGGCACCAAACGAAGAAAGGCGTTGTACGTGTTGTATTGGGGTGAGAACTATGAGTAGGAGAAGATGAGGAGATATGGTTTTGCCCATATAGCGCCAAAGACCCTTTTTTTCTTTGTTTCCATTCTTTTTTTTTCTGCACTGGATATAAACTTCCATCCTCTTGTTTTTTTTGCTTTCCCTTGACTAAGCCTTGCCCCCCCTTTTCCCCTTTTTTTCTCTGGTTGTCTTTCTTCATAACTTTTTTGACTTTCCACGTTGTGTGTCCTATGATAAGGGAAATAGAAGCATGGCTATTCATCATAGAAATAGTGTGTGCAGGTTGTTTATTGTTTGTCTGGTTAATAAGAAAAGATGGTATGCTCCTTAATAGCATAACATGAGTGTTTCCGATTCCGATTTAGACCCACTATCAACAACAAGCCATTGGAGGTAACCCGGGTTTATGTGGCGAAGAAAAAAAAGAGTCTATAGCAAAACGGCTCTTTTTCCCCTGTTCTTGTTCTTTGAAAACAACAAAAGTAAAGAAGATCATCCAAGTAACGAACATCATGTAATGAATCTTTTTATTACCAGATACAGCACTGAGGCTTTAAGAACAAAGCTTATTGGCGAATAAACGAAATTGAGAAGGAGCTTATTGTCAGGGGATTTTGATTATGAAAGCTTCCTTTTTTCCCTTCTTCTTTACTGGTATTTCTGTCTCTCTTTTTCTTTTTTTTTTTGGTTCATCCAGCTGTATCCCGATCTTGGCAACAAAACCTTCTTTTAACCTTAACCCGACTTGCTTGGTTACGTTTGCTCTATGTGGTTGCGTTTGCTCCTAAATTGTTTTTTCTTCTTTGGCCAAATAATGCTCTCTGCGTATCCTAGTTTAGGAATGTCAGCATTGAAGTTTTTGAATAAATATCCGATACATATTGAGAATAACTGAAAGATTAAAAGCTAGTAATGTTTATAATTGCAGAATTGACCGCTACAGAAGATTTTTTTTTTTTGCTAACATAGTAGCTTGTGATATTGAACGTGGGTGTCATTTCCTTTTCGCGACTAGGGACGGCCATCTGTTTTATTAGATGCAGCCGGTGTCATCATAGTGAAACGGGGGAAAAGAAAGAAAACACAAGGGGAAGTTGGAAGATGCAAACTAATCAAAAGTGAAAGTTATGGGATAACAGAGAAAGAAAACAATGAAAATCTGGAGCAAAAAAAGAAATAACTACTTGAAGGAAATAAAGGTATCAAGAGGCCAACGATTAAACTTTGAATATTCTTTTGTTATACGTGTAGTTCCTTTAGGCTGTTCTAGTTAACTCTGCATCTGTGGCTGTCTTCCATGGATTAGATATTTCAGAGCTTTTGGATAAATATCCTTATTCTGGCTTCCCGGGCTGAGTTGCAGTATGAGGCTTAAAAAAAGAAAAGATCAACCTTACATTTAATTCATCGATTAAATTAGCCGTTCAGTAGGTAGAGTAACTTTTTTCCCCTCCTCTCCTTATCATGAAAAAAGCGGCTGTTTTCTATTTAAATAAAAATAACCACATATGTACAATGAGGCACGTTGAAACAGTTTGTTAATATAACAAAATTTTATCAACCAGGGTTGGTTTGCTTTGATTGATATCAGAATCTAATGTGACGGATGGATCCCCTTGTGCCAACATAAGAGCCATGGAGCAAAAAACGAAATAGATATATAAACGGATCATATTCTCTCTCTCTCGCTTTTTTCTCTTCTCTTTTCCCTATCTGTCTCCTTTCCTTTTTTTTTTCTTTTTTTCAGTGTCTTGCTATATTTTTTTTTCCTTTGAATGACCTTTGCTCCGGCCGAACATGATTCCGCCCATGGAATCAATGGTCAACTGAGTAACAGTAGCAGCAGTCATAATGGCAATAATGGCACGCATAGCAACAGTACCCATAGCAACACAATGAACCAGGGTACCTTTGGTATGAGTTTACCATCGACTGTGGATCCGGCAAAACCAACCCATCCCGAATGGGGTGTTGTCAAAGACCAAGAATTTCATCCGTTGACATTGAAGCATCAACGTGACCTGGAAAATCTCCATCAATCAGGCGTCTTTATTCCCGACTTTTATTTCTGGCAAGCGAATCTCGGTGGTTATTGTGTCGCTAATATGATTGAGAGTAAATAATATAAAATCTTTTAATCTTCGAATCGCTTTTTCTGTTCCACTTATGTTTCTTTTTCTTTCCAGATATTGTCGTGTCTTCAGACGAATGGTTTGTGCTTGTCAGACGCATTGTTGAAGGTGCACCCCATCCAGGTCGAAGAAAGAAAAAGCGCGGACAAGGCTAAAGAAACAATCGTCATAACACCATGGTTGCTGACTATAGTAACCTATCTCCCTTACATTTCGTTTTCTTTTCCCTGTCTACTTTTTTGTTTTTTACTTGTTGTCCATTACGTTCAACCCCCTGAACGCATGCGTTTTTGGAGTAAATATGAAACGCGCTGGATCGCGTCTCTATTTCTTTCTTATTATTCTATACAGTTTAGTTTCCTTTTTCCTTCTTTTGCTTTCTTTTACGTTTGTTGGAAAATAAAGTGAATCGTCTTGCAAAGATAAAACAAGAGATGAGTTGTTCACCTGATCTCAAAATGAGTAAATTAGTCAAGCACCGCGTCATATCTGCACATTAGGTGTATCTCTTTATTTTTTCTAATGCTTCTCACAGGATAAGGTAAGTATCACGGGGGTAATGGTTTTTTGGCAACCTAGCGATCAATGTGCATGGAATCATCTAGTCGACACATGTACCAAAAAGGAATATGAAGGTTTTACAAGTCCGTCCTTCATGCAGCGCTTTAGCACTGTTTAAATGGAAAGCAAAAAATTGAGGGGTAAAGAAAAAAAAAACTCTGTCGGTAACATTGGTTGGTCGGTATTTCAAACGAAGGTGTTACTCTAGGCCAAGAAATAAAAGAGGGAGAGTATATGAGGCAGATATAGACAGTGACGAACAAAAGAAACTAAGGATCCAAACTGTCTTGTATGCATTTGGATATGGCAAATAAGAAAGAAAAAATTGTAAAACGTTAAACTTCCACGTGTCTCGGCAAACCTTTTGATTATCAAATAGCCATCATGCGAGTCATTTGCGCTCGGACGTCTTTCTATCAAAAAAAAAACCTGTGATCGGCCACTTTCGGTTCTTTTGGGACATTCACGATAAAAAAAATTCAAACTTTTGATAGATTGTTTATTTAGTATTTTCAATGGGTTACAATACAATGCAAGAAGAAGAAAAACAAAAATAAGAAGAAGGTATTGTAGGGGGGCTATCATAAGGTAATAGAAGAAGAAAAATGAACATGAATGACTGTTAACGTAGCATGGCATGATGATATAGAGCAATAAAGGAATAGAAAGATGTAACTTAGGGCATTTAGATTATCACCTAGGCAACACACACATGGGGAAGAAAAACAAAAAGACTCCAAAAGAGCAACAAATGAATAAACAGGAAAATGAATGGAGAAAAAAGAACAAGGTGGTGAAAGTAAACAAAGGAATGTAATGGCTGTCGTTTTTTTCTTTTTGACTGTTTGTTTTGATAGAAGTAAACCAGGATGATTTCTTTTCAAAAAGCAAAGATATAAGGTTGATCAAAAGATAGAGGTAGATAGAGAGATATAGAGCGACATATACTCTATTTTAACAGCGGACAGGTTGTCCTTTTGTGACCATACTTGCCACACCAGGTGCTAACATAAAAAAAGAATATAACTGTAAATGCTTCAAATAATCTCATAGTTCATTTTCATCTTTCCCCTCTTACCATTGGCCGCCTTGTAGATTCAAAGGTTTAATTGCAAACTGCATTTCTTTTTTGCTTTTTGGATCTTAGGGTTTGAGGTAAGGGGAGTAAAAAAGATGAACGAGAAGAAAAGAAAACAGAACGGCTTTTATATGCGCCCAAACATGTACATATCTTTCAGATATATATTATGGAGAATATATCATAACAACGCGTAACCCACTAAGCAACGGTCTTGTTTGGGTTGCTATGTAGGTTTTTCTTCCTTTTCCCCTTGAAAAAAAAATAAGGCATCTTTTCCGCCCTCTTCTCTTATTTTTATTTTCGCCTTTTATTTCCGTTTTGCTGACAGTTTGAATTACTATTCTGACTAAACATTAAGAGACCGCTCTTGTCATGGGAACTTAATGCTCTGCAATACTATGCCAAGGACGAATGTCAGAGTTTGGAACATATTTTCAACTCACAGCTAACTTGTACCTTCTTCTGATCCACCCGATATCGAAGTATGTAAATAAAATCATTTTCGCTCTAACCCAGAGAAAATAAATAAACAAGAGAAAGTTGGTATTTAACTCGCAAATACAGGAACGTATATCTTTAGCCTTTTTTTTCCTTGGGTGTTGTAAAACATTGGAGTAATTCTAGACCGTAAAGGCTTTATCTTTTGCCCTTTTTATTTCAAGCATTGCCGATCATTTGGCTTGCATAGCACGATTAGGGATGTGGAGATAGGTCACGGGTCCGGCATGGTTGGGAATATCGCTTACTTCTGCTGGCATTAATTTTTGAAATCCATATTGGAGACACGTGGGTCGCACACATAGACGCGTATTTACACACATAAAAACGCATACAGCTACATACATCATCTAAACTCACACACATTAGCACGCACGCACGAAGGTAAGCTCATACAAGGTAAACAAAGGCTATTTTTGTCCTATTTCTTTTTGAAAGCCGTTTGTTGCCCCTTTAACTATGAGACAAAGTCAAAGTGCACAATACTCAATAACAACAACCACAACAAAAAATAAGGGTTAGGCGTTGGCGTAAAGGATCGACTTGACTATAGCTAATTTCGGTAATAGTTTAAATAGTAGTTTGACAGAAAAAATTTGGATTGATTTTTTTTCTTTCTTTATTTTGTTCAGTATAATAAGACGTTAGACTTTGGTCTTCTTGTTTAGAGCAAGTCCTTTTTTTTCTTTATTTTATATTCTTGTTTGGAAGTCCCAAGCAAAGGAGCATAGAAATGCTGGGATTGCTGCAATAACCAAAATAACAGCGATCTTGTATTATTTTTTGGTTGTCAAGTGTTTCGACATTATCGAGCTAGGTAATCGCCTTAACCCCTGAAAGACAAGGGGTTTGTTTTCTGTTTCTTTTGCCTTGTAAGTCTACTGTTGACAAATGAGATATATGGCGGATCGAGTATGACTTGTCAGATAGTATTGAACAGGCTACCCCTAGCCAAGTCTTCTTGGAAAATATAACGTTTTTTGTCGACCCGCTGGCTCAAAGAAGAAAAACACTAGACATTCCCCTTTTTTCTTCACACTGAGAAGCCATCCTATCAATTGCGCGTTTTCTTATTCTTCTATCAAGAAAAGAATGAATTGAACGAAGAAAGAGGATCCTTTTACACGTTGACTGGCTGTGTCATTAAGCAAGTTGAAACACGCTAGGCAATAGCACATCATAGCAAACACAGGGGGAGAGGGCAAAGTACAAAAAATTCCTGGAACAAGCTTCATAAAAGATGACAAAATAGAAAGAAAAACAAATATTACATTCTGCTGCTAGCTTTACTAATGCTTGCACACAGAGCTGCATGGTAAGCGGCATAAATTGCAAATTTTGCGTTTTGTAGGCCGGCAAGCCTATCGTAAGAAAAGAAAGGAAAATAATTTTCATAAATACCTTTTTCCTGAAGCTGAACTTGCCAGGCATTTCTTTTGTTTTGTTGGCTGAATACGTTTCACTCCATATAGGCCAAGTTCGCCAACAAAGGCGAATACATACTCAGAAAAAAAAACTAAATGTACAGGCTTGTTTTCGTTCTTCTTTATTTCTACGGTTTTGGGTTCAGTGGAATCGATCCGACATGCTATCGACTTGGCACTGAAATAAACTTTGATGTAACAAGCATAAAGCTTATTCACGCGTCGCGTCTTTCGTAAGCTTTTCGATGTCTGGAATTTCTCAAGCTTAATTGTTTATGGGTAGGGTGCGAACTTTCCAAAACGCGCGAAAGGGTGACTTTTCTATGGCATGTTACCCGTACATTAAGGGTATGAAGACAATCCTAAGAAGAAACAGAAAGAAATATAAGAAGGATGCGTTATAGCATATATTCACCGTTTATTCCAATTCTGTGTGCACTAGATTAACGTAGGAAGGCAATTGGTTTTTGAGCACTACCGTTCATACGTCAGGCTGTTTTCTACTTTGGTTTTCTAACGGATAGAAAAGACATACTCATGTCACGGTCAATTCAAATTACTAAAAAAAGCCTTGTATTCTTTATTTCATTCCCACCGGTTTGCTAATTGAAGCGCCAGTCCTATTTGTGTTTTCTTTTTCATTTAGCTAATGTTTCTCATAAGCAAAGAATGTTAAATAAATACGTAGGCCAACGTCATGCTAAATGTTCGGGTAAATCATTTAATCCTGGAAGGAAAGCTTTCCGAAAGAGAGAGGAACTAGATCTTTTGAGTCGAACCTATTGCAGATTCATGGGAAAAGGCCAAGATATTGCACGGAACCAAAGAAACCGGATAATGGCGATAACACCTTTGGTTGGTTTCATCGGGCGGAGGGCGAGTTCGTGTTTGGGAATATCCGAATCTCTGAACTAGTTGGAGTGGCTCGACCTTTGTACGACATAGAGCTGCAGTTCTCGCAGAGCACTGACCCTGAAAAATGAATCGTGGTCTTGCTAAAATAATAATTTAAAAAGAATGGGTTCTCTTCTTTGTATCTTTGCCCATTAAAAAACATAAGCTGTCAATGGTCTGAACACGGCACTCGAACTCTTAGTAGGAAGGTTATCTGCAGCATTCCATGTCGAACCTTGCTGCCCAACCAAAAGGAGAAGCATGCGGTAGTTGTGCACAAATCGTGACTTGCAACTTTTCGGATCCTGGGAATGATGTTGCCGACAGAATACCATAAGAGCTGTGTGTCTTCCTCTTTCTTCGTTTTCTGTCTAACGGTACATAGCAGGTCGAGGAGGGTCCAAGCATACAAGTTCAAAAAGCAGCGCATAGAATGAGGGACAGAAAACGAAGACATACTATGAGTGTCACTAGACTTAGAAAGAAAGAGGGAGGGAAGCACAGGTAAGATGTCATGCAGTCAGTTACAGCTCCGATGCAAGGTGCTAACCTGTTGAATTTGTTACATCCGGTCGCTAATAGGGTCTCATCTTCGGACCAATACGTCGTCCTCAGGTACCCATTGTATCTCGCTTGCCTAACAAGCATCGCTATGATTTGCTACTTGCGACATCTGCTTATATATGTATTCATTGTCTTGGTTTTTTCATTAGATCTTTGTTGCTAGGTTGTGAATAATGTTGTGAACTAGGACTATATGTTACAGTAGCTGCAGCTACCCTGTGGATCGCAAGCAACATAGAAAGGACAAACTAACATATATGGATAATAGCACTGGATACACGCTACATACATATATATATCCAAACATGCATCCTCTAGAATAGAAAGGGAAACTTAGAGACTATAGATATAACTAGGCTTAGTGTAAGTTACAGAAGGAAGCCTTGAATGGACAATTAGACGGAGAGTGAAAGATCATTGCGAAAAAGTACTTTCCTAATATGGATCTACTGACGCTTACTCAGGCACGTTCCGGTTACAATACTGGGCAGCCGTAAGCTCTACCATACTACGTCTGCCCTATCCTCAATCATGCTTATCCCGCCATTTCTCCTGTCCAGTCGTTACCAAAAGCCATGATTGTTCATTGTCTTTTTTCTGCAAGATAAAAGAGCAAAAAAGCATCACTGACTTCCTCAGTTTCCCCTTCGTTATCGCTCTTTCCTGCCGCGCAATCCATGCCAAAAAACCCAGCACAGATATATTTTGTTTCTGCGGAACGGTATCATGTACGTTAATTACAGAAACGGTTGTCGAAGGATGAGCCTTTGGGTCGCTGTTTTGGTTCTACGTCATGGAAATACATGCGGTTTTATTCGAGTGCGTCTTTTTTTCATGGTAACAAAGGAAGAAAAGATGGATCGAAATAAAACTTCGCAGTAAAAAGATTCCGATGTTGTTTTAGATGTTCAACTTGGTGTGGCGCCAGTTGCGACGTTTGGCGTTCCAGCTATGTATGCAGAAAAAACGATACCATTGCGTTTAGTATTTTCCATTCCCATTTTTCCGTAAGCCATCTATAATATTTACCGGATCTTGGTGTCAGACTTCAGGCGGAACCAATGGGGAAGAGGACGGTTCTGCTTTTGGGCCTTGCCAAGCTTGACCTTAGTTCTGAAAGACTTTTGGGAAGGCTAATGAAGTAGAGAAGACAGAAAGATAAAGAATGAGTATATCAATCTTTTCTTCGGCTCATCCCATCCATCCATCGATCCATCTATTTATTCCTCCTTTAAAGCTTCTCCCTTTTTTTTGCTGCGTACCATATCGAACGGACCCAAGTAAAAAGAGGAGGGGATTCTACTGGATATGCCAACTGGGTTTCGATGAGCTCTCTCTCCCCTCACTCCCACTTGTGCCCCTCTCGCCCATGACGCTTCGTTTCTTCTCCCCGGGTCGGAATTTTCATGCTCCAAAAATGGTAACCATGACTACGACGACCGAACTCGACCAAATGGTAAGCTATGAAAAGAGAACTGCTGTATGTATTTCTTATGCAAAAAATGTTGGAAATATGGGAAAAAGTTCGAGAGAAAAAGAGAACAAGTGCAAAAATACAAGCGACAAAGTGAGATATATTTTTCTTTTCTATTTCAACAAAATCGATTCACGACACCAGCGGAAAGGATAAACAGAATAGTTTTAGTTCGACGATCTTGCCAGACCTTTCGTAGCATCAGTAGAACCGATGAGAATGATTGTTGTTGTTTCATTTGGCTTTCTACTTCAATTTCTTCCTCATCTTCTTCGTTTTCGAACGAAGTTTGTCCGTCAGAACTCTGTGTTGTTGGTAATAGGGGAACGGCCTGATAATCTTTGACAGGGACTTCAGCAACAGGCCTGCATAGCCAACGGGTGATGATGCCCGTTGTTTGACCGAGATAATGGCAGACGAAGACAAAGATGATGGATGATACTGCCAGGTTGGCCCACCAGCCCCAGCCATTTGTGCTCACGGGCAGGACAACCAATAAACCCTTAGTGTCAGCTGCTAGCCACATATGGAACTGTCCGATAAATGTCTCAAGGGAGCAGCGACCGATAAAGGCGTGGCCTCGTGCATGCGTGCTTCGAAGCCAAGCGGTAGCGTTTCGTAAGATGACAAAGGAGAGGACCGGGATCCAGGAGATATATGGATGGAACTGGTTGTATTCGGACTTCGTCAGACGCACTTCGAAATAGAAGAACCACGTTAAACCGGCGCAGGAAAGTAAGACCGCGACCCAGTGAAGGACCGGCCACCAGCGTCGTTCAGTTAATTTGGCTTCGGAGATGCGGATAGTCCCCAGTGCGCAGAGCATACCGGCATAAACGATCCAGGCGTCCAGCGCCAGACGGAATCGCCATTCAGCAGCGTTCCATTGAACGTTAAACAATATATGTAGGATATCAAAGAAGGATTCGAGCAAACCGGGAATATGGATCACCGCAGAAGTGAGCAAGGACATAATACCGATCTTCAGCAGTATGAACCAAAGCTTGTTCTTGTTATGTCTATGGCCGATATACATGGTGATCCAGATCACCATAAACCAAAAAGAGACCAGTGGTGTAAAGTAATAACTCAGATAATTAGTATCCATGGTATACTGCAGCACAAAGGTCAGTAGATTCAAGCGGATCATCACATTCCAGATCCGATCGATAGAAAAGTCGGCCTTCTTGTAGAAAAAGAAAAAGTGACCATAGCCTGTCTGGAATAAGTAAGCTGCCACTAACACACGAATCGCATTGTATATCTCCGGAGTTCCAGAAGCACCGACAAAGTGATAGACGAGGATGATGACCTGCATCCATCCTTTCCATTCGTCTGTTTGAGCTCGATTCAAGAAGCCGCCGGACTTCTCGTCACGCGACAAGGGTATGAGACCCAAACCAATGGTGATGAGCATCAAGACGCCAAACCGAGGATAGTCGAACAGCTTGTGCATTTTACCAAAGACTTGGGTTCGATCACCAAAGTACATGTAGATCACGCCAAGTCCAAACACAAACAGCGCTGGCAGCAAATCTTCGATGCAACCAAGGCGGCGTTCAAAATATTGAAGCACGGTCGATCCTAAACAATAATTATTGTTTAGAGAAAACATTGTTCGGACATAAACGAAAAAGAAGCAGCCTCTTTTACTTGTTGGCTGTCTTTACCTTCTTTGAAAAGAAGTACCAGTGGGACGAGAGCAATGAAGAAGACAAACCAAATCGACTGATACCATAGCGCTGCTGGGTAACGGAAGCAGCAGGTATGATCCATGGGGAAGTTCTTTGGTAACTGTTCGTTACACCGAAAATTCAGGGCGAGCTCCGCCTGAATGCTTGTGACCGGTGGAAGGTAATGAAGTCCATCGAGGGTCTGGTTGGTCGATGTGGTGGCGATCGTGTTCCAGACGAAGGGGACGACAAAAGGTGTTTTTGGTTGTATGGACAGCTCTTTTTCTTTGAGATAACCATTCATGATCGTGATCTTGTCGATGGTGAGCGTAGACTGCCGCACCTGGTTGAGTCGATCATGTAGCGGAATTTCGACCGGCGAAAGCATAACCGCATCTGCTGGAGCGTGAGCTTTTTCACTCTGGACGGCATCGAACACGCGATCCACAGCTGTTTTCCATTCTTTCAAATAAGCACCTTTCAAATGCCGCATATACCAGACACCAGAACCGATCACTAGCAAGCTTGGCTTATCTTTCGCATCTCCTCTTCCTTTCAGCATGTCGACTGTCCGTGTTGAGTTAATGTAAGGATCCCACCAGAATTCGTACGTCATGCCATGATGTTTAAACTCATATTTACGATCGATGTGCAAGGGCCCCGAGATTTCGAAACCTTGCACGAAACGAGCCATAGAGTAGAATTGTTCACGCATGATCGAGTCACCGACATAGAGAACCCGGGAGTGGTTTAGACAGGTTTTAATTTCTTCACGTCCATATGTATGCATCATGCAGCCCGACGGTTGCCATTTGGTATAATTCTCATCCATCCACCACCCATCATTGAGCATACCATCACATCGAGTTTGGTCTCGTTGATCTAAATAGAGAGAAGCATGTCAAACTAAGAAAGACTGCTCGAGGTGAAGAAGAGAAGCCGAGCTTTCTTTTCTTTTGCCTGCTAACTTGCCTGTGACAAACCGCCCGACAGAAAATATTAATAGTAGAGAGATTAGACAGCATAGACTCCACTGAATGATTTTATGATACAATGGTGACGATGATTTAGATGCTCCCATGTAGAATGGCTATATAATATGTGTGATGTTGAGAATAGAGAGAAAAGAGAAAGAGAAATAGCAGATCCAAAGAATTAAGAATAAAAAGGGAAAAGTATAAACACTAAACAAGTATTAAAATCAAGAAAAAAGAACGGAAGGAAAATGAGATCCATATATTTTGAACTAATGAACTATATATTTTTTTTCGCACTATAACTTAATTGGAACATGTCGTCGATCTTTCTTTTTGTGATTCCGAATGTTTCACAGCGTGGAGGAGATATTAAGATGAAATAAGAAAAGACGCGTGACAGTGTGCTTAATAACGGAGGGAAAACGAAGCTTGTTTTATAGGAAATAGAATAATGGGAGAAAGAACTTTCAATAACATGTTTAGTTTTTATATTAATTCACATGTTTCTTGCCTCGTGTGTCTGAGATCACCACTATCGGAAATCGAATATTCTGATACCAATAGAAAAAAATTCACCAAGGACGATGATCCTGTAATTGTAACGTTGCAGACGAAGCGTAAAATATTTTGGGTTTCTACAAAAGGCTAGTACCAAAGTTTTGGCGTAAACCATTGAATTGCCACAATCTATTTTGGGAGGAGCAAAGTTTATCTTGCCATGAGCGCACAGTGCGAAGTGCGTCTAAACTAAAACTGTTTTACGGTTTTCCTGTTACGACGTTGACATGATGATCAACAAAGATGTGATACAGTCTTTTTCAGGCTGATCCTTCACTGGTTGACATCGCTAGAATATTAAAGCTGAGCTCTTCTCGATACTGGATTTAGACAATTCTGCATTTCTGTTGCATGTATCCCGTTAGACCTAATTCGCTTTTGACTTTATTATATGGCTCAGTTCGTGGTTTCTACATCTGCTGTAGATAAAGCACACTGCACTACAAATACCGCATACTATCGTCTTATAAAAAACCGTTGCTGTAGTTGAATGGGAAACAAAGAAGAACATGATAGAAAGGAGAAGGATTGCTGATGCTTCGATATCCTGCGACACATTGCCGGCATAACTGCACACATGCTTTTTGAACCGATTGTCAATAGACAACCTTTTCTTAACTTTGGCGATTAGTAAGATGATCTCATAAACCACTTTACCCTTTTTATTTGCCACAACCGTAGACAAAATCAGCTTCGACAAGTTCAACAGATAAAAGGGAGCGAACATAAACTTTTCTTTAGTTCCGTTGACAAAGGTTGCAATATATTGCGAGATATTGTTGGCGAAATGGTAACTATAAGCAGTAAATCATTTATCATTTCATGATAAATTAAATGCAGAGAAAAATTCCCGGTTGCTGGTTCCATAATTTTTCATCATTTCTCGGACGAGCATATTATCAGTCACGAAGAGCGATCTACGCTGAGGTCTTCCGCTGCCCTCTTTTTGTACCGTACTACCCTCTTCTACCGAAACACCGAGTAATCTGTCCAATTTGGCACTCTTAAAGTCCACTCGTTTCTCTAGGTAAGGATACAATACACTCGGGTCGAGCCGCGCCAAATATCCTTCCGAAAGAATGGAGCGTAAAATCTCTGGCTTTACAAGGAATATGTTGCCTAGTTGCCGAAGCATTTCGAATCGGTCATCTAACGCGGGTATCTTGAATGGTTTAATAGCTTCTTGATATTTTGCAATATCCCTGACAGAAGAAGAACGCGCAAGCTAAGATCAGCCCAAGTTGCCTTTTCCAATCCGAAGCCTTCGCACTTACTTGGTGACAAGTAAACCACCCGTCAGCGTCACACTAAACTTTTTGAAATGCTCTAACAACAGTCTGCAGTATGTACCATTAGCCGAACAGATATAATCTTCCATTTGCACCAACTTACGAATGGAAAGCTTGACCGATCTTAAGCAAGAAATGCTCAAAGTTTTTGCCTTGCAATGCTCTAGATGCTGCTTTGAAAATTCGCTCGATAAACTCCACAGATTGTACGCAGGGCTAAAGATATAGGTTAGTGTAACCTAAAAAAGATGAATTATCTTTCCTTCTTTACCTGGGTACCCGTACTCATCATCACTACTTCTTCATCTTTTGGCTTAAAATCATTCTTCTTTTGACGTGAGAGTATTTCGTTCAGCCAATTGGTGATTTCTGCCACATAGTCGCTGAATTTTATAGTCTTTTACTCTCTTATTGTAGCCGTGTACTTACCATCAATCGCTTTGACAAGTACAGAGTTCACTTTCTGCTCCAGTGATGACATGAAGCTATTCTTAGTGTTCAATATCTCCTTGTGAACGGAAGGTGCAGTTATGATTAATGGTAACTACGTCAAAAGATGCATTCAGCTTTATGACTTTTTCTTTCCATCCGCTAAACTTACCACGGCTGTCTGGAAATGTTGCTGCATAAGTTGGATGATTTCTGTAGTTGCTTTGATGATGGCGAAGCATACGGTATCAGGTTCCGTTCGACTGTTCAATTCCTCAAGAACACTGAAAAGGTGTGAGCAATGAATAACTCGTAAATAAACACTTACTTATCCAACGCGATATCTAGATACTTTGTGCCAATAAAGTCGATAAGCACACCATACAAGAACTGTATGGATGACATGCTACGTAAAGAATGAATACAGACTAATTTATATTTGGTGATAGCTTACAGTTCCTGTGGATCTGAAAGCTCTACACATCGAACGATTGCTTCAGCGTGGATATTAAGCATGCGAGTGATTGCGTCAGTAGATAGCATGCTAAAACCACTATCATCCACTTTGACAAGGTTAGAGCTCGGTCCGCTAGTGTGGCTTTTTTCAAACGGATTGGTTGACCCAGGCAGGCCAGGAGTTTCGTATGTTGTAGGAGAAGAAGTCAATCCCGTTGAAGTGGAGGCAGAAATTTGATTCAATGTGCGCGTAAGGACAGATTGATAACGCGTAGATGTCTTTTTGCGTGGTTGCTGGTAAACATCAATGCATCAATATCGTAAACAGCAGCAGTATCCTACACTTTTACCATAAAAGTCAAAAACTCTGCGATAATCTTCCCAAATAATTCTTGCAATGCACTTTTTTCTCGGGTTAAGTATCGTTCTCCTTCCGTGTAAGGTACAAACAGATCATCCATACATCGGTCTAAGGTTTCGTCCGGAGAGCTCGTCGAGACAAGACCACTAACGTCTGATACGTTCTTCAGTGATACTTGTTTATCACAATAAAATTTGAGGTTCTCAACCAAGCGTTTGGTCTCTGCATGAGTTGAAGCCAATGTTCTTAAATAAGCAAGATGTGAATAACCTTCTGTCCTAGAAAGGAGAAGTTCTATGTGGTTTTGGATCTAGCCAAAATAAAAACTGAGTGTGGAATAGTATAACCCGGTAATTTACCGATTGTGCAAATATTCTTTGCAAAAACACTTGCATAACAGTTGCTGGCTGTGGGAAAACGTTTGAAATAATCTCAGCTTCCCTACGGACGGTGATTCTAATGTCATCGTAAAGCTTAACAAGGCTTGTATCTACTTCAGGTGGCAACACGTTTGGATCAGAGAGATCATAATTGCTAACATAAGCCTCGTTAGTTGGATTGAAGAAGTGGTGACACCGCATATCTTACTCTTCGGAAGATCTAAGATCTTTCATTTCCTCTATTTTCATATTTGACATGAAGAACTCGTGTTGATTAACGTATATTTGCACACAAGATGCTCCGCCGTTGAATTCAAACAATACTTTAGCACAATGCTATAACAGATAAGTACAGATCTTGTTCCCTTGTCCTGGGAAGAAGCAAATCGTTCACTTACCGACATAACGCGGGGATCACCATCTTTGTATGCCCGATCAAATTCTTCCAGCATTTCCTTCTCAAACTTTTCACAAAATTTCTCAATCGCAACCCGTGCCTTTTTACAAAGTTTAATCCAGCTATACCCCGCAAAAAAGGCTACTTAATTCCATCTTGTTTTTACCTGGATATCATTATCAACTTCTTTCGCTACCGCATTGAGACGTCTACCAATCACAGCAGCCTAGTAACACTTGACGTAAGACCTCACCATATAAAGTGCCCCTTGTTGTCACCTTTAATTGACCTTCATCACCTCCTTGTCTAAGCATATCGAGTCTTTCGGAGCTGCCTTCTTGAAATTCCATAAAATACTCGATAATATCGCGGCTTTCTGATGCCCTCGATCGTTGCTTATCAATTGTCTCTAGCTGTTCGCCGACACGGATGGCTGTCTTTCCGACCTCACCAAGACGACTCTCTAGACTGTCATAGGAACGGTAGACATCCTATCGTGTTTTGTTTGTTTGCGGATTTCCTTTTTTGTTTGTGCATAAAACGGCTTACGTCAAAAGCATGATGAAGATCAGCTATGTTCTTTTTATACTGATGCTCGGCTATTTGTACATTGTTCTCTAGTTCCTCACAATGCTGTTGTGCTTGAGTCCTCAATCGTTTCAATCCATCTAACACGTTCTCAAACGTTCGTATAAAGAGCTTTGGGTCAAAGGCAGCTATGAGAGCGTCTTAATTTTTCGTTCTTTCTATCGCGCGGACTGAGTGAGCGACGGGCAAACCTTTTCCACTATAGTCCTTCATCTGTTCAATAACATCGGTTGAAATACGTTCCACAAAATCAGTGGTCGAGACATCTTTCTGATGAAGAGAGGACATAGATGATCAGCATACAACGGACTTTTTTTCTGATCAACGAGGTCCTGCCTTGAAGTTTTCAATGGTCAATAGTCGCTTAACATCAGAGTTGAGGTCGAATAAACCAGGTGTACGAGTTCTCGGTGAAGTTGACATAACAAACGTGTATTCGCTGTTTTATACAGAGAAAAAGAAAGAAAAAGGAAAGGGTAGCAATCAGGGTTGCGATTTCCCGAAAAAGAAAGCTAAACGTCACACAGCTTTTACAAACTTCTTACTTGCATGCCTAGCTAGTCAAAGAAAGAGTATTGATTGTTTATAAAGTGAATGGGCTGTTCTAGTACCAATGGGCACTATTCTTTTATTTCATTTAAGCTTGCTACGATATTCTAACCACAAGTTCTAGTCCGCCAGGAATTACGATATTTAGTTGGTCATGAGGCATCTCCGACTGGTTACCCAATGGTGCTTCTAATGCTTGAGCGTATGTGTGGAACTGATTCTGTCGGAGCTTATTGCATACTGTTCAACACAGCTCCAGAGACAAACTTTCTTTCACGCATTCCACGCCCAAGATCCAATGCTCTCGTAGCAGGTTCTCACGGATTGCCAGGCACTAAGTCGTGATGAAATCTCCCAAAGTATTTTTAAAGCAAAGAGAATGAAAACGAGACTAAGTTAGGATGAGAGAAACTAATGTCTCTTCAATCCAATCTCATACCTAGAGTTTGATTAAAACTTTGGAAAGTGATAGCTCAAAATAAAATGCAATAAAAACTATGTTCCAAGTATCTCTACGACAAGTCTTCCTACGAATGCCACATTTGGCTTCGTCAGAAAGCTTTGCGACGCTATTTTCGGGAAATAATGGTATCCGGCCCATTTCAGCTTGTTTTAATCGACCTCTTTCTATTATCACGTAGAGTTCTTTCGTCTATATTATGTATATCTATTGTAAAGCGATGCAAAATAATCGCTTCACTACGAACGAACTTCATGCACCTTTTTCAAAAGCGGTTGCCAAAGATGTTGTTGACCATAGGTCATGTAACCTAAACCAAGTCCAGCACCGGCAAGATGTGCCTATATTTATGCAGAAGTTATAAACCAGTAAATCAGAACTTATAAATTCCTGGAAGACTTACATAGTGATCGAAAGAACGCCATCGTAACAGGATACCTGCAACATCCAGTCCCATCAATAGAGGTAAAGCGTATCTTTAAAAAACAATGTGATAAGCGCACTTGTTCTTGACATTGCTCGTTCTTTATGCCCCCCTTGTTACGCCTCGCATTGATCTTTGACTATTCCTTACCCTAGCTGGATTGGTACGAATGGAATGAACATACAGTAGATGCTGGCTTGTGGATTTAAGATGGCTGTAGCCGATAAGACCCCATAGACAGCGCCACTTGCGCCCAAACTGGGCAAGAGAGGCCGGAATCGCCGTGTTGCGATACCAAGAATATGACTGACGAGATTAGCGCCGATACCAGTAGATAAGTAAAGCGCAAGGAACTGTTCACGTCCCAGGTAATCGTGCAGGACGACACCGAAAGAGTAAAGGCCCACCATGTTGCATGCCAGATGGAAAAAATCCTGATGCGAAAAGCAGCTTGTTAATAGTGTGATAGGTTTGTTGGCGGCTGGATGATGAAGGAAATAACGATCCATAAAGCGACCGCATCGCCGAATCTGCCATAACCCAAAGACGATCGCATTAATACCAACAAGCACAGACAGCGTTTGTTCGCTTTCTTTCATGGAGGTGAATTTGTCGGTAATCAGCCAGCACGCTCGCTTTATATCTAGAGGTATCCATGGCACATCGAGTAGCTCTTCCAGACGATCCATCATGTGTTGTTTTCTCTCTAAAACTATGGCTGCTTTTTCTCGCCAGATATCTTTCATAGTTGGTTCGTTTTGACTACTACTCCACCAGAGCTTTTTGCGATAACCTTCCAGTCTTTGCCAGAGAGTGACCTGATTGCGATCATATACAACAGCAGCTGTCATAAAGATGGCGCCACAGGCCGTTAATCCAAAGATCGTTGGACTGACATATCGCAGATCGTCGGTAGGCCGAAAAGGAACGGCATGAGTTGCGCTGGCTGTGGTTGTGGTGGCGATCGGCGATCGAGGCGTTGCTCTGCGTTTCGTCACTGAAATAGAACGGGAAAAGAGGACGGATCCTCTTGGGATTCTACAAGTGAGCTGGTTCCTGATTAGACAAGCCATTTTTTGTATAATTGTATGCTACACTCGGTCTAACTGGGAAAAAGAAAGTCCTCCTGGGGCTACAGTATGGGAGACCTGCCAACATTAAGACTCCGTCCATCTGATTCCCCGTATCTTCTTGCTGTGATTCCTCATGTCAAGGCACGGTTGAGGACACCTTTCTTGTACGATTAAATAACGCTACTCATTTAGAAATCGCATCACTGCAGGTCCAAAATCTATCGTCTGCCAAGAAACAGATTTACGGGGCGAAATTTCAATAGGTAAAAGGAAAAAAGGGAAGTTGTAAAATGGCATCTCATCCACTCAAACTTCATTCATAGGTTCTGGTAATTATTGTTCGCTCTTATCTATACTTGACGAAACGTTGGTATCTTATTTGGTTTTTCTGCAACAGGTACCGTTCTTCATCCTCAGTGTAAAATCGTGGCAGAAAATGGTCCTATTTATATTGGAAACAACAACATCATCGAGGAGAATGTCGTCATATTCAACAAGTAATTGTACATGACTTTGTAACTGACGTAAAAAAAGATACAGCGAGTGTAATTGTGAGCACTGCTGCAGGAATGCCGCACCACTTGTCATTGGAGACGAAAACGTGTTCGAAGTTGGTTGCTGTAAGTGATATGGTGACGGCCAGTTTGGAATATTTCTAACCCTCTATTTCCCCCCCCCCCCCAAAAAAAATTTGTTGTAGACGTCGAAGGTTCCCGTATAGGCAATAGTAATATCGTTGAAGCAAGAGGTATAATGATATTTCAAAAAAAAAATCAAGGAATAATCGGCTAGCATACCTGACGTTCTTTTACTATTCCAAATGTAGCACGAGTCCTTGGAAGCACGACAATTGGGAACCATTGTGTTATCGGAGCTGCTTGCTCAACAGATGTCACTGAGACGATTCCCGACCGAACGGTCATTTACGGTGCGCAATCTGGCAGGCGGCTTCAGAGCGAAATCTTACCTGTAAGTTAACATTCAACCAAGAGTAAAACTGAAATCCGTCTAACCATGGATGGATACATCAGGTGCAAGCAGCTCTTCATGCTCGTCATCTAGATTATTTAAGAGAGGTATGAACCTTTTTATTTATTTTTCCAGCTTATGGATAGTTAATTGTCAAATCTAGGTGTTGCCAAAATATAACCATCTTAAAAAGTTAGAGACATCATAAGAAGTCACAGTACAAAAGAGATGAACATCAACAAAGGGATAAAATAACCAACTTCATACGTTTTATGTATAAGTTTGCGTATCAATGCTGGTAATATCAAAGGGTTTGTTGGATTTTAGTTATGTCAAAGGATGAATGATCGAGAACAAAATTATATGTAACATGTCTGCTAAATGACAATGGAGATGATCCTGATTTGTTTCTGTTATAATGAGTTTGGTGTTGCTGATGCATGACCACCAACCAAGGTTGCAAGGAGTTGTTGCACAGTAGCTGCTGTATCCGCTGCAGAAGGGGGACCAGATCTACTTGATGGCTGGAAGACCTGTGGCTGCGGTTGTTGTGGCTGTTGTGGTTGAAGTATTGTTTGGGTAGGCTGGGAATATGGGAATAGTGGTTGTGATGTTGTTACGGGCATCAGATGATTTGTTTGTTGTTGAGTTGCTGCGCTGTTCTGAACTAAGTTGAGTAAGGTTGCAAGTGCATTGACATCGATGTTTGGTGCAGATACAGGAGGCTGAGGGACTGTTTGAGGTGGTACATTGCCAGACACACTTCCTGAAGCCACACCGTAATTATATGCGGGTGCAGGCTGTAAAGCAGGAGCGGGAGCATTGCTGCTTTGAGAATAAGTGATTGTAGGGTTCATTTGCTGTGGGGGAACACTTATCGCTGGTGGGTGTGTACGCTGGATAATTGTAGCTGCATCTTCTACACTAATATTTGCATACTCTACAGAAAAAATCAGATGACAGTTAAAACTGCTGGCATTTCGCCATATGAAATGCAGTTAACTTACCATCAAACCGAACATTGCCCGCATCGTCATTGGGAGCAAAGACCTGAAGATAGACCTTGCTTTGAGCTTCATGCTCCCGTCCAACTATCACAATAGCCTTCACCCCTTCTAAAATCATTTCCTTAACTAACTCATCTTGGGAAAACCGGCCATATGGTAGCGACAATGATTGAATGTGAATACTTCGGGACCTAAACGTTTTCTCGATGTATTCTACGAAGGGACGAGCCACATCAGTCCGTGCAATCACTTGGACAACAGGCACGTCTTTCCCATACCGACGTGGGAAAGGGAACTTTTCACCGGATGATGTGGGCTGGTGCTGTCCGGACATGGCCGTCTTTCTTATAACAGAACTCAATTCATTCTGACTGGAATAAGACTTTGTGCTCTCAGATATAGGAGATCGACCGTATGTCGAGAATTCTCCACGATCCTTTACATAGTTGTCACGATGATTTTGAAATCCACTCTTTCCTCGCTGTTGTACATGAGCACCGCGGCCAACCTGTCGCGGACCCACTCGGTTATCCTTGCGATTGGGTTGATCATAGCCTTTCTGTCTATAGCCAATGGAACGGCCAAACTCATCCACATTACGATTCGCTTGTCTTCTGTTCTCAAACTCATAATCATATGAATCGTATGGAGCAGTCGGGTCATATCCCTCATCATCATGATCATCATAACCACGATTATCAGCATACCATTTGCCTCCATTGCCATACATATTGTTCTCTTGATTTCGATACTCTTCCTGATATCGATCAGGTTCCGGACGGAAAGGTACGTTCGCCTTATCGTAATTGCCTCGTATCGTATGGCCCCCATAGTTATTACTTTGGTTAGGGCGACCTTGGACCATTGGCCCACCAAGACTATAATTTCCGTTAGGGGTATTACGATCGTTTATCATCCCACGGTCATCGAACCGGCCTTGAACGTGATTTTCTCGATATTCATTCTGAACCTGTCGTGTAATCTGATGATTGGGTCGCTGATCAGCGTGACGTTCATCATCATGATCGCGGGCAAAGCAAGGTTTCTGTCGACATATTTCTAAATCTGCAGCGCAGCAAAGATGGATTGTTAGATACGGATTATGACATATAAGTTTCTCCTTCTCCTTCTCTCCTAACTTTACGCCATTTTGCTGTATTCTTGTCAGCGTGTGCCATTGTCGAGGCAGACATAGTGTATATGCAAACGACCAAGTATGAATAGAAAAAGCCAAGATGACCTCCCGATACCAATGCATAAACAAAGAAGCGGAGGCTCACAAGAGTTACACTGGGTTCTAATGTAAATGCTGGTATGGTGCTTGGAGGAAACAGAGCATTTGAACCAGGTCTGGGCACTCAGGAGACAAGGAAAATAACAACATATCTCATTCGGTTCCATTTTGTGCATCACTCACAATTGCTCCAAGAGAAAAGGAGGGGAGAAACAGAAGAAAAAAAACACCTACCAAGGACTACACCTTTGTAATGTCTGCCATTCTCTTGTTGCACGGCTGTGGCACAAGCGCGAGAATCATTAAATTGCACAAAACCATAGTTGCCTTTTAACACAACCTCGAGAACCTCCCCATATTTGCTAAAATAATCCATAATCTGCCGTTTCTCAGCAGAGCTGGGTAAACGTCGAACGAGCATACGAGATTCAGGGGTAAGACTATCCCAATTAATATCTCTTCTGGACAATATTTGCGGCGTCTCCATGGCAACAGTACGCCTTGTCTGTGTATGGTAAAAATGAGGTTTGCCTTGTGGCCCTTTTCTAGGAGAGGCACCTGATCCTTTGCCTCGAGATGAAAACCCATTCTTCTCAGTGGATCCTTGAGGCGTTTGAGGACCAGACACATTTTGGCGCTTACTAAGCATCGAATACTCTTCAAACTCATCCGGAGCACGATCTCGTTTGACACTAGATATTTTCGCAACAGTTGTTTGAGTGTCATTCATGACAGGCCGCTCTTGGACACCGGGGACATTTTGAACATTGGTTGGCCCGGTGGGTCGATTGTTAGAAAATAAAGCTGATAAGAAATCATCTACCACAGATGACTGTGGAGCACTATTGGGAGTATTTCCTGACACAGTACTTTCGCTGCTGCTTTGCTGATTCTGCATCATGGGACGAAGGAAGAGGTGGTTGAAGATGAGGAAATCGCCGTCCAAAGAAAAAGATTTCAGCGACGTCGTTCCATTGAAAGTCCGACTCTGATCAGGTGGCTGTTTGGGGTGCAAATAACGTAGTCCAGGCTTTTAAAAACGGTTTTGGCATTGTCCCAGAAACTCAACTGCTAGATTTTTAGGAAACGCCATGGATGAGTTTGAGCAGCTATCAGTGGTCAACAAAATTGTCACTGAATTATATAACCATATTGGCATCGGCGAGAAATCAATAGGTATACATGACTCTTATGTTGACAGATTCTAACATTTTATTAGCTGAATACCTACTTCACTTGCATGATGAGGCAGGCGGATCGCTTCCGAAGTTTAAAAAGTCAGTTGAACAGTTTGATCTCTCCGATTCATTCGTCGAAAATCTTGATCGTATCATCAAGACCATGAAGCCGAAAAAAGGGCCAAAACATGAAGAAACGATAGAAGAGAAAGAAGAACATTTCCCCGGATTAGCATTGCGGGACGATCCAGATTGGCAAGAGAAGAGAAAAGCAGACATGGTAGTAGCAGACGACATGCTGGCAGAATTAGAGGGTTTGGAAGGTAGCCGGTCAAAAGAGAAACATCATGAACCTCCCCATCGGGATCGGGAACGTAGTCGAAGCCCTGATGATCGATATCATCGCAGACGACGCTCACGGAGCCCACGACGATACAGAAGCAGGAGTCGAAGTCCAAAGCGTAGCCGATCATCTGCATTGGACGATAGACCAGTCATTTACAAGATTTACAGCGGACGCATCACTAATATCAAAGATTTTGGTGCTTTCGTGCAGTTGGATGGGGTTCAAGGTCGCGTAGAAGGCATGATCCATGTCACACAACTGACATCAGGACATGTTCGTCATCCCAGTGATATTGTTCAGCGTAATCAACGGGTTAAAGTAAAAGTTATGTCAGTAGCTGGTTCAAGGATCGGTTTGTCGATGAAGGACGTAGATCAGCGTACAGGCGAAGATTTAACCCCTCATTTACGAGTCCGTTCAAAAGAGGAACTAGAAGAATTGGCCACACGAAATCCGGATAGGCCAGTAGAATCTACTGTTCCTAGGAGGTTAGACGATGATGGACCCTCACGAGCTATCAAACGCATGTCATCACCTGAACGTTGGGAAATTAAACAGCTTATTGCTTCTGGAGTTGTCAACCCAGCAGATTATCCAGATATTAATGAAGATACCGACTTCTCCGGAAATGTGGAAACAGAAGAAGAAATTGATGTGGAAGTGCGCGAAGAAGAACCACCCTTTTTGAAGGGGCAGACGACAAAGACATTAAATCTTAGTCCTGTTAAAGTAGTCAAGATTCCTGACGGTACATTGAATCGTTCCGCATTAGCGGGAGCGGCTCTTGCAAAGGAAAGACGAGAATTGCGACAACAGCAGATGAATGAAGAAATGGATGCTGTACCCAAGGACGTTAATCAACCTTGGCTTGATCCTATGCCTGAACCGGGCGGCAGACAGTTTGCTCAGGATCTCCGTGGCGCAGCGTTGACTTCCAAACCCGGTCAAATGTCAGAATGGAAACAAGCAACCTTTAACAATGCAACAAGTTTCGGTAAAATCACGTCACTCAGCATACAAGAACAGCGCGAGTCACTTCCAATCTTTAAACTACGAGCTTCACTGGTACAAGCTATCAGAGAGGTAGGTGGAATTTATAGCTTGGATGATGTTGCAGCATTCTCATATAGGAAATAGAATCAAATGTTGGTAGTTGTCGGTGATACTGGTTCTGGCAAGACCACGCAGATGACGCAGTATCTTGCAGAAGAAGGATTTGCCAACCGTGGAAGGATTGGTTGTACTCAGCCTCGTCGTGTAGCTGCAATGTCTGTAGCAAAGCGTGTTGCTGAGGAAGTGGGATGTCGGGTCGGGCAGGAAGTTGGCTACACTATCCGTTTTGAAGATTGTACGAGTCCTGAAACAAGGATCAAGTACATGACGGACGGTATGCTTCTTAGAGAATGTCTGATTGATCCGGAGATGTCACAATACTCTGTGATCATTCTTGACGAGGCGCACGAGAGAACTATATCAACTGACGTTCTGTTTGGCTTGCTGAAAAGTAAGTGACATATTGTTAATGGACGAGGCAATGGGCTAAATTAATTGCAGGAGCGGCAAAACGACGTCCTGACTTGAAACTTATCATTACTTCTGCGACGCTTGATGCTGATAAGTTCGCTACATACTTCAACAATTGTCCCATTTTCACCATTCCTGGTCGTACTTATCCTGTTGAAGTTCTGTACACTAAGGATCCTGAAAGCGATTATCTGGATGCCGCATTGATCACGGTTATGCAGATCCATCTTTCAGAGCCGCCAGGAGATATTTTGCTATTCTTGACGGGTCAAGAAGAGATCGATACATCTTGCGAAATTCTTTTCGAACGAATGAAAGCCTTGGGATCCGACGTGCCAGAATTGATTATTTTACCTGTATACAGTGCTCTGCCTAGTGAAATGCAGTCGAAGATTTTTGAGCCTGCAGCTCCAGGAAGTCGAAAGGTAGTTATTGCAACAAACATTGCTGAAACATCAATTACCATTGATGGAATTTACTACGTGATCGATCCTGGTTTTGTTAAGCAAAACAAATGGGACGCAAAACTTGGTATGGATTCACTGGTCGTTGTTCCTATATCTCAAGCAGCCGCAAGACAACGTGCAGGACGTGCTGGTCGAACAGGCCCTGGAAAATGCTATCGTCTTTACACCGAAGCAGCCTACAGAAACGAGATGCTTCCCAATACAATACCTGAAATCCAGCTTCTCAATCTATCCATGACCGTACTGATGTTAAAGGCAATGGGAATCAATGATTTGCTTCACTTCGACTTTATGGATCCGCCACCGGAACCCAATCTTATCCAGGCATTGGAACAGCTTTATGCACTTCAAGCACTAGACGATGAAGGGTTGTTAACTCGATTGGGACGTAAAATGGCAGAATTCCCCTTAGAGCCGCAATTGTCAAAAATGCTTATCCAATCGGTTGAATTGAACTGCTCCGAAGAAATTTTGACCATCGTCGCCATGCTGACAGCACAGAACGTATTTTACAGACCGAAAGAAAAGCAAGCGCAGGCAGACGCAAAGAAAGCAAAGTTCCACCAACCGGAAGGCGATCATTTGACATTGTTAACAGTTTATAACGGGTGGAAGGCGAGCAAATTCTCGACACCGTGGTGCTTTGAAAACTTTATCCAATCCCGTAGTATGAAACGTGCGCAGGATGTACGAAAGCAGCTATTGGGTATTATGGATCGGTAAGCTAGATCTCGATTCACGCAAACGCTTAGATATATAACGACCTTTTTCAGATATAAGCATGATATCCTTTCGTGTGGTCGTAATTACACCAAAGTCTGTAAAGCGCTTGTCTCGGGCTATTTCAGAAACGCAGCCAAAAAGGACCCACAAGAAGGTTACAAAACGCTTCTTGAGGGCACACCTGTGTATATCCATCCGTCAAGTGCATTATTTAATAAGGGCCCAGAATGGTAATTTCTATGCTTTGACGCATCGATGGCCGTATTTAACCTTTTAATTTTCAAGGGTGATTTATCACGAAATTGTGTTTACTTCAAAAGAATATATGCGAGAAGTAACCGCAATAGATCCTAAATGGCTGACGGAGGCAGCTCCTACCTTTTTCCGAGTTGCCGATGCAAATAAGATTTCCAAACGCAAGCGACAGGAAAAGATTGAAGTAAGTATCGCATTCGGTTAGAAAGGAAGAAGAATAGCTATATTGACTTCCTTTTCCCACAGCCATTATACAACAGATACGAGAAACCAAACCAGTGGCGTCTCAGTAAAGTCAAGCGTGGCGGAAGAATCAGTCAGACATTTGGTTAGACACACTATTTCTTTTTTATTGGAATTAAAGCAAAAAAAAGAAAAAAGCTTCAAGCATGCGATTTGCTTTGCACTTTGGTTGGAACTTTACGTCGGATATACAAATAGTAATAAATGGATGGTGCATTCGGGTTATCGTTCTTTTGAGGTACATTGATGGGCACTGCATCTTCGTGTTGCCATGTCCATTGGCTGTCACTTGGCCAAACATATTGACGTTCACTGGAAAATGATACCGTAATCCAGACACCCTGCGGGCGGGTGATCTCCATGACGCGTTGGGCTAATGTTTGTTGCCCAGTTTGGTGATCATCGTCTCCACAGGCGATCGTGTCACATAGACTTTTGTCTATTACGACAGAGAAGCCTTCTTTTTTCGGAGATCGCTCCAATAAGAAAGAAAGATCGTCAAGACAGTCTCCTGTATACCATTCGATCTGGTCATAGGTAGCGTTCAGTTTTTCTCTCGTCTTCTCCTTCATGTGATCAATGACGGTTTCCACGTAGTCAACATTGACAACATGAGTATAGCCGTTATCAGCCAAGTCAAAAGCAAGGTTGGAATTGCCACAGCCTTGTATGTTATGGTTTTGGTTAATCAATACCCCGTTTGAAACCGTGAAATTAAAATTATTTAACAAGCGTTACCAAGGTGCAAGATGGGTTCATGAGGATTCAGGTACTGTCTGACTACAACATCTAGGGTTGACCAGGACACAAGCCATTCAAAGTGATTCTCTTTCTCAAATCGGTTTTGCCAGTACTCTTTTTCGTGAAATGGAACTGCGTTAACCGGCATAACATTGGTTGGGCTTAAAAAGATGTCAATTGAAAGCAAAAAAAAAATTTACCTCCAGTCAGCTTGACTATGTCGTCCAATCGGATCTTCGCGCTATGCATTCCGTTTGCTAAAACACACTGCACGAGCTTCTACTAATTCCTGCCGGTTCTTACCGACCTATTTTGTACTGTTTTTCCTTAAGCAAAAAATTATTTCACCCGAAAATAAATATCATCTTTTGCAATGATACTCTACTTTAATAATATTTAATCTATCCGTAACAGCTTTCTATGGTTAGGCCCGTCAGTCGAAGAAAAGCACCCTTTGAGCTCCTTCTTAGCTACTTTATCTTTTCATACATTATCGATACATTAGAAACTAAGAAAAATAACAATAATTGCCAATAATAAACTTTAAAAAGCACTCATACTGGAATAAGATGACTTTCAGAACATTACAGCAATTCAAACTAAGGGAAAAGGCAAAAGCAAAAGCGATTAAAATCAGTTTAAAGGCAGGAGGAAAGCCACAAAGTGATAGAAAACGAGCTTTGCTTATTGAAACTTCGCTTTTGAATCCCCGTCAAAATCATGCGTTGGTTTTGGTTCTAAAACAAAACCACGAAACACAACCGCGATCTCCTTTATATGCTTGATAACGCATATAATGGTTACTAGAGTTATCCTGGAATAACCAATCTTTCTAATTAAAAAAAAACACCATACATAATCCAGTGACTCATCTTAAACAAAATGCATATGATACTTAACTTATGATATGCATTAACTGGTTTTCTAATTGTGTACGAAGAATTGATATTGCAATACAGACCTATTCTTTTATTGCAGCATTGGTTCACAAGGCGGAAGCTACGGTTCCCTTGAGCATTTTCGACAAAGCGACTGAATCTGTGAGATTGATCAGTAATTTTTTTTTTTTTGGTTTTCTATGTTAATGGAAATAGTAATTTTCAAATCTTTTGTTTTCACCATTCCGTGATCAGATACCGCAACAGAAGCTATTCCCATAGATCAATAGCCCAGAAAAAGAAACTAGCTATACTAACCAGCAAAGCTTGGCTTTGTCTTTTACAATTAGCATCTTCACTAAGCAGTGTTCAGCAGGCACATAATCTTCTTGACAACAAGGCGAACTATAATAAACTGGTCAACGGTAAAAAGTCGTACGTGCAAAATTGTAGCCTCAAGCCATTGTGCTCAGATCGGCCTTGATCGCAAAAGGTTAACCCTTTAACGCATCGGTTTTTATCGCAAGACAGCAACATCTCCAGGAAGACCGTTCTAAGGAAACTATTGTGGTATTCTGATAAAGTGTATTAAGGTAGATTCATAAGCCATATCCTTTACATACATCAATTGGACTTGTTTCAGATGTATGAACTCCATTACAAAAGATTTATTCTTTAATCGTTAGACATGGGTTCTTAGTTCATAATCCTTCTTTCAGGAATAAACACCAGTCTCAACGTATTCTCTTGTTTGAGTCTCTGTGTCTGATCCATTATCTATCTTAATACAACAACTATTGTATAATATCTTATTTTACTTAATTTTGAATGCTCGATCCCATCAGTATGTTTACAATTAGGTTTAGAAAACAGATAACTATCAAAGACTTATCCAACAGTAAGCATCATTATCTGTTTATTCTCCATTTCTTTTGTTATCGTTGATTGCAGCAGGACAGGA
>MZZL01000021.1:7557-20930 GCA_002749535.1 Apophysomyces variabilis
GGGAGTAATAGTCCTTGTTCATCCATAAGAACGTAAGATCCTCCTCGGGTTTCTCTGACGATGGTGTATGGACCATGGTAAGCGGGCTCTAGTTTGCCGCGTTGTCTCTCTTTGATCATGACCTGGTTATTTGGTGCAAATTTCACCATTCGGTATTTCTTGTCAAATTTGCCTTTTTGTGCGTTTATGACAGCTTGTGTTCTTTCCGCAATTGCTGGAAATACCACATTGGTCATGTCATCAATGCGTTGCAAAAGTTCTTCATTTGTCATAGGTGGTACGTTAGGATCGTTTGTGTAAGATTTGAACCCGTTCATTGCTCTTGCAAACATAAGGGTGTATGGAGAAGATCCTGTTCTTCTTGTTTCTTTTGCATTTACCGCCAGTTGAACGCTTGGTACATATAGGTCCCAATCTCTTGTTGCGCCTTTAATGCACTTTTTTAATGCGTTCACTGTTGTTTTAACCCAGCGTTCAGCAACACCGTTAGCTCTTGGGTGATAAGGCGTGACTAGTCTGTGATCAAATCCAGATGATTCAGAGAGTAATTTCATGAGGGAGTTGATGAACTCTTTTCCATTGTCAGATTGTAAATATCGAGGGAATCTGAAATCGCAAAAGACGTTAATTACAGCTGTGACAACTGTGTCTTGAGATTTGTCAGGTATAGCACGAAGAACACAGAAACGTGTGCAAATATCAAGCATAACCAATAGGTAATTTTTACCTGTATGAGTGGTTGTGAATGGACCCGCGAGGTCTATTGCCCAATGATCGCCTGGTAGATAAGCATGAATGGGGCGTAATGGATGATATCCCTTTATAGAGATGTTATGTTTTTGGCATTCTATGCATTTGCGTACTGTGTCAACAGCGTGTTTATGCATGTTGGGCCACGATAGACCATCATTGTGAAGTGCATTGACTATTGCATTTGCTCCAAAGTGTCCGAAAGCGTGTGCCTTCTCTAACAACTCTTGGCATTCATCTTCTGGTGGTGTCATCATCTCTTTGGATTGAACTTCCACCGCTCTGTTAACGCACTTTCTCATACCTTGCAATGTATTTGCAGGAGCATTACCCCCTTCCAGCGTTTTTGCCGGGGTAAAAAGGCGTGATAATTGATCAGGCAGAATGTTGTCAAGTCCTGGAAGGTGCACAACATCAAAGTCATACTGTAAGATAGTATCAAGCCAATTGATCATCATGGCGTTTGCCACTTTTTGTGTATGGAGATATGTCAATGCTTTGTGGTCGGTATAAAGGGTGAATTTGTTACCTCAGAGGTATTTGTGGAACTTTGTAAGAGCGTACACAACGGCTAAAAGCTCTCGTTTTGTGGTAGAATAGTTCCGTTCACTCTTTGAAAGAGCTCTTGCCATGAACCCTATGTGTCTTGTCTCGTTGTTGATAACCTGATACAGGGCAGCGCCTATGCCTGTGTTTGAGGCGTCTGTGGCAACACTGAATGGATACTTTAGGTTTGGGTAGCACAGTATGGGTAGCCTGAGAAGAACCTTTTTGAGGTTGTTGAAAGCTGTGACGTGCTCCTCTTTCCAAACGTCTTCAAGTGTTCCTTCATTGCGTAGCCTGTCTAATGGGGCTGTAAGCACGGATACGTTTGGTATGTGTTCGCGGAAGTAGTTGATTACGCCAAGGAAGCGTTGTATGTCAGTACCTGTGTGAGGTTCTGGCCATTCTTGGATGTTGCTCACTTTGCGTGGATCCAGAGATATTCCATTGCGTGATACACAGAAACCAAGGAGATGAACTGATTCTTGTGCGAAATAGCACTTCTTTGGGTTGAGGATTAGATTTACGCTGGTGAGCTTCTTTATGACTGTTTGGACATGTTGAGCGTGTTCCTCCATAGTAACTGAGTGTATGATAATATCATCGACGAACGTGGTGACGAACGCGAAGTCTTTGAAGATGATATTCATGACTCTTTGAAACTTGGATGATATTGGTTTGAGACCGAATGGACATCCTCTGAACATGTATTGAGTACCTTTGAAGGTAAATGCTGTTTTGGGTCTGTCTGCTTCATAAATCTCAAAGCGATGGAAAGCTGTTTTGAGGTCCAGAGTAGTGAATACCTGCGATCCTCCTAGCTTGTGGAAAATGTCTCCAATGAGAGGCAGTGGATATCTGTCCTCCTTTAAGAGCTTGTTGATATGGCGTAGGTCTAGGCATAGACGTCGATCAGTGTAGTTACCGAACATATCCTTCTTTGGTGCCAAAGTGAGAGGACTATTCCAAGCTGTGTCTACAGGAGCTTGTTCAATAGTTCCATCTTTGAGCCATGTATTGATGACTTCTTGAATTTTTGGTTCATACACAACTGGCAGTGGATACTGACGACGGTATGATGTTACACCTTCAGGCGTGTCAATGTGTATTACCGATTCTGGAACGGTGCAGAAGGAAGTCTTTGGAATGCGTTCATTTGCTTCCAATGAGGGTTGAATGGCTTGAAGGAATGTTTCTCTTTCAGCCTTTGTACCTGCAGGTGAATTGTTTGGTTCGGGAGTGTCATTGGGAATATCACTTTTTACGTTGTTGTTGACTGCGTCATCCCATGAGGTAGCTATACCTGTGATGGCAATACCTAGTTTAGGCATAAGATCCAAACCAATACTGACGTGTGTGTCAAGTGCAAGATCCATAATGATGAATGTGTGGGTGCATTGTTTACCCATGTACTGTAGTTGGATTTCAACTGTGCCATGACTTTCAGCAATCTGTTTTGTAGATGCGAGGTGGATTTTGTGTTTATTTTTTGTATTCAATAATAATTCTAATTCTCTTGCCAAAGAGAGACTAACAAACGAACTATTCGCACCAGTGTCTACCAGGGCCCACTGTCGACTACTCTGTAAAAGAATAGGTACAAAAATTGAATCAGTGGTTTTGTTTGTGATAGTTTGTTTAAGGTGTTTACCTTGTTTTTGGAGGTCTAATTTCTCCATGTTGAGTGGTAACAATCCAGCATCTGGATCGTCAATGTCCATGATCTTGGCCGCTTGGTTGGCAACAACCTTCTTTTTCAACTCCCAATACTCTTGACAAGTATGGCCAGGGGTGTACTCCACCTTCTTGCAGTATCTGCACAGATTCGGAGACTTCTTTGGTGTACTCTGTTTAGAGTGTTGTGCTGCTTCTTGAAGCATCTCCTTCTACAAATTGCAGTCTTGCTTAGAGTGAGAACCCTTTGGATGAAGTGGGCAGGACTTAGGCCGGAAATTACCCCTTTTTGGTTTTCTTTGATCGGAGCTATCTTCATTGGTGTAACGGCGCTTGCCATTGTTCCATTGTTCTCCGGACTGGTAGAACCCAGTGGTTTCTTCTCCGCAGGATGCCATGATCAACTGCGCCGCCTGATGGATATCATCCATAAGGGCTAAACCGAAATGGTTCGTAAGGGTAGACCAGGCTTTGACCTTGATGTGCGGTTGAAGAGAGCAGACAAAATTGTACACCAACTCAGGGTCTTGTTGAAGATTCGCCTCATAAGAGACTTCTTGGTATCGTTCTAGGAAGAGACGGATTGATTCATTGGAGCGTTGCGCCAGATGTCAGTGTTCATCCTTTTTTCGCCAGATGTAGAATGGGTTACCGAATTCCTTTTCCAGGCGGGTACAGGCTTGACTCCACTTTAAACCGCGGTCTGCTAGTGTACGTGAAAACCATTGATGTTGTGTGTCATTGCAAGTAAGCCAGAAGAGTTGTTCCCAGTGGTCATCCAGGGGCACCAGATTGTATGCTCAGAGCTGAACCTCAAAAGCACTGATAAAGGTCTTGACAGAGTTATGAACCTTTTTATTCTCATCCCGTATGGGACCACCATGAATTTGGAAAGCCAGAAGGTCTTTTGGAACTAGGGTGAAACGCTTGTTTTGTCCCGAATGTATGTTTTCTCCTTCTTGTACCTTGTCTAAGGTGTCCTTTTGTGCTTCCTTGGCTTCTAGGAAGGCCTTCCAGGCAGTGTTGGCTGCATTCAAGTCATACTGGGCATCTAGCCATTCTTGCTCACAAGAAGAGGCACTGGCCAGGACTTGCATCAGTCTGGTAGCTGCGTTCTTCTTTCTTGTTCTAAGCATTTCCTCAAGTTGTTCAATGTCAACTGAGGCTTCCGAGGAATTCTCAGCGTTTTCCATGACAGTGTCCTCCTGAGGAGGAATCTCGTTGCCAGAACCTTGGCCTAGTTCTTATCTTTCTTCAATGGCAGGACCAGAGATGGGCATGTTGGTAGGTGTAGTAGTGGTAGACATAGTAAGAAAAATAAAAGATGAGAGAATTCAAAGGAAAAAATGTGTTATATGTAGATAGAAAAGGGGACGGATAGAATCCTTTGAAACTGTTGGATATCTTTATTTCATTCAACTTGTCTGCCTATTTATAATTATTTGCTCTTATGCGGGATTTGTAATTAGTGAACGTTCTTCTCGGCGATAGGTGTATGATTTAGTTAAGTGTAATAACTGCGGTAGAGCAGTGTCACCTTGTCTTCATCCTCGGTGATAGATCTCTGATTTAGAGAAGAGGTGCAGTCGGTGTTCCAAACTAGAGAAGTTCACTGTAAATGGAAACACGTTAATTCTGATCATCCTGTTCATGGAACACAAGTACTAGGAAGTCACACTACGACAGCGACGTATACCACAAATGAAAATATAGGATATATACAATTTCTGTGGAAAAATGTTTAAGGTTGCCAGGGGTAGACTAGTGGCAGACTTGTTGGAATTTCTAGAGGATCGTCAGCATGAGATCAGATATGAATTGACTGAAAGCAACAAGTTAAAATCGCTTCTTGTGTCTTAGTCTAATGCTCTTAAAAAAGCAGTCTGATTTGCAGAGGTTATACTGGATTTTTGGTTGCTAATTCATGAAGTCACAGATTAATTTCACAATGAGCACAAAAATAATTCACACCATGTCCGACAACTTTCACGTGCAACTAAAAAATTGTTCACATCCACCCAATAAACTTTTCACAAAGGACATGTTTATTATTCACTTCAGCTAAAGTCCGCGTTGTTCATTGAGACACAGAACAAAAAAGGAGATGGAATGATTAATCCAACCATGGATATCTTGTTGTGTGATATGCCTCCCACCTTCAGTGATATGGTCAAGAAGATATTCTCACTGATCTAGTGGCTCCCTTCTCACCATCAACTTCAGCTTTGAAAAGAATTCCTCGATAGGATTCAGAAATGGTGACCAGGGAGGCAGTCATTGACAGTGATAGCCACATTGCTGAATCTCCTTATCAATTGCCAAGTTCATATGGATTAGGGCATTGTCAAACATGAGATTCTAATCTTGGCAGCCCTCCTGGTCAAGAACATCCATCATCTTGTGCAGATATGCAGTGAATTCTTGCCATTTCATGCCACCTAAAGACACCTTGATTGACAAGTCTATAAGCCCCATATGAGAGATGGCTGCAAAGATTGTCAGATTGCATCCTTGCTCAGTTGATATGACAATTTGAGCAGGTTGACCTCACTTGGACCTTGCAAACGTTCTTCTAAGATGGAAGTTGAATCCTAACTTATTGATGAACATGCAGTTTGTGTGGTAGTCAAAATTTAGATCATTGATCCAACAGCTGACTACCTCTTTTCTATTGATCCTGACCTGCTCAGAATCCTGACGCTCTCAGTATGGCTTAGCCTTCTTCATCATAATGCTGCATTTCTTTACTATGTGTTGAGCAAGCATTGTAATAGACACCTTGAGTTCAGGAAAAGCATTGCACAGGTCCGCCTTGATCTGTATCAAAATGGTAGCTGGCTTATCCTTGAGATAAGTGATCAAGAACTCTGTATGTTCCTGACTAAGTTTTTGTGCTCTCAGACGCCCTCTCTGATTGGCCTATAGGATACGATGATGCTCATCCTCTTTGTGCTTCTTCAAGATCTTACTTAGGAAGGACTGAGTCATTCCTACAATTTGTTCATCAGAGACTGTTAATGTATGCATAGATGGTCAGAAACTCTTTTACCTGCTCTTCTTGCTGCTTCTGTAATGGTTAGATTCTCTGTCAAATAGCTAGTTACTGCAAGAGTTCTCTGTGCCTGAGTGTATTGAGCATATATCTTATGAGAGGGGCGGTCTTGGTAAGCAACAGGAATAGCAGATGGTTCCATTACTGTAGGGTTACTCATGTTAGGTAATAAGTGTTTAGTAGATATAAGGTAGTAAAGAGTTTAAGCAATAATTGATAAATCACAAATAAAGAGGTAGTAAAGTTTGTAGCAAGCACTGTACCTTGAGGTATTTATAGTTTTTATTCATATAATATCGAGCCCCAAGAACGCAATGGATAAAATGCATAAAAACTAATACATCTATTGGAACTGTCTAATGTGTTTAGCTTAATTGATACTCAGTGTGAATAATAAACGTGTCCTTCATAAAAAGTTTATTGGATGGACATGAACAATTTTTTAGTTGTGCGTGAAAGTTGTTGGACATGGCGTGAATTATTTTTGTGCTCATTGTTGAATATGAATGTAGACAATAGGGCAATAGACCAGTGATTAACCAGACTAAAAGGTATTGATCAACTTTATTTCTATTGAAGCTTATTTATACTAAATGTGAGACACTTTTCAACTGAGATTGTAAAACTTTTCATGAGGCTTATTCATGATAGCAGAAGATCAAGTACTTAGGATGAATCAGATATCCCTGATATGACAATAGTTTCCAAGGAACAATAACAGATCAGATCCATTGGTTATATGTATCTGAAACCTAGTTACATAGTAATTGGTACGTTTGATGAACCTGAGTTTGAATAGCTTATTGTATTCCAATCAGTTGTCTCAAAGTGACAAGCTGTAGTTGAATAACTGACAGTTGTTGTTTCATACTTAGTTAATAGTTAATCCTTCAGATATGAATACAACATAGCCTCCTTCTAGACGAAAGTGTAGGAACTTTGTCTAAACATATAAGCTGTTGTGTATGCTTGGAATGTCATAATACTCAGTACAATGCAGTCATTGTGTGTAAACATTTTGATTTATGCATGAGAGCATCTTTGTCAGCAATAGTGAGATACGCCAGTAAAAACCTAATCAAAAAACCCAGTGGGAAAAAAGTCTATAGGAGAAAAAGGACTGTATCTACTTGACTTAGAAGTTATTTGGTAGTCTTGGTGCGCTTATTACGAGTAGCAATTTTATGTGTATTGACTGATTTTAGTAGAGTCTTACGTTTGTTAGAAGAGGAATCCTTTTTAGCATTACGACGTCCCCAATACAACTTAATATGCTTGGTTGAGTCGAAATGTTCAACTGGTTTCCAAGTATCATCAGAGAGATCAGGATAACCTTTCCATCATACTCTATATTCATAATTTCTATGTGTACCTCTATGATCAATAACTGCTTGGATTTTATAATGATCATCCTTGAGTTTTTCAAATTCATTAGGTATAACATTTGCCGCAGCCTTGTAGACTATATGTGATATGGGAACATCTCTAGACAGAAGTGTGCCAGTTTTATCTTTCAGTATATAGCTACCATTTTTTGTGATACCATGAATAAAGAATGGTCCTTCGTAGCGTTTATCAATCTTTCTATTATGATTGACATTTTTGATCATGACCTTACTTCCAATTGGAAATTGTTGCTCAATGATCTTATGCGTCTTAGAGAACCTTTCATGATCACGTTTCTGTGTTTCTTTGATTCGTTCAGACAATGCCAGTATTAAGACTTCTTGAACGAATTTGTACTTTTCATCAATAATCTTATTTTCAGCTTTCTTCATCTTGAGTGTTGGTGTGACTTTGGTGTAGTCCTGAAACTCATTTGGTTGCCTGTTAAAGAGTACTGCGTATGGTCTTGACTTGTGAAGACGTGCATATCTTATGTTAAGACAATATTGAGTGTAATTGAGGTATGAACACCAGGATTCACCTTTTCTGCATAACATCTTGACAATTATACGCTTGGCCAAGCCCACATAAGCTTTATTCACAGAATTACCCATTGGAGAGTAGGGAAGTGATAATCTTCTGTCAATGCCACTCATTTGTAACAGTTGTGAAACGATATCATTTACAAACTTGGCGCCGTTATCACTATTGATAACTTTGGGGAATCCAAACAAAGAGAATATGTTAAGTAATTCTTTTGCTATTGTTGTACTGTGCTTATCTAGTAAGGCTCTCAAAATTATGAACCATGAATAATAATCAACAAGTACTAACATGAAGTTGTTTCTATACTCTGAAGTGACATCAAAAGACCCAAGATCCATGCACCAATGATCCAGAGGTTGATCAGGCAAGACTGATTTAAGTGGATGATACCCTACTTTTGCAATGTTGAATTTGTTACACTCGAGACAGTCAGCGAGTATACGTTCAATGTCTTTTCACATATTTGTCCAGTGTATACCGTCATGATGTAATTGATTCTCAATACTCTGTAACCCGTAATGACCTAACAGATGTGCTTTCAAAATAAGCGTATCTCTTTCATGAATAGGAGGTGTCATGTATTCAGCAAACTTCAATGTTCGGATAGCTATATTGTGATCATCATTGTTTGTTTGTAATGATGAAGAGTGATTGGAATGTTCTTTGTCATCCGTTAGTAACTTTGTATTGGCACAGTTACTGTCGTCAGATGCTAAAGTTGTAGAAGAAGAAGAAGAGCTTGTTGATGAGGAAATATTTTGTTCTTTATTTGCCTCATAAATTTTAGTAGAGCGTAACTTGTCAACCGCGTTAAAAGGAAACTTCTCTTTTTTCAGTGTAAGAAACTCTTTGTTGGTGATTCTCTTGTTTTTCTTTTTGACAATAGAACCATCACTAGTGACATCAGCACAACCACCCCCCTTCAGAAGTAAAGGTACTTCTTCATCAGAATAGAGGCGAGAGAGAGCGTCTGGTATCAAGTTACTAATGCCTGGTAAATAAACGCATGTGAACGTGTATGAGAAGATAGATTCCCATCATCCCAACATGAGCGCATTGGGAGATTCTTGAGTATTTAAATATATCAAGCTTTTGTGGTCTGTGTAGAGTGTAAATGGAATCAGATACAACCACTTGTGGAATTTTGAGAAGGAGTATACCACTGCGAGCAATTCACATTTTGTAGTGCTATAGTTGCGCTCAGATAGTGACAGCTTTCAGGAAACCATGGCAATATACTTTATCTCATTATTGATAACTTGATACAGAATGCCAGCAATACCAGTAGCACTTGCGTCAGTAGCCATGTGAAAACGATGAGAAAGATCAGGAGCAGAAATAACTGGTGCGTTGGCTAAGGCAGTCTGTAAGTTCTTGAACAACGTTGTATGACAATCGGTCCAGACATTCTGTAATGTCTTGTAACTGCGGAGTTGGTCCAATTTGGCTGTAAGCTTGGAAAAGAATGGGATAGATGATTGGAAGAATGACATGAAACCAAGGTAACTAGCCAAATGACGTCCTGTAGTGGGCAAAGGCCAGGTATAAGCATTTGATACCTTGCGTGGATCAGGTATGAGCTTTCCACTGATCAGAGACCAGCCAAGGATGTTGACACTTTTTTGTACAAAGACTATCTTGTCAGAATTCAAGACTAGGTTTGCTTTGGTTAACTGTCTAATAACCTCACTAACACAGTCAGTATGATAAGAAAGTAGAGGAAATGTAGAGATTATAATATCATCAATGTAAACGTTGATGTGGGAAAGATCCTCAAACAAAGTGGTCAAGCATCGTTGTACAACGGATCCAACATGGGTGATACTAAAACACGCCTTACGATGGATGTATTGTATACCTGTAAAAGGTGACGTGAAAGCCAATTTGACCCGATCAGGTTCATGAATGGCAAACGATGTAAAACATGCATGAATGTCTAAAATCGTATGGATAGGGGCATTACCAATGCGTTGATAGATTGAAGAAATAAGCAGAAGCTGTTGTCAATCATTAACAAGAAGTTGTTGATTTAACAAATGAACATCGCATATGATTCTAGGCTTCTTCATAGAGTAATTGCCCTGAGAATCTTTCTTCTTAACAACAAGCAAAGGACTATTATAAGCCATATGAGATGGTGCTTTTTCAATGACACCTTCAGCCAGCCATACTTCGATCTGTTGTTGCACAACATCATAATAAGCTTCTGGTAATGGGTATTGACGTCGATAAGCAATGGATCCTGGCTTCATTTTCAGATGTATGACTGAACCAGGCAGGCTACAGCTGGTATTCTTTGTATCAATCTCTGAATTGTCCTTGAGCAGCTTGTTGACTACATCCAACATCAGTTTGCGTTCTTCAATGGTACCATATGGATTATCATTTGGTTTGACACTATTAGGATCAATTGGATCAGGCTTTCTTGGACCGGTATGATTGAAATGAGAACTGACAAGACCTGTAATACCAATGTTCATGTCATATCTGACATGATTACATCACTATATTCAGTGGATAAAACATCAGGTCTAGACTGTCAGTGAACATATCGGCTATAATGCCTGTATGGATCAGGTTACACTAACATCTTCATAATCTATTCATCTGTTGCTGGGACCCTAGCGGACACAGAATATCAAAAGACAGAAGATTAATGTGTCATTACCGATCATACAGATTTTACAAAAGATATTAGTAACTACCCCAACCTGCTTTTACCCGCACGCGTTTCTAAAGATATTTAAAGAGAACAGTCATTCGTGAAATAAAGAACATCTTTTTCAGTCTCGCTTATTCTTAGCGTCCTGTTATTTTCATTTTATACGTCATTTTTTTTTAAGCGAATACTTATTTTCCCCTTATCCATGATGTCCCAAACGAATTTGTCAAGCCCTCTATCCTCATATGCTCAAGTCGTTGCTGGAACAAAAAGCATATCTAGCTAAGTCACTGAGAACATGAATGTGGACGCTGCAAACACACCATTGTCAGCTGAACAACGTACCGATGTGGCCATTAGGGAGGTTTCCGAACGTCTAGCTACCCTTGGTGAGAAAATTGCCTCATCATCCGCATCAGCTGAGGAGAAAGAAGCTGCTAGACAAGCTTATCATGAAGCTAACCAAGACTTGGACTTGCTCTTACAAACTAAGACTAAATTGGTATCGCCAAAAAACAAGCATCATCAAGTAACCTACTGGCCACCCTGTATTGTTTCCAAGGATCTTCCTCTGCTACAGTGGACAGGAAATGTGGTAGACCCTACCAAGACGGTGTTTACATCAATCCAGGAATGTTTGGACAAGTTAGAAGATATTGTCTTGTCATATGGCCAAGAACTTGATGATAGCTGGCATCGTTTGTTGCCATGTACACTCTCTCCTGAACAACGCTCGTGGTTCGATGCCCATCTCTGGAAGGTGCCTCATTTGCCATGGTCGTATGCACGAAACGCTCTTTTGCAAAAGTACAGTATCAATGATGCAGAACGTCAAGCAAGCTTTACTCAAGAATTGATCACCATGAAAATGTCAAGAAATGAATCTGTGGAAAAGTACACCGACCATTTCTATAAGGTGCGCCGTGAGGCAGGTGTAAATGATGACCAAGTAATGGCTATCCTCTACACAAACTCCTTGCTTTCTGAGCTGTCTCAGCAAGTCAAACTTGCTCAAGTCAATTTACCCATTGAACAAAGGTGCACGGTAGACCAGGCTGCTGCCATGGCAAGAGCTCTTTATCCGCAAGTTGTCTGTCCTGTCTCTTCTGGCACCCCTACAGGATCTTCAGAACTGAAAGGTTTAAAATTGGTTTCATGCGCTCCTCAGCGTAAAGATCAACACTGCCATATTCATGGTAAAGGTTCACATTCAACAAATGAATGTAGGGTTTTGGTGGACACTCTCAGAACAGTCCAACCTGGCCAACGTATTGACAAGAACACTCGTTCTTCTGCTACTGGGACAACCACACCCCAACCACCCACTGCTTCCCGTCCTCCAGCAATTCCCAACAACATGAAATTGTGTTACAAGGGTTGTGGCGCGACCTGGACCCGTGGTCATGTGTGTAACGTCAATCCCAACAACCCCAGGAATTCTTTGGCGATCTGCACAACGCGTGTTGAGGACAGCCCCTCTGACAGCACCAATGATATTCAAGAAGAAATTGAAGAAGACATTGAAATGGCAGCCAAAGAGATTGACACCGTGATCGCGGATTCTTGCAGCATGTGTAAGTTACACACATCCAGTATGGATTATTCATTCCCAAAAACTGGTTCTTATTATGTGCCTATCACTTTACAGGACCAAAACCTACGAGCTCTTCTGGATTCAGGTGCCACAGTTAGCACTGTTTCTCGTGCCCTTTGTTTAGAAAACGGTTGGCAAATTCGCCCCCAAACAGGCAAAATAAAGCTTGCAGCTCAAAACCAATTTGTTTCACGTGTTGGAAAGACTCCACCCATTAAAATTGTTTGCAATAACCTTACACTATGGTCACAGACCTCACTAAAAGTAGTGAAAACGCACTAAAAGTAGTGAAAACGCACTAAAAGTAGTAAATCTGTACTAAAAGTAGTAAAATCACTAAAAGTAGTGAATTTCTCACTAAAAGTAGTGAAGTGTAAGGCTCGCAATTTTGGACCGACCGTCCCGATACTGACCCGTACCGAACCATACCGTCGATCTCAGTCTGTAAGTTTTGGACCGAACCCCTTGGACCGATGGTCTCGGTTTATATATTTTGGACCGATCTCGGTTCATGTAAACTGTCCCAACCCGACCGATTGGACCGTCGGTCATGATAGTAGTTTTGGTTTTCAAAAAGAAAATTATTATCTATAAAGTATTATTGGAGAAAAAACACTCACAACAAGTAAAATAGTTTTATTTAATCAGTTCGTAGTATTTTATTTTTGCTTATAGTATGCGCAAACAAAGAATTATTTGTAAGGTGGTATTCTATTCTTCGTATTGTTATCATTGATAATTGTTTTTTCTTTCGACATTATATGCCATACCGTTTTCAAGTAACAGTAGCATTTGGTATGAAAAAGTTTTTGAAAGGTAAACTCTTACCTTAGGTTTCTGCAGTAATCACTGTTCACTTACCAAATTTATAAATTCTCCATAGCAATTTGGGCAACCAAGCATTGTACTTTTTTGGATGCATATCCTAACTGTAATCACCCTCACAATGACGTGATAATACATACATTGGAGCTTCGTTACGGGAATCAATACGAAATTGTTCAATATCTGGTTAGATATAGTGTTGATCGATTTCTTAACATACATACGTTTTTTCATAGTGCATTGTGATGACGATCCGTGTAACTTGCAAAAAAGCTATAAATTAAATGTGTAGTTATGGTGGAGTGTCTGTACCTTTAAAACATGTCTATTCACAAGCGAAA
>MZZL01000022.1:0-14148 GCA_002749535.1 Apophysomyces variabilis
GGCAGTTGTGTAGTGGGAAGGAGCAGAAGTGGGGACAGTTGAGAAGGATGACGTGCGGCAGTAATTGTTTGTTTGTTTTGTTTAATGCTTTGGTGTTTTTTTTTTTTTACTATGAAACTACACTGATGGTACCCAAAAGTGTAGAATAGCGGAAAAAGAGCCTTAAATTGGAGGTACCCTAAGGCTAGAGGTACCCTCCAGAAAAGGGAATTGTAGAGATAGTCCTATAATAGGAAATGCTTTGTACGTCCACTAAAGTAGCTATTCGTGATACACCCTAGATATTTGCTATTCTTATTCTACAATCTGTTTATTCATCGCAATGTCTTTCCAACAAATGCAAACTTTCCCCCATTTCCCTGAAGGTGATGCTCGCCTGAGTATTCCATTTCCCCGTAATGAGGAAGGGGTTTATGATGTGAAGAACATCGACATTGGATGGAGCCTGAAACGTCAAAACGGCTATGGCTGTCCTGATGGCAGCCGTATGTTGACGAAAACGTGCTTAGGCTCGGTTCGCTGCATGAATCCCATCTGCCAGCTCCAGATGGTTGATATCAGACCAAAAACTACTGACAGATACATTAAAGCCCAATGCGAAAAAGGGTGCCTTGAATGCGGGAGCCCTCTGATCCATAATACATGCAAAGCAAGAGTGCATTTCAAATTTCAGGATGATAAGTGCTACATGTACCCTGGAAACGCCGCTGGAGAAGACCTTCATACTCATGAAAAATACGAAGTTAAACATCTTCATGCGGTGAACCAACAGCGGCTTGAGGAGCTGGTCGTATCCCGCCCTGATATCACTCCCAAAGGGTTGGTTATCGGTCACTACCAGGGAGCATATACAACACCTGTCCGCAACATTGATTAGAGCCTACAGAACATAGACCGAACCAGATATCTTCGTAGCAAGATATTGAAGAAGCATAGACTTGGAGGTTCACAAGAATCATCCATCGAAGATCTGTATAACCTCCAGCAGGATTTTGATGGATATTTTGCTGAATGCAGGTTGCTGGAAAGGAACACGTTAATTGCTGTGCATTTGCCTTCCGCTAATGACTTCGTGGATTTTAAGGCACATCCTGTTCTTACAGATGTGACCTTTAGTGTCTTTAACGGCTATCATCTTTGCTCTTCCGTCATATACTCAAAAAAGCTTGGTCGTCACGTTTTGATATTTGCTGCCGTAATTAAAAACACGCGCTCTCACACTTTCGACAGCTATTTTTCCTCCTTTTTTTCGACCTTCGGCATCAATTTTAACAACGATTTCCTTGGTATGGTCATGGATTTTTCAACTGCCCAAATCAAAGGATTTCGCACAGCATACAGCAAGCTTACCAAGAGAAACGACGAGCTGAAGTATCTGAAAGGATGCTTCGCTCATTACATGCGAAAAGTGGATAAAGTTGCTAAGTCGCATGATCTCGTTGCGAAGGATAAGAAAAAAACATTCAAAAGTCTATGCAGCCTGCTTTCTTTAACAGACGACAAAGACGTGTACCGATCTGCGCGCGACCAGCTTAAGATGCAATTTCCTGAAGCCATGCAGCGATTGAAATTTTGGAGTAGAAGATCTGTGCGGAGCATGATCTTTCGCTCAAAATCACAAATGAGTAATGAGCTTCTAGATCACCCAACAAGGACAACCAATGGTATTGAATCGTACCATAATGATTTATACCGCGTTGTTAGAAGGAAAAGAGGATTGGTTCCCAACGTCAGAGCCGTCCTCACCTATATGCAGAATAGCGAAGCAGCGTTTTGCAGTTATGCAAACGGGTTTTCACTTTATTACGGTAAAAGGGAGCCAAAGCGTAACATTACTTCAAAACGTAGACGCAATTATGACGAGCCGCAGCAACCTAATTCTAAGCGTCAAAAAACCACAAAAACATTAGAAACATCAGAAACGTTAAAAAAACCAAAAACATCAGAAAAATCAAAAATATTAAAAACAAAAACAGCCGAGGTCTCTACTCATGTTCAGAAGCATCCTTCAGACAGCATCAAACATCTTAAGACAGGTAACAGGATAAAACTTGAATAGTAAACCCATTAATATATGTCTGTTAACACTTATACTTTTGGTAATAGTTAAACCAATCAATATAATGCGCCATTGTTCGCCATCTTTGTTTTAGAAGAGGAACTGGAGCCAGTTTACCTGCTTCCAGATGGCAACAAATTGGCAATGGCACTTAATCCCAATAGGGATATGTCATGCTATATTGACGCTCCTTTCGAGATGTTAATGTTGGCAGTCCTTCCGTATCTTAAAAAGGTTTCTTCCCATTTTGACAAGGAAAATATGTTCGACAACGCGCTGCACGATGCGTACGTCTTATACGCGAAAAATGATGACAACTGCCGTGTCAACGCCTCAAACACATTTCGGCAGTTTATATGGAACAACACGAAGTTTAAGCCCACGATGAGCGATGTTATTGAATTCGTGGAGGATCTTCTAAGTAAAACTTCCATCTCGTTCCAGTCATTATTTGCAATTCAATCCCGTAAACGGATATCATGCAACTGCACACCCTCAATACAATCACTCGAAGACGTTCATTATCAATCTATGCAATACCTCAACCCTTATGACATCAGAGAAAGAAAGAAAGGAGAGGAAATCCCCAGTGACAGATTTGCTTCCTGGTTTATGACGAAACTGCAAAATAAGAAAACTCGCAAGTGTACAAAATGTAACACCGTTGCTGCGAAATATGCTGAAATTATTGAAGTTCCACCATTCCTTATGTTATGGGACCAGTCAAACAACGTACAAAGACCGGAAAACCTTCACCTTCCTTCACGCTTTACAATTATGGATGCCACCTATGAATTATGCGCAAGACTGTACTCCACTCAAAAAGCTGGGATCCATTTTTATACTGATGCAATTATCCCCAACACTACCCCTCCTTTACTTGCACGTATGGACAATATGACAGGGCGAATGCAAGTCTTATTCCACTTTTACAACCGTCAACATGAACCTTTATGTAAAAATACGAAAAACACAATTTTACTATGTTATCGAAAAGTATAAACTTCGCGTTAAAAGTTTTATATGCAAATAAACTATTATGCCTAAGAACAGCTATATACTGATAGCTTGGACTGCCAACTGGGTCAGGACAGCGTAAAGCCCAGCCCAAATTGTCCCAGCCCGGGTTGGCCTAGCCCAAGTAAACGTGATCCATTTCAAGCACTATATGTACATAATAGCATGTAAAGTTCGGCACAAAAATTCTAGTATTAATATTTGTTTGAAGCTGCAGTAGAATGGCATATTTTTATACATAAAAAATCCTATCTTCTTTATTCTTGTCATTAATAAGATCTATTATAGGAAGATAACAGAACGTTTTTTTAACTTAGCCGTATTGTCAGCGCTGGTAATATATAAACGAACAGAAGGTAATTTTAAGCTGTTTGGTGAAATTAATGACGCTAAGCGAAAATAAAAGAGCATTGGAAGCAAGGAAAAAACACAGTATATTACAGAAATAACTGTAAAATTGCAAGTGATAAAAAAGCAAATAATTAATTTGCTATGTTTAAGTAAAATATTCCCACAAGTTGAGAAAACTAAAAATTGCGGCATTTATAAGGTCCCAGAAAAGGTTTATTCTAGTTACACCATGAGAACAGTGGTGAGTTTATACTGTAATTTTACCTCACGCTGGCCTCTTCTTTTTTGAACCACTGTTGATCGTAAAGATAATAGCTTTTGTCGTATCCTTTTGCTACTTTCAGAATACGCACATTCCATACTATCCATTGGTAACATGAACGCTCAATATGACTCACGCTTTATAAAAGTGTACTCCAAGTACAACTCTCTATGACTCACATCCCGTCAAGCCTACAGCAAACCAGTTAGTATAAATATCTAAAACAGAAAAATCAATAAAGATTACTATCGTTTGTCTTTACTTTGTTGTTGTCACTTTCGTCTATCTTCCTCAGTGATCTTGCACGGTTATATCAGATCAAGGATTGATACGATACTTTATTATTGCTCACTCCCCATTTCTTCTCTGTTTAATATCTTTTTATACCTTAGTTAGCCATAGCAAAGCCATTTTAAAACTAATTTTTCAATGAACAACAACTTAATAAATAATGTTTTTACAATAAATCGATTCCAAAACATGATTCTTCTATAATTTTCTAAACTCTGCAGATGATCTAACTTATTTACAGTCTTTAAAGTTAGTGCGAACAAAACCAAATCTTTAGAATTAGTTTTGGACAATAATGACTTATCGAACAATAGGACTAATGTAACATATTCAGTAGTTTTTCAATCTAATATATAGAGAAGTATTTTATTATGCAGCCAATAACCGTAATGTCGTTTTTTATTCACGGTAGTATTTTAATGACGCTCTATATATATAGGGGAGTTGTTAAGGATAGATTATTGCCTGTAGATCAAAGGTCAAATCATCTTCAATGCTTTATATAACGCTAAAATACCGCATATAAAGTGGAACGCATAGAAAACATATTGATGAAAATTGGTAAGTCATTATCGTTACCTATCATTAGATCAATATTATACTTTTTAAAATTAGACATTGTATGCTAGGAATCCAAAAGATAATGAACAGTTGAAGAAACAGTAAGCTAATAAAAGCTTAAATTACTTATACCGTTTCTTGTTACTTAAAGCCATTTTCTTTGTCTGCAGTAAGACTGAATAGCACTAGTTTCCTCATATAGAGGTACCTTTAGTATCATCTTTCCTGCTATGGAGCATTTGTTACACTACATTCCTTTTATGGGGGTACCTTCAGCTATGGGTACCTCCAAAATCAATTTAAGGCTCTTTTTCCGCTATTCTACACTTTTGGGTACCATCAGTGTAGTTTCATAGTAAAAAAAAAAAACACCAAAGCATTAAACAAAACAAACAAACAATTACTGCCGCACGTCATCCTTCTCAACTGTCCCCACTTCTGCTCCTTCCCACTACACAACTGCCACCTTCTTTCGCTCGTATTTCACAAGCGATGTCGCCTGTCCAAGGCTCCAGACAACGAGTTCCTGCTCTCGCCACCGAGGAGGCTGCTCTCCTCGACAAGGACTTTGACACCTATCGTAAACATCTTATCTGCCCTTCCTGCAATATCACTGGTAAAATTCGTCGAAATGGAACCAGCCATGCCACCCAACCACAGCCTATATTTCGCTGTAAACGACCGTGCTACAAAACTTTCAATCACCTCACTATCAGAACGTTGATAGCTGCCGTAAAGAGCAACCAACCACGCGAATCTTCGCCTGAAAATGAAATCTCAGGTTACCTATCTCAATGGAACTCACAGGACCCTCTCGATCTAAATGTGCAAACACCAAACCCAGTGCAACATATGCCAACCTTGACCCAAACTCAACGTGAACTGCAACCACTTACCTTTGAACACCACGAAAGTCTCCCAAGCTTCATGACTCAGATCATGGAGGAATTGAACAGCCAACGACAGAAATTGCTGGAACATGACACTATCTATGAACAGCTCCGCCAGCTTCAAAAGGAACTTGCCACTGCCCAGCGCAGAATTGCTGAATTGGAACATACTGAAAGACAACTTCGCGCTCAACTGGCCAATGGCACCACAACAACTACAGTAGATTCCCAATATGACACCCAATTTCCACCGCTTCCACCTACAACACAAACGTCCTTAACCTCTCAATGGGCTCGTCCACTCCCAAAACAACGACCACAGCCCTCGCCTGAGACGCAACAGCGTCGTCAAGCAGCAGCTGCACGCGCTTTCATACCTCCCACCATTACTCATGGCTTCAAGTACCTATATCTTCCGGCCCGGGCCCGCATTCCTACAGGCCAGATGCGGGCTCGCCTACGCAAACTAGGCATTGATAATAGCCGCATTTTAGACATTCATTACCCCGACCGTCAGGTAATTGCTCTTCTAATTCATAACGACTTTGAACAGACACTCCTTGATCAATTAAACCGCTTTGGGATCACACCATTGACGTATGATCCTCTGGACCCTGTGAATCTCCGCGACCCGAAATACAAAGATAAACCAACTATGGAACGATCCCAAATTGCTTTTGAGGTGCACTGCGACCGCATGGCCAAAGCCCTCCAGTATATCCGTCCTCCCGTTAAATACGCAGTTGCCCGAACCTTTGCTGAGAATGGTTGGATCCCAATTGAAGATCTTAAACAGCTTCTATCCAGTCGCTGGAATAACCATGCAGACGACTGTGACTTTTTCCAACTCCCTAAAGATGATGCCGACACCTCAATGAACGACTCCTCCGACAATCTGTCTGAATGAGTATCGATAACATCACTCTAACCATTTTTAATGCTACTGGGCTTCGCAAACAAGCCATTGGATCTATATTAACTCATACACAGAACTCCTCTCTTCTTTTCATCACTGAAACCTGGCTCCTTTCTCCTAACCAATACCTCACCCACTGGACTCAACATCACGTCTACGGCACCCATACTAACCACAACCGTTTCCGCGGACAAATGGGAATAAGCCTACTTATTAATCCCTCCTGTACTTACCCAGTCAACTTTATTCCTGATCCCGACCCGACCTATTCCCCATACCATCTGACATGCACATTAGCTGAGATACTCATCCACTGCGTTTATCTGCCTCCCTCTATATCCGACACATTTGCCCTCGAAATTCTTAATCACCTCGCGCTCCAACACCCTAGTACATCGAATACTATCTTTTGCGGCGATTTCAACGCCCGTGTAGGGCGCTTACTGGGCGACCATGCCTCCAATCCCCGTGGAACGCTAGTTGCCAATTGGATAAAGGAAAATGGCTTTACGCTATGGAATTCTACATTGGCGTTCGGTCAACCAACCCTGCTCCGATATAATGGATCTAGTATCATTGACTGGTATATTAGTGCTAACCCTCTCCTCAACCCCTCCATGTGCATTAGGGATGATCTCTCTCTTGGATCTGACCATAAACTAGTTCACCTTACATTTGACAGCACCACTCCAGCCCCCCCCCCCACCGTATCTTCCCGTCGCTTATGGCGCCTTAGCAAACTGGCTAATGACCATATCTTCACCCAGTACGTCCAGGAGTTCCGTTCCAACATTGAGCCTCTTAGGCAACAACTTCAGCTCCTGCTCAACAATCCGTCCCTTGCTCTCACTCTTGACGGCATAGACGCCTTAGCGGCAAAATTCAATGACGCGATTTACCAAGCATTGGATAAAACCGTTGGCCCCCAGCAACGCTCTCCGCGCCACCACCATGAATTTTGGACTGATGAGTTAGACCGCCTTGTACAACATAGAGAATACTGCTACAAGAAATGGAGAAGAGCAATTGGAACCGCAAAACTAACATGGTGGCTACGGCATCAAAAAGCCAGCGCCAATGTCAGAAAAGCCATTAACCGACGCAGATATCAAACATGGCGAGCATTCTGCAATAAGCTTGCCAATGGTGACTTTCACTCTGCCACGGCCACGATGAAACGCATACGTCAGGGACGAACTCTTCATCCCAGCTTCTCCGACCCTGCAGGTCCACAGGCTGCAGCAGATCGAATGGCCAGTCACCTTGAGGGAGTCTATAACGGACACCTCTTGGAAGACAATATACCTATGGTAAACGCTGCCTCTGGGACCATCTGGTCAGATACCCTTCCTCTTCGCAGTTTCTCGCATATTGATAACAGCCCGTTCAATCTTGGGTCTGTGACTGAAGCCCTCAAGCGTCTTCCAGTACGCAAAGCACCTGGACCTGATCATATTCAGTGAAATGCTAAAACCTATCCTTGACCACATCGCCCCTGTCCTAGCTGATCTTTTCAATGTATGCTGGTTGTGGTCCAAAACACCCACATTGTGGCGTATTGCTCAAGTTGTGCCTATCTATAAGAAAGGCCCAGTCACCGATCCCGCCAACTATCGACCCATCAGCCTGACGTCCGTTATCCGCAAAGTCATGGAATATTGCCTTCAACAACCACTGTCTGCGGCGTTTCCACAGCTGGATATGGCACAAGGCGGTTTCCGACCTGCTCGCAGTGCGCTAGATCAGGCCTTGGCTCTACAAGAACTATGTCTAATTCACAAAGCGAGACATGGAGCATCACCGGTACTAGCATTCCTTGATATAAAATCTGCATATGACACGGTTGACCGCCGTATTATATGGCGAGCTCTTACAGTCTACTCTCCCCCTCCCCTTCTAGCTCTTTTGAAATCATTGTTTGACGACGTTTTTATAGAAGTTCTCTTGTCCAATGTTGCCTCTCGCCGGTTTTGCCCTGTCACAGGTGTTCTGCAAGGCTCAGTCCTTTCTCCCTTTTTATATTCTGTTTACATCAATGATTTACCTCAAACCCTTCGCACTTATCCTTCCGCCCCTCTGTCCTTACCAAATCCCTCTCACTCTGATTTTCTTTCTTCCCATACACCCACCGTATATAGTCTGCCTAACCAACTAAATTGCCTCCTGTATGCCGACGACGTGGCTCTAATTGGTACCTGGGAGTCAATGCCAGTTCTCCTCCAAAAATGTGAGAACCATAGCATCCAGCTCGGATATAGGTGGAACCCAAGCAAGTGTGTGGTCTTGTATGACTTCACCGAGGCCCCCAATCCCTGTCCCCCACTGCAACTCTATAATACTGTCATACCCTGCGAACAACACTTCAAATACCTTGGTGTTCCTTTCAATGGCAAGGGAAATATCGACGCACAACAGCTTGTCACCAGTAACTCCTCCTCTGCTCTCTCCTCAATGCGCGTCCTTCATGGCATTGGTTTGAGCCCTACAGGTCTACCTCGTTTGCTCGCCTGCCGCATTTACCAGCAATTTATCCGACCATGTCTCGAATATGGCCTGGCTATCAGCACCTTTAGCGCTAGAGACATTAAACATCTGGAAGCTGCACAGGACAACTGCCTGCGGATGATTTATGGTGGACATTGCACTTCTAGTACCAAGGTGATGCAACATATCGCCAAACTCCCTGCTATGACCGATCGCATCTCCATCCTCCAAGCAAAGTTTATTCTCCGTTCGCTACATCTTCCCAATGATACCCTCATTTCTCTCCTCCTGCCCACCTTACTTGCCAACTCTCAGAGCCACTGGCAACAATTGACCCGTACTCGTCTCTGGATTCAGCTCCCATCCCCCTACTCTGCCATCACCGCACGTACACTCAAACAAACTGCTCGCCAGCTTCTACAGACCACATATGAGGCCCGATGCTCCCAGCCAGCGTCAAAGTTACTCCGAGCTTGCCGTCCAGCGTTGGGGGTGGATCCGATCCTCTGGCTACCTATGGCAAACCATGAACGCAGTCGCTGCATTAGATGGCAGCTCGGATGGTTGCCTGGTAAACCGCAGCAATGCCAATGCAAAACAGGCCATACCAGCAAATCCCATCTTACCACTTGCCTCCGCCTTCACAATCGACTCCACCTTTCACCTTCTGTCACTGCTGATCCAATCTCCTACATACTGAACCAGCTTCCAAAAGCTCGACCCTCATCTGCACGACGCCAAGCCTACTGGCGCTGCATCTGGCCCATCCTCTGCCAAACCCTTGTGCAAATCGACTACTACTGCCATGGAAAACCCTGCCCTCCATTTGACCCTGCCCTCGGACTCCCACTTCTGAAGTGGCTGGAAGACACTCCCCCTTGACCCGTCTTTATTATGATTATTAAAAAAAAAAAAAACAAAAAAGAACAAAAAAAAAAGCCTCAGGATTCTTCTTCTAAAAAGTCATCTCTTTGTTTTCATTTTCATTTTCATATTCTTCCTCTACCCTTCTCCTTCCATATAACTATCTTTTTGCCTTTCCCATCTTCCATTGTGTTGTTTCTCTTTCCCTTTTCCCTGTTCCACTGTTCAGGGTTTTTTAATGGACTGTTCCTTTACAGACCGGACGAGAGCAATTAGGCTTAAACAAGCGTGTGTTCACCGTCATTAATAAAAATTAAAGATTTTCACCGTACCTCCAATTTACTGGCATCCATTTTAGAGGTACTTTTTCAATTTCCTTTTTCGGGGGGTACCTCTAAGAGGGTTACCTCTAAAATATAGTCACCCCTCTTTTTCTTCTCCTCTTCGAAATAAAGAGGTAGTTACATTCACAATATAGATTGATGAAGCTTTCGGCTTTACAACATGGCCAGTCTTGGCGGTCTAATTGTAAAGGTAAAGCAGAAACAGTTACATACCTGGCACCACAACACAAACTATTGTGACTTTCCATAGTTTTGAAAGAGGCAATGCTTAGATAAGTGGCTTATGCCTACTTAAGCTTAGATACAAATTTGCACTATACAGAGGAATGTTGTAGCAATGCATAGACTACATTGTCATAATATACCGTCCAGTTCTGTTGTAAATACGCTGAAGCCAATTGAATATTATAAATTCGAGAGCTATATTTTCGACGTCCCTGTAAAACATGTCTGTATCATTGCCCAGTGGTGTCTTTAAGCTCGAAAACCAACAAACTGGTAACTGGATCGCCAACAACGGTAATGGTCCTGCCAATATTGTAGCCTGGAGAGGTACCGACTATCCCGATCAGTACTGGAAGGTTGTCTCAGAGCAGGGCAGCTATTTCAAGCTCGAAAACAATTATACTGGTAATTGGATCGCTAACAATGCCGAGGGCATTGTACCATACCGAGGCAATGATTATCCCGACCAGTATTGGAAGATTGTATCGCAAAACGGTGATTTTTTCAAGTTCGAAAACAAACAAACCGGTAACTGGATCGCTAACAATGCCAAGGGCATTGTAGCATACCGAGGCAATGACTATCCTGATCAGTATTGGAAGGTCATTACTCCTTGAATTTTTAGTCTTTGTAGCGATTGCATTAATGTCGATGTTTTATAACTTCGTTGATGTGCATGTTTGATAATAGTTACAATAAGAACAATGCCATGTCACAATTATTTTTTGTGCTGGTTTGATAACATATTTGCTATGCCATGTTGTTAGCACAGTTCCTTATACTTACGCTATGTCATGTAATACCGTTATAATGCTTGAACGGAAATCTAAATAGTTCCACTGGACAATGCATGTTTTTGGTGAGCGTTCATGGAAGCGACGATCAGCAGATGACTTACAACACGCGAAATAGCGACAACAACATGTACCGCTATGATAACGGATGGTTACTATAAATATGGTACGGTGTGCAAATAACGTTACAACTAAAGACATAGATCGATCCTGACACAAAGAACACTTCAGCCAATTGGAAACCACGTTATAGGGACAGAAACAAGATCTACTAAATAAATTGGTCAAAGTGGTATGGAAGAGAAGGGTGGTAGTCAATTGAGGTAGTGGAGAGGTGGAGACACACTGAAGTTAGCGAACGTTTCGAAGAAATCAGTCAATGTGTTGTACCATAATATCTGAGCCTGGTCCAGTATAACAGGCATAACAGTTGACTTATAAATCGTTACCTGGTCGCAATATGTTCTTTCTCATATACAGGTGAAAGTTGAATTTTATTTAATGACGGTGAGCGCTGCGCTTATCAAAGCATGTCCGCTCTCGCCCGGTCAGAAAAAAGAAAGGGAAATGAAAAAACCATGACATGGCAGCAGGGAAAAAAGGAAGGAGGGTGTAGGAAAAAGTTACAGATGAAGGGAAGGGTAGGGAGATGTCGAGGTAGCTAGTCAGAATTGATCCAGTGTAAAAAGTTTTGGGTAATGGGAATGTCAGAAGTGAGATGACAGTCGGTATGGGAGCTATCAGGGTGGCAAGCCTGATCAATTTCTGTTAAGATCTGTTGAAGTAATGGCCAAGTGCGACTCCAATACAATCGCTGCTGTGGGAGACGAGGTGCTTTATGAGGGAGGCGATTGAGTACGGTAGAGATTGGGTCATGGATTGTTGAGGGCACTTGGAGGCGAGAATGAGTATCAAAGCAGATGATAAAGTGGTTGCGACTGGTATGGCCATGTCTGCAATGGGGACAGGATCTCAGCTTTCCCCCAGGTATCCAACCTAAACGCCAGCGAGTGCACCGGCTACGTTCCATGCGGGTCATAGGGATCCAGGTAATAGGATCTATACCTAATGAGGGTCGACAGGCAGTCAACAGTACTGCATTATTTCCTGATCGGCTTAAGGATAGGTTTTCAGAGCGGAAAGTGTGGAAAAGGGCACGGAGATCAGAGGCATTAGGATTGCTTGTTTGAGTAGTAAGACGGGTCCATAATGCCGTTTGCTGCAGCTTGGACCAGTGACTGGTGGAATAGTTAGTGAGGTGTGCTTTCTCATATACAGTGCCCCCCGCTATTGTCAATGCCTCCGTTAGGCTATACTGATTGAAAATAGACGGGGGGTGACATTAACGGGGAGGTGCAATGACTCAACGTAGTACAAAAATACTAGTTATCCACTAACATTGGCTATGATTAAGCAGTGACTCATTTGCACTGTACAATGACCTATGAGTCATGTCTGATAAATGAGCTGTCATTGTTATCATTCTCTACGATATACATAAATAAAGTGAATAGTATTGCAAGAAACTGGATAGTTTCAGTACAAAATGGTTCAACAATACGTCTCGCTGACTACCGCTCAAAAAACGGCACTCTTCAAAAAGAAAACCGATAATCCGCGTTTAACCAATGCGCAGTTGTCAGCCTGGGCTAAAGATGAGTTCAAGTTGGAAAAGCCACCAAATATCACTACCATATCCAAGCTCTTGAAGCGCCCCCGAGAAGATAAAGAAGATTATACGTTTCAATGGAAAAAGAAGCAGCGTAGCTGTGCCCATGCGGTAACACTTAAGTTTAATGACTAATGTGGCTTACAGTTAGTATTCTAGAAACTGGAAGAGGCTTTGGCACTATGGATTCAGGTTGCAGAACAAAATAACATCCAGACGAAATGGGATATGATCAAGAAAGCTGGTCAAAAAATAGCAGACAAATTGCAAATCCCGGAAAATGAACGAATCAAATTTTCCAATGGCTGGCAGCATCGTTTTCAAAAGCGTTATAGCATTGGGGTGCACAGAATCCATGGTGAAGCAGGTGCCGTCGATGAAGAAGCAATAACTACTTCTATAGCATCAATTAGAAGAAAGATTGCTTCTTACCATCCTTGCGATGTATACAATATGGATGAGACTGCGCTGTATTACAGTGAACCACCAGCTACAACAATCACTGTGGGAAATTTTTCGTCGGATTCGTCGGGAAATCGACGTCGTGGCGTCGGGTTCGTCTAAAAAATTGAAGATATTTTCACCAAGTCAATTCCTCTCCGCTATTCATTTTTTCGACGAGACAGATTTTTAAAAACGGTTCATTTTTCCTTTATATCGGCTATTAGATTTGCTCAAGATTATCAGGTGGAGCCCACCTTCAACAAAGCCATGGTACACATTAGAAGTGCCCAGTATATACGCGAGATACATTGGCAAACACTGTCGCTTCACGTAAGATCCCGTATAGCTTGTACATCAATGTGTATAAAAAGTTGCTGTGATAGGACATTATTATCATGTTTGAGGAAAAATAAAACACTTTATGAATCTTTTGGTATGAACATAGAATCAGTAAGTTAAAACTATGATTCTAGCAAGCGTACGTTTATTCATCTCCAAGGGCTATGTGTTTTGTTGACTAGATTGCTGAGATGTTACACAGAAACTGACATACAATTTGCTGCGGTTACTTCTCGCAAAAAATTTTTTTTTCATGTTTTTCCATCATGACTAACCCATCTGATACCAATGGCATTAACATCCGCCTAGAGAATAAGAAAAATCGCACGAGGAGTTGAAGGCTGACGAAACAGAGATTAAAGTAGATTGAAAAGGTCTACCTCTGTTGCTCTCTGAGAACAATGATATTGGTAACGTGGCTCTACCAGCTTCGTCCGCAAGAACCATCAAGGCACCGTACGAAACGGATGCCCTGGAAAAGAAGCAAGCCTTGGGTATGAATATAGGCCTGGTCAAGCAGTTTGTCGTCAACCCGAAAAGAGGAGATACCCGATGGCGTTATAACTGATAGCTATATCTCTATCAGTAACATTTCCAGCCTGGTGATCAAAAAGCTGGTGATGGACATAAATGCAAGC
>MZZL01000022.1:15550-28395 GCA_002749535.1 Apophysomyces variabilis
GTCCGATATGTACTGAAAGGACGTGCATTCCTGGTAGAAAGAAGAGGCCATTGACAGCCTGGACAGAATGGCCCTTGTCAAATACAAGGTCTACTGAACCAGTGCGAAGATTACTTGGCCTCGCAGTACCTGTTGTGAAAGCATTGGAACAATCGTACTAGCGTAAAATGCCGAATACAGGCATCTCTACAGCTAGCACTGTGAGAGCAGTACTTCTAGTAAAGCGTATAAAGTTCTAGCAAGATAGATTATATAGTGGTAAGTAATGGTTAAAATTTCTTTCTTACATCACATGGAAATAGTTCGCAGCAACATTCACCAGGTATAGAGATAAGAGGGGAAACAGTGTCCTCCAGTGTCATTCGTTGGTAAGTTTCGAACGACAGTTTAAATGACTTAAGCTTTCTCTGTTCTTCTATGTTTATAGCTCGAAAGAGACTGAGGGACGAAACAGAAGAAAAAGGACAAATGCTTCGAATCACTCGGGTTGCTACAAATGTAGAAAAGCTTAAGCGAAAAAGAAATAAAGCTATTCGTTGCCCTGTTTTAATTATACTGTCTTATTCTTTACAATGCATAATCAATAGAAACGGATACTAGAAGCTAGGAATAGGTGGAGAGAAAGGGGGTAACTGCGACGGTGGTAGCTTCGTCGGGTTCGTCGGGTTCGTCGGGATTCCGACGAACCCGACGAACCCGACGAAAAATTTCCCATAGTGAATCTCTAGTGCCCCCATTCTTGGCAGGAAGGCTGACAAGTCAAGACTTACAATAGCTATTACTGTCAACAGCGACGGTAGCGATGTAAGGCACCCGCTTATTATTGGAAAACATGAGAAACCAAGGTGTTTCGGAGGCAAAGCCGGTAATAGACTTGTTTAAACTTGGGAGACTTCACTAACCAAACATATAGCTCATCTTCTAGGTTTCCACCAATACTTTTTTAACTCGACTTCCTGGATGACAGGAGATATATTTAGGATGTACCTGATGCGGTTTGATGATTCTATGCGTGAAAAAGGTCGAAAAGTACTCTTGTTACTTGACAATTTTTCCGGGCATCGATGTCAATACAACACAACGAACGTTGAGTTGCTGTATCTTCCTGCAAATACAACTGCAAAGCTACAACCTTTGGATGCTGGTATTATCCGAACCTTTAAAGCTCATTATCGATAATGTAAAAGTGCAAGTAAAAATGAATGTTACTTACTATTTGTTTAGAAATCTACAATATGAAAGAGCCTATAATGCCATTACTTTAAAGGTGCGTGGACTACAACCAGTAGAAAACCCGTTCAAGGTCGACCAGCGTCACGCAATGAAGTGGATTGTGATGGCTTTGAAAAAGGTTACAAAGCAAACGATACAGAACTGCTGGCGGAAGACGAAACTGATTGGCGATGGAGAAGTCAGTCGTATTAGCGAACCTGAAGGATGCGGAGCTGTCAAAGAACAACTCATGTTGCATTGTCAAGGCATTTATGGTCCAGATGTTGCTGGGAAAGTCGATATAGACTTGGAACCGGTTGAGAAACGCAAAGCAACTCGGCCACAAAGTGAGGATGATATCATTGATATCCTCTTACTGGAAAAAGAGATTGATGCTACAGAAAAGGAGGCACGACAAGAAGAAAAAAGAGATCAAGCTCTCAATGAAAGAAAAGCTTACGAAGGTCAATGAGGTTATATTTTTCCTTGATGATGACACTCATGGAGACCTGAAGAACCAACTGCGAGTGTTACGGGATGAACTTCATCGAGAGTGTCTTCAAAATCAAACACAATCTTTGATTACTTCACTTTTTCTAAACAATAAACGCGTTATAAACTGCCTTCAGTTTGGGGAATAGGCTAATATTTTGCTTTTTAAAGAAAACCCCGATTCCGTTTCAACCCCCCTATAGACATTGAATCATGAAATTAGTGAGGGATTGAAAATTTTTATAAGTGTTTTCTCGGGAATCTGGAAATCGTTGAAAATAAGCGGGGGTTGACATTAACGGGGATTGACAATAGCGGGGGGGGCACTGTATTATACCAAGGGAGCTCTTTCCGCTATTGCACACTTTTTGGGTGCGCGTACAAACAGAAACTGCGAATTCAGCGAAATAAAACATCAACACTCAATACACCTCCTCTGCCATACCCCTTCCCAACCTCAGAGTTTCCTCTCGGTGCAAACAGCATTTCTAGAGCACCTTCCTGTAAGATGCCAGCGGGAAGACCAAAAATTGCTCCCTTTTCCCGAACGCAACTCGAGGATCTAGCAGCCCTTTATAAACTACATCGTAAAAACCTCTGTTGCCCAGCATGTAATGCGAAAGGACATATATACGGTCACGGGAAAGGACGCACCAAACCACCAATGCCCGTATTTCGTTGCGGAAAATGCCTGAAGACCTTGAATCATATTATCATCCACAAAGGCCTTGTAACCCTGTCTGGTAACGCTACCCGTGTCTCTGCAACACAGCCAATGTTGCACGAAAACCAGGAACCAACCGCATCCATCGATGTTGATGAACCTACTCTAAGTGACACTGCATCACTAGATCTGGATGAACCTGATAATAATACTACGGAGACACCTTCCAACTCAGTCCCGTTGACCTTTGAGCACCATGAAGCCCTCCCAGCCTTCATGCACCAACTTATGGATGAACTCAATACACAACGCCGACGACTCGATCAGCACGATCAGATATATGCCGAGCTCCAACAATTGAAAGAAAAGCTTAATGACGCCAATGCCAGAGTTGCGGAATTAGAGAAAATTAATGCCGAACTTAGGCTTCAGTTACGATCCAGCGTTCCCCACGACAGTACCATGGCTTCTATTCATGCACCTGACACAGCTCTGGATGACTTCCCGGCACTCCCTCTGCCCGCATCACATCAGATACCGACAGAAAATAACGCTTCCTCCAGCCTGTGGCATCAAACGGACCGCACACGCCAACTGAGACATTCTTTGACTACAGCACCCGACATCCGCAAACAGGAAGCAGCCGCCAGAGCCTTTGTTCTTCCATCGAGCACCCATGGATTCCAATATGTTTATCTTCCTGCACGTGCCCGCATCCCAACAGGTCAAATGCGCTCCCGTCTACGTAAGCTCGGAATTAACAACAGCAGAATACTCGATATCCACTATCCTGACCGACAGGTAATTGCTTTACTAATGCATAATGATTACGTTTCAGATTTCCTCCAGGTTCTCAATCGTTTTGGTGTAAAACCTATTGAGGATTTCGACGCTACCAGTGCCAACAACCTGCGAGACCCGAAATATGCTGACATGTCTGATGAGGAGCGACAAATAAAGGCTAAAGACCATCATAATCTCCGCATGCTGCGTGCATTGGACTTTATACGTCTACCGGTGCGTTACGCTGTCGCACGACAGTTTTGTTCATCTGGGTGGATCACCGTAGACCAGTTGCGTGAGGTTTTAAAGACTCGCGCGACTAATTCCTATTCCACACATGCCCGCCCTCTTGACCAAGTAGCTGATATTTTCCAACAAAGTGCTCAGAACACTACCACCGACTATCCTATGCTCAATGACTTTAGTTCACTCTCCTCTATGCTTGCTGAAGAACCTGCTCTCCCATCTTTCAATGATAACAACAATGAATAGACGCCAACAAATCGATATTGCTATTTGGAACGCTAACGGTCTACGTAAGCAAGCGATTGACTCCATACTAACATTTGCCTCTTCGTGCTCTCTTCTCTTTATTACCGAAACATGGCTTGCCTCTCCAAACAAATATCCAACTACATGGAAACAGTACCATACCTATGGACAACGAATCAACCCTAAATCCTTCCGCGCAACCGGTGGTATCTCATTACTAGTAAATCCTCAATGTCCCTATACAATCCAACATATCCCCACTGCAGATTCCCCCTATACTCCTTACTATCTTTCTTGCATTGTTGCAGATACCTTGATCCATTGTGTTTACCTGCCACCTTCAATATCAGACTCCATGGCGCTGGAGGTACTACAGCAACTACCCGTCCAAACAGATCATACCACCCGCACTATCTATTGCGGTGACTTCAATGCCCGAATAGGCGCCGTAACTGGTGACCACAGCACCAACACTCGCGGACGATTATTTCGGAACTGGTTAATCAGCTCCGGTCTCTCTTTAAGAAACGCTGATCTTGCCCACGGAAAGGCTACTTTTTGGAAAAACACTCAATCTAGCATTATTGATTGGTTTGTAACGTCAGGCTCTTTTACTGACCCTTCTATGCGTGTGCGAGATGACCTTTCTTTAGACTCGGACCACAAACTTGTCCACTTCACCTTTTCACCTGATACTCCCCCTTCTCCTTCAAATGCCAACCCGCCGAGGAGACTTTGGAGACTCAGTCGCCTCAAGAATGTTAGTGATCTGGAAAATTATGTCCACAGTTTCCGAAATAATGTCTACGATTTACATACATTGATCCTTTCCCACCTAAATGAGGAATGCGCTTCAGTGACACCAATTGATGAAATCGCTAATCGCTTGTGTGCTGCCATCTATGACGCTCTAGATACCAGTATTGGACGTCAACTCACCCCTCCCCAACATGCTAAATGGTTCTGGACTCCAACACTAGAGGCCGCAGTGCAACATCGCGAACACTGTTATAGAAAATGGAGGCGCGCCGTAGGTACTAGTAAGCTGACCTGGTGGATCCGCCATCAGGAAGCCCGGGCACAAGTGCGCCGCGCCATCAATATCCGTCGAAGCCAAACTTGGCGAATATTTTGCGAACAAATGGAACAAGGTGATTTCACTGCTGCATCAGCCCGAATGAAACGTATCCGAAAAGGTCGTACATTACAACCGCAATACTGCCATCCACAAGGACCATACGCAGCTGTCGAATCTATGGCTAACCATCTGGAACAAACGCTTTCAGGAACCCTCTTGTGCGCCACCTCCCAGGCACCAGCCACTAACATATGTCCGATTCCTCCTTCTCTAGATCCCTTACCTGATAGTCCTAGTCATTTCATGACAGACAGCCCATTTAGCATTAACCTTGTCACTGAATGTATAACTCAGGCTCCACCGCGCAAAGCTCCTGGTGTCGATCACTTGCGAGCAGAAATGCTACGCCCTATTGTGGAACCACTAGCTCCTGTTCTTACTGATTTGTTCCATCTGTGCTGGAAATGGGGAACTACGCCTGAAGCGTGGCGCGTGGCTCAAGTGATCCCTATCTACAAAAAAGGTTCCACGACCGACCCAGCCAACTTCCGCCCAATCAGTCTGACTTCTATCCTTCGTAAAATTCTGGAAAAATGCCTCCAGCAATCTCTCCTGGACAGCTCCCCACCGTTGGATGTTGCTCAAGGTGGATTCCGCGAATCTCGAAGCTCACTGGATCAAGTACTCTGCCTTCAAGAACTTTGTACCCTCCATAAGAAAAAATATGGTAAAACGCCGATCCTGGCCTTTTTGGACATAAAGTCGGCCTATGATACCGTCGATCGACGTGTCATTTGGAATGCTCTAGCACCCCATTGCCCTCCACTGTTATTAACGCTACTAAAAAATCTTTTCAATGATGTTTTCATAGAAGTGCTACTATCAAACGCTACCTCTCGCCGGTTTCAACCAGTTACTGGAGTCCTACGAGGCTCCATTCTTTCCCCTTTCCTATATTCTATATACATTAATTCCCTCCCCCCTCTACTCCGAACCGTTGAAGACCGTTTGCTCCAAAGCCAGGGATTGACATTATCGCCCACATCTCGCCTCGCTACTCAACGCCTGAACTGCCTGCTGTACGCGGACGATGTCGTGTTGATTGGCGACTGCCTTACTATGCCTGCCCTCCTTAAAGGATGCGAAGATCACAGCATACAAATCGGCTACCGTTGGAACCCGAATAAATGCGCCATCATTTTCCAGAACAAGCGGTCCGGGAGGGAACCAACTACCTTTACAATTTAGGGAGAGGATATCCCACGGCAAGAGTTTTTTAAATATCTGGGCGTTCCATTTCGATCCTCCGGTTCCATAGACCCGATCCGTCTGATCCAACAAAATAGCACCAGTGCTCTCAATAGCATGCGTATACTGAATACAATCGGACTCAGTGCTTCTGGCTTTAACCGTTTACTGTCTTCACGTCTCTACCGCCAATTCATTCGTCCCAAACTTGAGTACGGCCTTGCTGTCACCAAATTCACTCTTGCCCAAGTTAACCTCCTCGAGACTGCTCAAGATCAATGCCTGCGTCTTTTCTACGGTGGTCACAGCAAAACCTCTACACGAGTCATGCGTCATTTAATTAATCTCCCTTCTATGGCAGAACGTGTCTCATATCTACAGGCTAAATTCCTTCTCCGGGCACACGGTCTTCCAGACGACACGCTCCTCGCCACTTTGATCCCAGATCTTAACAATTCCTCCACGAGTCATTGGAGTAAACTGAAGAAAACTACACTGTGGGATCGGATATCAACAACAACCCCTCTTTCCAACGCTTCCCAACTTGGAACGATCTTTCGTACCTTCTGTGTTGAAAACCTCACAAATAGTCGTACGGCTAACCGATCTGTCCTGCTAACTGCCTGTCGACCTTGCTTGGGAACTGACCCCATTATGTGGATTCCCATGACACATATGGAACGCAGCCGCTGCACCCGATGGCGCTTAGGTTGGATGCCCGGAGGCAAACCTCAACCCTGTCCACGTTGTAGATCTGGAACTACTAGTTGCCGCTATTTTGTNTCTACGTAAGCTCGGAATAAACAACAGCAGAATACTCGATATCCACTATCCTGACCGACAGGTAATCGCTTTACTAATGCATAATGATTATGTTTCAGATTTCCTCCAGGTTCTCAATCGTTTTGGTGTAAAACCTATCGAGGATTTCGACGCTACCAGTGCCAACAACCTGCGAGACCCGAAATATGCTGACATGTCTGATGAGGAGCGACAAATAAAGGCTAAAGACCATCATAATCTCCGCATGNAGGTTGGGCTCTCTATCCCTGATCCAATCTCCCACGTCCTTAACTCTCTGCCTCAAACGCCACCTCGTGATCGCCGCCGCCAACGTTACTGGACTAGCACCTGGCCAATTCTGCAACAAATTCTAGCTGAAATTGACCAAGCGTGTCACCCAAATGACACATGTATAAGCTTGCCCACAGACCCCAATCTCCCCACTCCTCACAATTTTATACGCTGGGTGACCTCAGCCCAATAGCCCTGCCTCTCCTCCGCCTTCTTCGCTTCACTACTCTGTCGGCACTGCCTTTTCTCCCTGTCTCTTGTACCCGTTCCTCCTTTTGAGCCGTTTTTTCCTTTCTCTTCCCTTATTTTCGCTTTCTTCTCTATCTCTCGGTAGTACCTCGTTCTTTATACTTTTTTCCTTTTTTCCCTGCTGCCATGTCAGGGTTTTTTCATTTCCCTTTCTTTTTTCTGACCGGGCGAGAGCGGACATGCTTTGATAAGCGCAGCGCTCACCGTCATTAAATAAAATTCAACTTTCACCTGTTGTACATCAGCAAAGGCGGGAACTTAAAACATATTCTACTAAAATCTTGGATGATGCCACTTTGGGATAGCGGTATGCGTAATGGTATGAGGTCGCTGTTGAATGAACGACCATCATTTTAGCCCAATAAAACATACCTAGTACACATTGCCTTCGCTTCTTGGGGTTGACTTTTATTTAGTTCAGTGCAGCAGATGAGGGAGAGCAAAAGAAATACTAACAAGAAATGCTGGCTCTTTACTATTTCAGAGTTGATTACGAGCTACGTTTACAATCACATCCTGCTTTTGATCATAAAGCTATTGATTAAAAATACTCCTTTGTTGGTTCCAAGTTGATAACAGTAGGCGTAAGTGTAATTGGTTCTTGATTGGATAATAGCGGTGGCCGATCCAAATTTCGATTACTACTCTCGTGTGACGAGTCTCATTCCCACTGATTATCCGAACTGACTAATATGGATCAGCAATACAAATACGAGTTATGAAACAAAATTCACACTGCTTTCTTGAATGCCGTAAAGGTGTTTCGACACCCGGAGAGGGATGTTGCTTGTCATCGAACTCACTACAAAAAAGAACGAGCTTTGCATTAGACGTCACCAAGGCTTACTTATCTTGATGATGATATACAGAAGAAAGCATGGACATCTTGTGAGCAAACAGAACTTGAAATAGAAGGAGTGAATGAACCGTGGTACCCATGAGAGGGACATCTCGCCAGGACGATACTAGCGAGGCCATCTGATACGCAGCGGTTCGTCATGGTACCCATGAGAGGGACATCTCGCCAGGACGACACTAACGAGGCCATCTGATACGCAATGACAGAAATGAGTATCAAAATGAAAGAGTAAATGAACCGTGGTACCCATGAGAGGGACATCTCGCCAGGACGATACTAACGAGGCCATCTGATACGCAGCGGTTCGTCATGGTACCCATGAGAGGGACATCTCGCCAGGACGACACTAACGAGGCCATCTGATACGCAATGACAGAAATGAGTATAAAATTGAAAGAGTAAATGAACCGTGGTACCCATGAGAGGGACATCTCGCCAGGACGATACTAACGAGGCCATCTGATACGCAGCGGTTCGTCATGGTACCCATGAGAGGGACATCTCGCCAGGACGACACTAACGAGGCCATCTGATACGCAATGACAGAAATGAGTATCAAAATGAAAGAGTAAATGAACCGTGGTACCCATGAGAGGGACATCTCGCCAGGACGACACTAACGAGGCCATCTGATACGCAACGACAGAAATGAGTTTGCTTGATCACAAGTAAAACGAAAAGTTTTTCAGAGGGGTTGCCATGATGGCGTATTTCTTCCCAATAAATATGACGTCAATGATTATTTGCACCATTGGGGATTGCTACGCACACCCCACTGGCGCACCGCATCCACCTATGTCATTGAAGAAATTTTTTTGGATGAACTGAACTTCCTAATTTAGACGAATATCTTTCTTTTTCGAGACGCGATTTACTGTTATTTAAACTTTTAAAGCAAGTTATTGAGACATATCCTACTTCAAGCCCATCTCTTTTTGCAGGCACCGATCCCAGTAAGTCTCAGAATGTCTTATCCAACCTTAGCAATCGGTTGTAGTGACAGTCTTGTACGCCTCAGCAATACATGGTATGAGCATGTCAGCTTTGTCGAGCGGGTTTCTTCTAATATTATTGATGTTGGACCAGCATTCCTCAATGGGGTTCAAGAAGGGTGAATATGGCAGCATAAACAAAGGTTTATATCTACGCTTGTCGATAGATCCACGACAAAGCGAGATTGATGGATTCGGCAATTATCCATCACAATAAATATATTCTTCCTACTATGTTTATCCAGGATATCCATCACCGACTCCGTAAACCGGACAATATGATAAGCTGTAGTACCCTTCTGAGGTTTTACTGCTTTTGCATCGGTTTGAGCCACGAATCTTTCTCTTGGAAGCAGCCGGCTCAGGAAACTCCTCCTTGATCTTGGCTGCATCACTCTTCTTTAACGACTCCACCTTCGAGAAGCAGACTTTCCCAAAGGGGGAGATACAACCCACAATGCTGATATTTACGCCCTTCGGGGTGTGTACTTTCACGATAGCAGGATCCTCAGCCCTTGACCATGCACGGCCTCTCATCAACTGTGAATGGAAGCCTGCTTCATCAACAAACACACAATTCTTTTGAAAATTGACACCGGCAGCTTTCCATTGACCGATGATATCGAACCGCAGCTCAATAATTCTTGGGATATCGCAGGCCGAAGTGTACTTAATTGCTTGCTTCAACGAGATCGCGCACTTCTCCCGAATATGCTAATAAAGGCCAGGAATGGATATTCAAGGCCTTCAAAATGCTCATGGAGCTTCTGTTTTGTTTCCGCAAGAACAATTGATGGATTATCATCAAATAGGTTAATCAAAACAGCTGAATGTTCAGGAAACAGCTATTTTGGCTCACGCTTAAGCTGTTTCTTTAAGCTTCCAGAAAGAACTGTTCCAGAACCACGGTTGAACTCATTTAGTAAACTGTAAGCACTGCTACGAGATATGCCACATTGCTCTGCTGCTTTTGGGACTGTGAGTCCTGTTTCTTGAATTAAAGCAATGAAGCGCGCAATCTGGTCCTCGCCGTACTTCTTGTATTTTTTTCTTGTTGTAATGGCAACTTCCTTGAATTCCTCAACAAGGTCGTCTACTGCTTCGCCCATTGCAACCCGGCTGTGTCTCAGGTTCAGGAACAGCGTCGAATACGACGAGCATCTCAATTTGACCATACTCGATAGCGAAATCATCAAAGTCCATCTCATCTAAGCTCTCGTCGTAGGATAATAGGGGATTCTCAGTAGGGTTGTAGTGGACGAAGTCCATTTAGTTTTAGATTTTAGAAGAAAAGATATCTCAAACTTGCTTAACCTGTCTCAAAAAAAAGCGCGTCTCGAAAAAGAAGACATTCATCTAAATTAGGAAAGTCAGTCATGCCAAAATATTATACTGATTTATTCAAAAGTTTTTAAAGATTTCATCCAAAATTGTTTGAAGATTCCACCCAAAATTGTTTGAAGATTTGGGTATAAAAGTTATAAATAATTTGCCAACAAACTGTTAGTGATTATCCTCTGTTAAACTGTGATATTGAACTTACCGGCGTGACCACCTGCGAAAGATAAACGTTAGTAAAACAATCCTAACTAGAAAAATTGGCTAATACACTTACCGTAAAAACCTAAAAGTCCCCGGAGGGACCAACCGTATTCGTAACGGCGATGTATTGATCTAATGAAGGCCGGGCAAACTCTCTTGGTCTTCCTTGCCCAGACCAAATTGACTCCGCAATCAAGAATAAATTTTTACTGGCCAAGACGTCTCGGTCCCATAACATCTTACAGTTTTTGCATACCAAGATGCTATGGTGAGAAACGCAATCGGCTGTGGTAAGCTTTTGCAGGGACCTGTATCTGCAGCTATGGCACACCTAAACGACGTTTGTGAGCATTATATTACTATCAATCGCTCCAACTTACTTGCGAAGAAAGGTATTCATCTATCGTGAGCACCAATAGTTCTTCGCGCTTTTCTCTCCGTTTCAAAGATCTCCATAGGATATTCACAACTCCCTTTCGGTGTCCTTTGTAGTTGCATCGATTGTTGAACATCCCGTCCCCAAATACAATGAGTGGCACTTTCCTTTCAACAGTGAATTTCTTTTGCCTCCAGTGAGGTAAACGCTTGGTTTTTTTAAGCGTACTGCGCTCGGCAGATGTATTTGGCTGGGGAAGGCTATCAATTAGCTGTTAATTCCTGCAGGTAACGAACTGTCATGCAGATAAATACTAACCTTTGGTGTAACGGATTGCCAACTTCTGAATCTTTATTGACATGCTTCTTCCGACTTTTTCGCTTCCTTTTCCGGGATTTTCTGTTTGATCTCGTCCGTTTCCGTCTACTACAGTTGTACTCTTTACCACCAAATGCTAGTATATTGACCATTTCCTCTCTTGCTGTTTGCACGCCTTGATATCCTCGAAATCGAGCTTCAGCTCGATGCGGACCATAAAACTGGAAAAGCACGTCCATATTGCCGAATATAGATCGTAGATAACCGTCGTAGGCTTCGATATGCGCTGTTTTTCCAGACTCCAATGAGGTTTCAATGTCTTGTATACCTTGCTGCTTTTTTTCCTTCTCCATTTTATTCTGTCTATTCGGCGAACCAGTATACACATAGTATTCTTTGGTTGAGCATCTCCTTATTTCATGAGGTTCTGATCCGCAGCCATAAGAAGCAGTAAAGACTTGATTGATGCCCGGATCAATCGCACATGGTGCAAAATTGTCATAGATATGGTTACCGTCAATGTCTTCAACAGAGAGGCTGGCGTCCGTGACCACTGACTCAATCTTTCGTGCGCGAGCGAACTGGAAGTCAATCGCGTAGCCATCGGTGAAGATAACATTTTTGAAAGCGATTCGTCCACTGTTACCGAAATTTTGAAGCTGCTCCAGACTAACAAACATTTTTGAGAGATTTAGCTACAAATAATCATAGTAAATACCTGTCAAATCCCAGCTTGTGGAAATCAAAAACTTGATAAAACTGGGCAAGCTGGTCTTCATAGTCTTTTCGGTGGCTGATGTTCGTTAACTGTTGAAGGGTCTTGGAATTAACGCAGATAAATCTCCAATCAGTTGAAGGAGACGGAGACAGAGAAAACAATCGCGTTAGATCCTTAAAACTACCTTTTGCCTTTTCGGCTTCTTCGTTTTTTGGATCGTATTGCTCTCCTTGAGCGTTTTGTTTTTATTTGGCTTCTTCTTGCTCTCGATTGTATTCGGTGAGTATATATGCTAACACTGGAATGTAGCTGCCTGGAAAAGCAGATAGTTTTTCCGCGTTTGTTTGCCATTCGGGCATTAGTGTCGCAAACTCGCCACAAATGGTTTCTACAGCCTGATCAAAGTCCGAGACGGCAAGTTCATCTTCGAAAGGCCAGTGAGGATCACCTCTAGCAAGTAGTTCATAAATATAGTCTCCTGCAATTGCTTTTGCATTTTTTCGGGATAAGCCCTATACATATATAGTTAGTTGAGAGGTATGCACTATGTATGCTTTCATCTTACAAGTATAAGCTTTGTAAGTCGTCTCGACATATAAAACTTTAGGCGACCTTCAAAGTTTTCAGCGACATTGTTGGAATATGTGGTGGCTAACGTGACACAGGCCGCGGAAAGGGCATCACTGTAACCGGAAAAATTCCTAACAGGATAAAGAGCATTTGGATGGTTATCCAAGAACGCTCTCCA
>MZZL01000022.1:29513-83069 GCA_002749535.1 Apophysomyces variabilis
GTAATTATTGTCATTTAGTTTCTCCGCGATAACGCTCTTTTTCGTTTTGACGGGTTTCCTACAATTCTTAGAAGAAGATTTCGAATGATCGATACCACCGCAGCTCGGGCATGGTTTGCTGGATTTATTTGGTTCGATATCTCCTCCGCATTGAGTTGTCTTCCACGTTTTTTTGCATCTGAAACCTCTGCTTCCTCTGTAGCATTCAATTTTCTTTTTAGTCCAACTTACACAGGAAGAGACGTTATCAGAGACACCTTGCGGATTAAAAGCTGTATTAGCTTACCAGGTTTCTTTCCATGGGGCGTGCCCAAGGACATGCTTTGTATCGTTTATTTGGATGACCACTCTGGCGGCAGTCTTTGCAAAAGACTGAACATGATATGTGTGCAATGATAAATAAAGGCTATTGATCAAGAGAAACTTGTCCCTTCTGTAAGACTCACCTTCTTCTCGTTTTAAGCGTTCTGCTTCTTGTTGGAAATATTTTCTGATTTTGCAAAGGCAGACGATACCTTGCCAGTTCCATTCATAGGAACGCGGAATCAAAGCTGTCAATTTTGAACAGCACCACTCAAAGACGGCTTGAAGCATAATGAGANCAATACAGGTATGATGTGTCATTACGGTCATCGTCTGCTCAACGAAGGGCTATTGATACAATTCTTTGTACACTCATTATTAACTTTACCACTAAAACATGTACTCATCATTGTTTTGTTAGAAAGAACAATCAAACTTTCTTTGATATGCATTCTGGATCACACTTTATAAACAAAGCAGGGTCATACTTAGTGGACCTTTTTAAGTCTCATTTTCTAATTATCTATCACTTATTCTTGTGATCACTAACTACACTATGAATAACGTTCCTGGACAGGAAGTGCTACTCTCATTTATTCAGCGTAACAGGGCAGCTATGGATGAGACCTCACGTATTGAGGAAGCTGATATGGTAGAATGGTCAAAAGTTCCATGATTATTTTGTTCGTGACAAAATCAACAGGATATTGAGAACAAAGATCAGATGGTTGGGGAACCATGGCTTGCTTTAAATATCACGTAAGCCTCTATGGTATGTGTTATAGACTTTAGCCGGAAGTAGAAAGTAGAAGTAGAATTGAAAGCCAGCTATTTAATTAGTCCGTGCTTAGAAAAATAAAGAACTCTTTTTCAGCTATATCTATCTTAGACCCTGGAATTGTAGCTCTATTGTCCTCTACTACAATCCTAATATAGTAGTCAGTAACAGTATGCCCTGACATAATACTCAGTAATTCAAACTGTCGGTGTTTATAATTATCAATGATTTTCTTTTCATTGCTAGGGTAAATGATATGTTTAATAAAGTTTAACCTTTACATATTGTATTTGCATACATCATACAAGTGTCTGGAGTTTTGCATGAGACAAACAGAATCGGTTACATTACTTTTGCTGATATTTTCGCGTATCCTCAACTGATGTATAAAAATAAGAACAGACGCTACAAAAATAAGCGAGACTCTGATTATCTTTATTTCATAACTAATTGCTCTCTTTAAATATTTTAGACAGTGCGTGCGGGTAAAAGCGGGTTGGGGTAGTTACTAGTATCTTTTGTAAAATCCGTACGATCGGTAATGACACGTTAATCTTCTGTCTTTTGATATTCTGTGTCCGCTGGTGTCTCAGCAACAGATGAATAGAATATAAAAGGTGTTAGTGTAACCTGATCCGAACAGTCATTACAGCTGATTCAAAAGTTTTTGAAGATTCCGCCCAAAATTGTTTAAAGCTGCTGAGATGGAATCTTTATAAATTGGTCTAATGAAATTCTGAAGAAAAGCAAACACTTATTTCGGATTCAGATATTTGAAGATATGTTTATTACAAATTCTTTTGCTCTGCCAAGCAACGAGGAAAGAACGAAATTGAATGTCTGATCCATCCTTCACAATCCTTCTTTCGAACTTCCTTGCATGCTTCAACAATCCTAGGAGTCAAGTGATCACTTTCACTCAATGGATGCCTTTTTATTGCACCTTTAACTTTGGACCAGAACTCCTCGATTGGGTTAAGAAATGGTGAATACTGCGGTAATCGAAGAAGTTTGTGACCTCTTGCCTTAATTTCCTCAGCTATACCATCAGACGAGTGAATTGGAGCATTATCAATAACGATGTTAAAGTTACGTAGGTTGTTTCTGTCAAGCACATCCAACACATTTCTTACAAAGACCCGCAAAATCATCGGCCCTAGTTCCACGGTGTGTTTCAATCTTTTCTTTCGGTGATAAACACCTGGCAAACGCAAAGATACATCAATCACTCCAGCGGAAGAAATGGCACCTAGAATAGTGATTGATATGCCACGTTGGGCTGGAATGATGACTTTTGCTGGCTCCCCTTTTCTTAACCTCGCGTAGTTTCGCATACTGTGCATATTAAAGCCAGATTCGTCAAGGAAAACACAATTTGTAGTGTACTCGATTGAACCATCTTTCATGATCATTTCTACCCACTCTTTCCTTTCCTTAATAATTTCTTCGCTGTTTCGTTTAGCTGGTAACTTCTCTGCTCTTTTCAACGTAAAGTTGCATTCGCTAATGACATGCCTGTGCACAGTGGGGATACTGACGCTTAGACCTTCAAAAGCAGTACATAAATCATTTCTAGCGTCTTCCAAGATAGCAAATGGCTTACCGTCAAAGTATGCTGTCAGAAACTTAGTGTGCTCCTCATTCAGCTTAGTAGGTCTTCCATGTTTCTCTCTCTCTTTCCGTTCAATGCCAGGCAAAGCTTTGTCAGGGTCTTCTTCGTATTGCTTAACAAAATTGTATGCGGCACTGGCAGTCTCGGCAATGGTTGAGCCGATTTCAATTCTGTAATGGATTAACTTCGCGATTTGGTCTGCCGAGTACTTGCTATTTGTCCTCTTTTGATGTTTTATAACCTTTATAATTGGCTTGTCTTCTTTTGCTTCTTCCGAAAAGCAATCCTAATCAGGAACACGTTGTTCTACATCTATGTTCATCTGATAAACAGTAACTAAATTCACTTAGGCGTCATCAACAACCATGTCCTGCGCTAAATCAGTTTCCTCATCAGAGTATTGTTGCATTTCAATGTCTTGCTCAATTAGATGATCGTTTAATATTCCGTAGTTAGTGGTATGAGTGCCCATGGTTTTTAAATATTGTTGCGCTACGCCCTGAACAGAAAAATGTACTTTGTTCAAAAATATCAGTAACAAGATTTTCATAGTGGTTTAAAAATGTACTGGCGGAGCCCGGTTCAGGCCCAGTTCAATTTAGTGTCCGCATACAGTACCGGATTTTTCCTTTGATTTGACGTGCAAATAAAAAGGTGTGTGCCCGCGAACCACTGGTGGTGCACGCAAACCATATTCATTTGGTTCTTATTCAGCTCAAGTACATTTAGCGCATTATGGGAGATAAGGCACATGTTCCATCTCCAGCATCAGTAGTACAATATCACCACACTCGCATAATTCGGGTCCAAGAACAGCGTTCATATTTAGAACATATCTGCTTACTGGACATAAAAATGGTGGCAAAGGTAATACAAATGCTTTCATCCGTGCTTTATCGTGAATTCTCGTATGACATTAGCCTTGAATAGTTTATACGTTGCTTAATACCAAACAAGTTCCTTATAGCCTAAAATAGGAGTGTATATGGTCGGATCTGCAATATCAACTAAATTAGTAGAAATACTACCTACAAAGCAAAACTTCGAAACAACAGTAAAAGCCAAGACTGTATAAAATTAGAAGATTGCACTCTCTGACAATACTGTTGCATCGATTTCGTGAAATTTTTCATTGGAAGAAACCATAATATAAAGAGACGAAAAAGAAAAAGGAGGATACGACTAAAATGAATGAAACGATGTGACATGCCGTCGTCAAACATGTGCCACTTTGCTGCCCTTATCTACGCCCAGTTAACAGCACAGCAGAAAACCGATGCATTAACAGTTACAATGCGCCAATAATTTCAGAAAAAATGCGCTTAGTGCGATCTGCAGTGAACTTTACCGTGTCCTAAAAAGCTTGTGTGTGAAACAAACCAACGAGGCTATGCGACAAAATAATTTGTGGATGGTTTATGGATACCAGCGACGTGTGAAACAGCCCCATGCACAGTCTCGTACGACAAATTGATTTATGAATGGTTTATGTGTTCTTTTAGTGGAGCTGTATGCCGATCACCTAACACGATTATCCAAGGATAGTGGATCCAGAGACTGTCCCTTCCCCTTCCGATTCTTTTTTTTTTCCTTTTCTTTTCTTCTTCGCTCGTTCTTTCCTTTCAGATGATACAGTTATTCCTTTAGCACCATATGGTTTTTATTTTTTTTTATCGAATAAATAAGGAAACATGATAACAGATGGAGAATCGTTTTAACATGAGCGGTTGAGATAAATCAACATTCGTTTCAAACGATGTTTAGATACTACCAATAAAATGGTCCAGCCTGAATAAAACGATGTGCGCGCACGAAAAATATATCTGCGCGTGGCAGAAAAATGGGGTTTGTGTGCACCACCAATGGTTCGCGGGCACATACCTTTTTATTTGCACGCCAAAAGTTTTCTCTTGCACGCTAAATCCAAGGAAAAGTCCGGTATGTTGCCATTAAATGCACCTCACCCGGCTACCCAACTTTTTGACATCCAGGAAGGACATATAATCTAGATTGACGCAAGCTGCATTGAGACTATGAGAAGAAGTCTTTCACTTATTTTGTTTGAACCAGTAATATGAGTCTACAATTTGAGCCAGCCCAGGCAGACCTGCCAGCTTCAGACCCGTTCCCAGTTAGGGCTTCGTCGTGCAGCTTGTTGAGAAACAAACGTTTCCTTACTGTACGGAGCACCGTCATGTGTCTTTGGTGAGCGAAATTGCCAAACATGCTCGACATGGACTGGCTGTAAGAGCGGAACCTACCTCGTGAGGTTAAGGATTTTGTGGGAAACATCAGAAGAGAAGTGATGGTATCACAAGCTGTTAGTAAAGGGTCACTTTTTCATAACTCGCTCTTAAGGAGATGTTTATGCCCAAAGTGCAGAAGCTTTTCCAAACATTTGAGTGCGCTTAATCTACCCAGTGATATCGACTCTAATGCGCAGGCAAAACAAGTTCAATGTACAACCTAAAATAGAGAAGGCAGCAGTAGTATAGTGAATATCACCGAGACGGATTGTAGTAGCAAGCTTAAAGCAGCAACGGCATTGGAGGGAATATTCAGAGAAGAAATAGTTAGGATAATCAGGATATGCTAGGCCATACTGTGTTGTGCAGCGGTGTCGATGTAGATGGATTAGGACGCTGATGCTGATCCTTTGGACATCGGCAAATAAAGGCATCAAATCGCAAGCACAGACGTGATGTGTTCTGGAATGATGATGATACAACTGAAAAAGACGTTTGGAGGAAACACTGCTTGAGATATGGTTTCTTCGGAATAATTCAACGAAACAAACCTTTTTTTCTTCAACTCCTATAAAATATACATATCCGAAACCAGATATTGAGGATTGATTGGATCTTTTATCTAGAGCAGGTTTAACTTCCCGAAGAGCTATATGATATGGAACTGTACTGGCGACATTAGAAACAATCTGTGAAGGGTTATAGTATGTAGCTAACGCAGCATCAGCACCAAGCTGATGCCAAAAAAAGGCTCGCATTGTAGAGACAAACGTCATACTAGCGATAGCATGTGTCAGGTAAGGAAATAATGCACAGTGACATAGCTGTTTTCGCTCAATTACGTTACAGGTTTCGGTGTAATGGCAGAAGAGATCTTATTTCGATTTAATGCGGACAGGTCCATACCCATACCGTAGACCGTTCTGCGAGATATCTAAACGGCATCCATTAGGAAACTCCCCGACGTGAAACCCTACTATTGACAAACAAGCAAGAAATAGTATGGATTTGAGATGTTTAGAAGCTATACTACGATCATATTTAGCTACGTACGCAGAAGGGAATCGTACGATCAGACATATCAATAGGATGCCGTTTCCTTGATAGTGATATGGTAAGGTTATAATGTTAACAGTGGCATATTAGATTGCTTGAGATGGTGGAAATAAACCCGGCGTATGAGACTAGGTTACGGTATTTCAAGCCGTGGATAATGAATTATAATGGCTATGGAGTTCCTGTATAGGACAAAGATGCGTTTGCAGACATGCTTTCATAGGCGCGCTATAAACATTACAGCTTCATCACAGCACTATGCCACTTGGCAAACAGGTACTTGCTATTAGTGCATAATGATGGAGGTGTTGAACTAAGATAGGCCCTTCTGTCTGGACGAGGTCCGTCTTTTCTGAACAAGGGACTATATGGGCGAGATAAGGATTGTAACGTATGCAAACGAAGCTCTAAATAGCAGGACAGCCTTCAATATCATACCGAATCGTTAATCGAGTAGTTCATGTTCTCACGCAAAAACAAGATGGGCACAGTGAAGGCGAGAAGCAAAAACAGGTAAGATAGGGAAATGGCGATTGCATTTTAACTGTAATAAGCCAGCAACTGGTTTGACGTTACGTTTTTATGAAGGATTGCCACAGATACAAGCAGACATTTAAAGGGAAGGATTCAGATTAGCCCTGGCTGAAAAAAGGCGGATCAGACGGATAAGCCTCATTGCGTTTGATCCACTCAATTGTTGTGTGAAACGTTTGCTCGACGGTAACAAACCTATGGCAGATATGAAGCGTCTATAGCAACATCGGTCTTCACTCTTTTGACATCAGCTATTCTTATCATATCAAGAATATGGATTCGGTAAGCGTCCTATTTCTTACTCATTGATGAGGAACCTGATCATTCCTATTGCAGTCCGCGGTTAAGAATACTTTTTGTCAATTAGCAGCATAATTTGTTAGTACATACACATTTGTTTACATTCTCATTCCTTCTATTTCCTCAATCATCTATTTCTCTTTAGATTGCCGTGCTTTTCATAGTGATGATCGTCAAACGTCTTCATAACGATATAAACTGTCCAGCATACACTTTGTCTAATATGGATTCCCGTGCCATCTCTCTTTTTAATCGATTCGTCAGGGATGCTCAATATTCCAAGCATAATAGTTCTGTCATTTCCCGGTTTGCATTATTTCGGTACTCTTGGCTTTATTTGCAAAGTGCATCCAACTATATATGGTTTGATAGTGGGAATCATCCAGATATGCCTTGAAAATACTTGAGTAATCAGCGAAGAAGGGTTGAAAGCCGCATGTAGTATTGTTGGTAACAGAACCCAGACTTGAGACTTGTCAAGGTGGAAGAAAGCAGAAGGAAAGTGGAATATACACTGTGGAGTGATTAAGATCTCCGTATTTAACCACATGTGTTGATATACATTGGTTCTCGTTACGGCAGGATGGAAAGCAGCTGGTAGACAAAGAGGGCATATGCGAGACTAATAGGGCTGACGATCGTTGCTGTTGCCGAAAGAAAAAAATGACTTTCACCAACTTTTCCAATATCAGCCATGAAGTACAACCCGAAGAGGAACCACACAGCGCGTTCAGTTTTTCTTTGCACAAGAACGCAGCTTATGATTGACAGTTAGCATGTTATTCATCGAAGCTTCTGAGTATATACTTATCTTCAAGTGCATACTGCAGCTTCTGAAGGCTGTAGATATAGAGCAATGCCCAGTCTGACCACTGCCATGAGCAAGCAACAACTATTACAAGTCACCACAAGCTGGGGGCGCCTGTCGTGGCCAAGGGAAGCCACCGAGTGTATCAGAACTGCTTGCGGCAGGTGATGTCACGGCTACGCAAAACCCTTCACCGTGAGGGCACCGGGTCGCCTTTCAGCCAAGCCGCATCCCTATATCCTTTGCATCTAACAGTCTGACCACTGCCATGAGCAAGCAACAACTATTACAAGTCACCACAAGCTGGGGGCGCCTGTCGTGGCCAAGGGAAGCCACCGAGTGTATCAGAACTGCTTGCGGCAGGTGATGTCACGGCTACGCAAAACCCTTCACCGTGAGGGCACCGGGTCGCCTTTCAGCCAAGCCCACATTTAACGATGCAACAGCCTCCGCGAAGATTATTTTATCAGTCTCATTGTCTCAACAGAAACTGGGTGCTGTTACTGATGACGCATTTGATAAGATCTGTAGGACGGCTACAGAGATATCCAGTGCATAATACATAGCTCAACCGTACATCAGCCCAGGGTCGTCGTAGCAATGGAGGTGTAAGAAAATTGGCTGGACAACAAAAAACCAAGTAAATTGGCTGGACTCCATTGCGTCATCAACTGAATTATTGAGGGTACAAAAAGTGAGTGCGTGGAATTCACTCCATAGTCCCCACCGACAAGCGCATAAAAAAGAACTGCGTAACACCTTTCTAGTTCACCATGTCACATTTTCTTGATATGAAGTACCCTCTAAAAGGCGCAAAAGGTTCAAAATATTTCTTTTCGATATCCAAGCCCAAGGATTGGAGTGTAACAGAGTATGCCAAATACAACAACCTATCATTATCGACCGCTGTAAAAGTGCACGCTGCGCTCAACAAGTATCAGAGCGATCTAGACTGGCTCAAAACGCAGGAACTCCCGAGAGAAGTTTTGACTCGTGTTGCAAAACTTCGTAAGAATAGCTCGGTAGCTCACCCGTTTGCTTTATCCACACAATAACTTACTTATTGCGCTGCTGACACGACAATCTAGGTGTCCGATCTTAAGGAGCATGCCACTAGCAGCAAGCAGCCTCAGCAACTGCATATACAGCAGACCGGTGACCGTAGCACTATGATACTTGGTGATCAGGTATGTGTATCGATACGTCCGATTTCGCACAGTAGTTTTGCTGAAAGCTTGGCTAATCTTTGCTACAGAACGTAAACAACCTGGCAATACCAGCATATGACATATGTAAGCGCAAAAGAGATGAGAAAGACTATTGTGGACAAGAAGTGGAAGAAACTGAGGATCAGGAAGGAGAGGACGAGGAAGGAGAGGACGAGGAAGAGGAAGACGAAGACGAGGAAGAGGAGGAAGTAGCAATCAACGTAAGTTGTTTGCGTTATTTCTCTATTGAGCCGACATCACACGTAGCCAGCGTATATATCACCAGACGGCCACATGCAGTATGCAGTACCTTTGGACTTTAAGCGATACCTCTCTTCAGGTATATAATATGACGACTGATATATACTGACTTTTTCATGTCATTTAAAGGAGTCAAAGCAAAGACAGCTAAATTCCGTACAGAGGTTAAAAAATTTGATTATCTTAAAGGCAACGGATTAGTTGGAGATATTGTGCTTTCCGAAAGCCATAGTGTGGTTCGTATTGGCCTGTTGCTTGATGACTAGTACTGCTAAACTATGTAAACGCAAATAGTGGACAGTGGAAGGCCAGAATATTAGCTCAAAATTGGTAAACTTTCGCAATCTGTGTGTGAAAAAAGCACAGCAGAAAAAGACGCTACCATCGGCGGTTTCCGAACTGTAAGCTATTCATCCTCGATAAACGTCGTATTTAGCTCATCACCCTTATCTTATTAAATAGTGCTTTAAATTGTATCTTTTTTATGGATGAAAACGCTGCAGAGGAATTCGCTATTGATCCAGTCGTTTGGAATCGTATGCATGGGGATTTGAAATTGAGGTATCAACTTAAAACAGCCCCAGAGCATATTGAGCAAAAGCTATGTTCTTTCGCAAAGGTTGGGACGTCTGAGCTAGTTCTAGATTAGGAGTTAACGATATTTTTGCTTGATTATAGGCGGCACGTCGAAACTACGCCGAATGTCGGAGAATGCCCAGCACGTGGCTGGAGGCAGACACTGTGGAGGCCTCCAACATGGTTAACAATATGTATGGTAGAATCGTGGTAAGCTCACTGTGATTTCTCATGAGTTACATTTAGACTCCAATCATATTCTCCGCATGCTTCAAGCCCTAACGACGTCAACGAAGACACTTTTGTCATGAATGTGATACGTCCAGTTTTCATTCCATTCCTCCAGGAAACGAGATTTATAAAAAGGAACGGGTATGCAATATTCACGGCGTTTCACCTTACCTATTGATGATCGCTTTTATACTGTAGATGTGATGCGCGGTTGGACTGTTCGAAGCGCCGACGAATCTTAAACGGAGAATCAAGGACCTCTCGCTTTGCCGATCTAAGCATGAAATACCAGTATGGGGATATGGAAGAGTTGCTGTTGGCAATAGAGGTGAAGCCGCCCAAGAAGCTAAGAAAGATGCGACGGCCGGACTTCGCCAAGTTGGCAAACGAGATGAAGGATTCTATTGACAAAATGATTGGAGACGGGCTGAACAGCAGTGAAATTACATGTTTAGGCATCTTGGTTGAAGGCACTGCCGTTCGTGAAAATAGAACCGACTAACTGACTGCTATAAACTAGGACACAAATGCACATTGTTGGTTATGGATCTAAGATTTCATTTTGTCTATCGCCTTTTTCCTGTCTCAGTCTTTCACCTGCCTCAGGATCACAATGACTTCTGGAGACTTGTAGATGTGTATGAGGCGCTGGACACAGCAAAGGTAACAAAATAGATGAACTCGGGAAACAACGTGCTAATACTGCTTCAGGATTTATTGCTTCAAGCTGGTCGAACATGCCATGAATCGTATATGCACGCCACCAACAGCAACCGACTTGAGTTTACGGTACCGTCATTCAACACACCAACCAAACACGAAGCAAAAAATGATAATGAAGAGGAAGAAGAGGGGTAAGCCTGGTCTATCTATCTTCTTTCTTTGTATTAAAGTGTGTTATTATTTATGATGGGATTGGAAATAAGAGAAGGAAGTAAAAGTAAGAGGAAAGGGTAGGATAGTCTAAAAGCGTTACGAAATGATATATTAAGAAGAAAGGGGGCAAGGAGAAGAAATATATTGCCTTGATAGTGACACACGGGAAAGATGATTATCCAGTGATAGCAGGTGCATCCACCCTGGGGCGAAAGTTTCGGACGGCGGTTAAGGCAGCAGAGCGGTTCCATAGTCGGTGATCATGAATACAAAGCCAATGTTGTTGCTAGAGTACCCAGCATATGTACCCAATAAACTCGAGATGTGGAATATCAATGGCTCGAGTGTGAAATAGTAGCAAGTGTTCCCATACAGATTCAGGAGCGCATAACCTGTCTGGCAATTGTAAGAATACCGAGGGACTCCTTCCAAAATGTCCATTTGATATCGCATCCGACCACGGAAATGTCAATCTGTTTCTGGCCGGTTACAAAGACTATTGAAGGGCGATTCATAGTAATAGGGACTATAATGACGCAACTTTGTATGAACTGGAAGTTTATCAATGGGCAGACGCCGCCAGGGCGTGAAAGCCCCATGAAGTATGCGCAACGCCAAAATCTTCGCATGAGTTTGTACTTTTTTTGGGAACATAGGTTAATTCGCCAGCTGTCAAAGAATGAGCGTTATCATTATCAGATGCTACATATTCTCTCTCCTGTAGTGCAACACTTCGTCGACACTGTGGTGACATTGCTTCCTGAATAATAGGATGCCATGACACTAGTCCTTGCTGAATCTGGTCTATCAGGTTTTGCTCCCTTCGTCGCAATAGAATGATGTCAAATTTGGCATACAATCGCCTGAACTCTGAGCGCTAGATGAAGAGATTTTTGACCAGGAAGCCTTTTGGGATTTATGAACTCATCTTTGCAGATGGTATTATCGCTCGTGTCAGTGAAACATGTGTATCGTTCCTGCCATTGCAAGGATATGAGTAGCTGAGGTAGCTTTGCAATGACCCGACAAATGTGTGACAGTAATGGAACAGCTTCGAGCGGTTGAACATGCGAATCTGGTGCTAAGACTACTGATACAAAGGACGTATGGCCATTATATGCGCACAGCATCCAAGACGATTATGGAGTTGAGGAACGAAGATGAATGTGGCTGCAGAAGACGTTGTATATATGTTGCATGTAGAGCGAGGTGTTGCTGGACAATATTAACCTAGCTGATGCCACCATGGGATTTGCGTTTGCATAAGTGACTGTACCAGTTTTGGAAATAAAGGTAAGAGGTACTCGCGAACCATGTGTTTCACTTCAGCAACCATGACATAGGAGCAACCATTACCCGTAATACATGCCATCATCGTGAGAGAAGTAGTGAGCTGGCGATCAAGGCTTTACCTCTTATAGATACTGTGAAGGTATTTTGGGCGGTTTTTGGCTGTGTCACCACCTGTGACCCAGGGCAATTGTGACAACCTGTGACTCAAATAAAATACTTTTTTTTGAATCTGTGACGGCCTACTCTTTTTTTATATAACTACCAAATCAGTATATTATATGAATTATCCATCTATCTGAATAAAGGAAAAACAACCTTAACCTCAAATAACTCACTTGTGCTTTCAAAACCATTCAACAATATTCTTACCAAAACTCTTACCTGCGGTCAATATTAGTATTCAAGAGTGTATCAAATATAAGTGGAGTATTCAATCATAAACTGCTAAAAGAATCACGTCACATATCAAATCGCAACTTCAAAGTGCATGATATATTGAAAAGCTCTGCTCGCACTATCACCTTCACAGTATATGTAACTGTGGGAACCCAAAGAGTCAGATCAGCCAATACGACTTTTATCTATTGTTCTGGCTGTCTGTGGGCGCGATAATACTTTAAACGTAGAAACAGACATGGCCTAAAACGCAGCTATTTGAAGAAGCCGATGGAAACTATGTGGAAAGAGGAACTTGCGTAAATTGCTTAAAAGATAACATAGCTGTTGAAACTAAATCTGCAAAATGCAGCTTTTGATCCCTGATTTTAAGCATCCTTCATTTCTCATGTATTTTTATGCCCGATCTATTGCTATTAACACCAATGGCCTGGATTACAAATAAACTTAAGCCCATCTGCGGTCTAAGTACCCTAACTCGCTTGCATAGTCCTTGAACGCCCGTCTCACTTTATCCCTTAATCGCTTATCTACTGTCGGGATAAGCCTTCCTGAGCCAGCTCTATTATCCATGGCATTTTTGGCGTCTTGTTTTGCGATCATCTCTCTATCGACCATTTGCCGGAGCACCCATTTCAAGACGCCGCCTTGTGCCCGCACTACTACTACCAACCTTCTACTATAGCTCGCAATTTCCTCCCCTGTGCTCCTACTGCCCTTTCTATTCCCGGCTATTTACTTCCTCTCATTTCTCTTTTCGTTGTTGTAACTCTGATATTCACCTCTATCATCTTTTAGTTTCCTTTTGGTGAGGACGATTTAATCTGTTTCTACTCACATTTCAAAAACAGCGTCTCCATGAAAGCTGGATGCTAGCGCAGAGAGCTTTTAACAAAGCTGACATGGTTTGTACATGATTTTTATTTCTCAATTATGCGTACTAATAGCATTAATTCACGTCTAAGACGATCGTAGTCCAAAATGCTGGAAAATTCTTTCAGTATATGAAAGGGATAAATGCCCATCGTTCACTTGCATAATCATTCCATTCTTCTTTAAAATGCTCCCTCAGCATCTCTTCCTCGCTTTCGACCCTCTTCTTCAGTTTCAGTGCCACCCTTAGCATTGATATAGTCACAACCCACAAGCCGCCACTCATTCCCAGGAGCCCTGTGGTCATCCATAACGAAGAAAACGGTGACCAGTAAGCAAGTCTGCTAATAAAGGGCAAATCCGAAGAGACAGCCAATGTGGTAAAACGGGTCATATAAGCAGAAAAGATCTCCCAGAGTCCTTCGTGCCAAAGGAGTGCGCTAACGGCGAGGCGGCTCAAGAAAAATCCGGTATAACTTGGGTGACGGAGGTATCGATACGGACCAGTTTTGATGAGTCGGTGGCCTGATCTGATCTTGAGCTGGTACTACAGTCGTATAATGATTAACAAAGGTAGATATATTGGTGCAGAGAGAATGGAGGTAAGTAACGTGTTCCGTATGAATTATGATACCCAAAAACAGAATACCATAATTGGATACTAGCCAAGTATGTCTTACCGTAAAGTACCGGCCCAATGCTGCAAAGGCTGCTCTTCTCAAAGCACAACCGAAGATACTAACGAAGGCCATGGTGATATGCCAGGGCTTCAATCCTTGCAACTGTATGATAGCATCAGCAATATCTTTTGTTTCTTCTCCGTCTTTCAGAAACGGTGGCCTCCTTTGGATTAGTAAAATCAAATAAAGGGCAGTTGTCACAGCGTTGCATACTACTAGAGCATAAGGATGGAGCTGTTGAATCAAGACGGGGCCCTCTGCCTTGACTAGATCCATCCTTTCTGAATCACGGGAGGATTTAGGTGGGATAACGATTGTAACGTAGGCAAAGGAAGCTGTGATCAGGAGGACAGCCTTCAATATCATACTGAATCGTTGATCGAGTGTTTCGAACGCGACAAGAAGGTCCGGACAGTGTGGGCGAGAAACAAAAAAAAATAACCAAGTCAGTTGAAGGATGACTGTTTTTGATAGTAATGAAGTAACAAGTGATTCAAGCTATATTCCTGGGGGGAGGGATTGCCACGACTAAAAGCAGACATTTAAGGGGAAGGATTCAGCCCAGGCTAATCTGAAAACGGGGTTAGTCAGGCGGATAAGCAGCCTTGCTCCATTGTTTTTCTGTGAAACGTTTGTACGACAGCAACAAGTATATGCCACACACCAAGTGTCCGTGGCAGCGTTGGTCTTGATTCTTTAGCATAAACTATTTCACAGCTTCTAATTTCATTGTTTGTTGTCACAGAGATTCCTGCAAGCTGTCACTGAGTTCGAATTCGGCTTTTCCTTTTACCTTGGTGTCAGCGCACATTGGGTCTTCGCTTTTTTCCCCCTTTTTCTTCTTTGTGTACCCTATGGAGAATGTATTTCAAAACTATCGGCAACGGAAAAATTATGTTGCCAAAGCAATTGATTATTCCGTGCAAGTTCGGCGACGCAATTGTACCCTGCGTCCTCGCATGTTTCACTCAAAACATACCTTCCATCGACCCATGGCCGAAGTGAACCTTGTCTCATACGTTGTATACAGACATCCATTTACATCAATGGCAAGATTGCTGTGTGGAAGAGGTGGAACAACATTACGGCTTGCATGGTCTTTCCATAGTCAGAATAAAGCTTTGAATATTCGCCCTTTATCTTGATGTGTTTTAATATCTTTTTCCTCATGGTATATTTAACCCCAGTGTTAACCGAACCAGAGCTCAATTACAGCGAGCAATCTATGCTCTATCCCATCAGGACACAAAGATACAGATTTTAACTTGGTCACCTCGATTATTTTGAAAATATGCATTATGTTTTACTCATTTTAACTATGGATTCTTGGGCCTTATTTTTATGGTAGCTTAGATTTATTCTAGGACCAAAGTAAGCCCGGCAGGTTGCCAGAGATAGTCTTAAAAGCATGGATTTTCCTTATATTTACCCGTTACTGTCTGCCAACAAAATAGATATAGACTGCGAGGCTCTCAGGCGCGCTCTGAACGAACTTCTGCATAACCCTCTTTCACAGGGTTACAACGAACCGGAGAGCATTACCAATATGCTAACGTACCATATTATAATCAGCACAGATCAATATGTTGCAACATGGATGGCACCACAACATGATCGTACCACTTGAAAATGTTCCGCCTGCTGTAGGCGATCCTTGATTGTAAGAGCCTGTTGTTAGTCACGATGGACTTCAACCCGTCACTTATGATGACCCATTGTTGCTTGCCGTTTTCTTCCCTGGTCTTTATTCATTATGTCACGGTCATTATTACATCAATAACAGACAAGGATATTATCGAGCTGAAGAGAAAATGGACGTGCTTATGAAAACCATCATTTCCCAATATTGAAGAAGTACCTGAAGCACGTCTTGACGCACGCTGATCGTTGATGGGTAAGGAATCCATCGTTTCTCTTTTTCAGAACGGATACAATTGAGAAGCACATGGTCCATGCTTCAGTCGAAACGTCATTTTTCCATACGCACACGACCAAGTCCATATACGAAACGATGTGTTTGAAACCAATCCTGCTACCGGTATAAAAAGGATTTCTGGGCGATAAAGAGTTGTTCATGTCGCATACACTGTACGTTCAGTCCCGCAAATATAATGGTAAGGCTTATTTAGATCTTCTTGCAATAATGCAAGGCAAGGGAGAACTTCAGGCAAACAGAAAAGACAAAGTAATTGTAGGCTTTCTAAACGTTCTATTTGTTTATTTGGACTTTTTTACTATCTCGTGTGATAGGTTTGAGCGTGATATTTTCCGTGCTCCTGATGATGAAATTGCATGGAATGATTCTGTAGCAGTGTGTGCTACAGATAGGTCTTTATGATCTTTGTGCGGATTGGTCTGTATTGGAGATAACTAAGATAGCGATCTTATTGTACTTCATTGATTTGTATATTTACTCTCTGCGCACAGACGTTCAATATAAAGGTGGACTGCAGTTCCATTCATCTTAGCCAGTGCCTTTTTCCATGGGTACTGAACCTTGTTTAAATCGCCACTTATCTGATCTTACCTTTTTTAGCTTATAAACACAAGAGCAAGGTTTCACGGGGATTACAGTAATAGAAGGCCATTCTATAGGTGACTGGGTACACAAGCTGGTTACGATGTATTCTAAGACCATTTTACTGCTATAGCAGTTAGAGACCCGTCATCCTAGCCTCCACTTTAAGGCTGGGCTCGTTGATACTCTCTGTCGAATATCCAGGGAACACTGCTCATACTTGGTGTCAGGTTTACTGGGAAGTGGCATTGTCGGTAAGCTACGGTTTTTTGGGGCGTAACTGTTGCAGATAGACGTTCCCACGCACCACATCCGCCCACCCTTCAAGGCAAATGCCCCCATAGATACCGGACTTTGAATGTATTCAAATTCTGGTAACAAATCTAGCGTCTATGAAACCGATTGTTTAGTAGGATTTCAGCCAAAGTTCGACCCTGTGTTATGATGACTAAGCAAATTTTTATTTTGTTCTGTATCTATTGATTGATCGCTTTTATTTCAGGGCAGATATCTATCTTCGTAAGACCGTAACCACAAATATAACAGAAGTTATTAGCATTACTACAATAAAAGATTACTGGTCCTCACAACAAGCTATTTATTCGATGTGGATTAGACATGGACGCGTAACTAAAACTGTCTGAACAATAAGTATAACTTCTTCACTTTGAGTACAATACCTAAACTTCTTGTAGCGCCATCACCTGGTAAAAGTTTGAACTCTGGATTTAATGAGGGCATTTACGTGCATGGGCCCGCATTCATTGGCGTGTTAGAATAACTTTTTTAAACCTGCCATGACCTCACCAATCTTGAAGGTCCCTAAAATTCTATTGCTATCAAGCTTTACTCAACCAGTAACAAATGCTTATTCATTTTGTCCAAATTTATATTTCCAGCTTAAAATTACTACAACCAAGATACTCATGCTTTCTGCCGGCTTAAAACCTGTCCAAACAGTTTAAGGCTCATATTCCAGAACGCGATAGGGACAAGATCAATGCTGCAACAGGTTATATGGTCATATGCGTAACTTGTCATGAGTAGTTCTTGCCAACATTCCCTTATATTATCCGCTTTCCACTTCCAATACGTATATATGCTCTATATCTGCAATGGTGGCTGTACTTTTACTTCGGTGTAGATGTAATTTATCTGGCGATCCACTGAATATCCTATCATTTGCAATCGTATGTTACTGTATTGCTAAAGTAACCTTTATACTGTTCGGATAGATTGAAATGCAGAGAAATTGCAACTCGTCTTTGATATTATCGTGAGCAAGACAAACAATGGAGACAAATCTGAATGACCTTTTTTTTTTTTTGCATAAGGCTATGGCTTGTCGATCACTAATACTAGCCGTTTCCCGTGAAGTCATTTTCATACAATAAGTACTCCATCAACTTTATTGAAAGGGGCATTGAGAGATAGTAGTGGAAAAGCAGTAGGAACTGTCGCATGCCTGTGATTTCTTCCCTCAATTTACGGGTTCGAAGGACCAAGTCTGTTCGGGGCTACCGTCAGCAGGTTTAAGGAAGAGGTTATATGGATAATCAGGTCCCAGTTTGCCAGGCGTCACAAGACTGTCCTCGTTTGGGATTGAAATAGTGAATTGATTACTACCATTGCGTTCGATATAAAACTTCTGCTCATCATCGGAGCTTGCGTAAACCTGTTCGCCTTTGGCCCACAGGGAGAAACCAGTTCCCACATTGCGGATAACGTAACCTTCTTCAAAAGGCGTGACAGTCCAATGTTCATAGACACTAGCATAGCTTTCATCGACGATAACTCCAGTGACAAAAGGTGGGCGGCTGCCACCAGGTGGGAAGTTTTTAAGCCATCCTAAACCGGCACCATTGTTGATACGAAATTCTTTGGCAGTCACAGAGGCAACAATGGTTTGAAGGAGTACCACAAGTGCAAGAAGCGTGGAGAAAAGAGTAGAACGCGCCATTGCTACAATGTCAAAAACATCGGATGGATGTAAGTAAAGGACTCGAGTGCATAACATATAATGATTCAGAAGCGCGCTTGTTTACCAGTTTTGTCTCGAGTGTAAAAGATATGCTTAATGGGCAAGACAAACAGACAACAGGTGCGCTTTTATAGAGGACAGAAGGTAATCAAGATCTCATTCCGCCTTCAAAACTTTTTCTTTGTATAGGACAAAGCAAGAAGGAGTCATGTGCCTTTTCTGAAATGACGTTCTGGTGTTCGGGTACAATGCGGCTATTTTTTTTCTTGCGTTCTATTAAATGAGTTTTCTTGGCACTGGGAGCGGCATTTGGCAGCATTAACCCGAATACACTGTTTATTCTCCGTATCCTATATATTATACAAATATGGGGATTAAAAGAAGTCGGGTGAATGCTTCGGACAAAGCAGATGAAGTCTCAAGGTTTTGCAGACTGATTAAAGAGATAGAGTTTTTAACTTTATGCAAACAGAACTCATGCCTGTCAAAAAATCATGCCGTAGAGAGGTCAGTGCGTACATAAAGCCCGCACATGCTTCTGTACCATATCTTTGTATATGTGGGGTTTGCCCATATGAAGAGTAAATACGAGCGTGCATCCTCTTGTTCAGGCATCCTTTTCCTCAGTATTTCTTACCTCATGCCGTCGGTTTCTCACGCCTTAGTATTTACACAGGTAAAAGATAAAACCAAGGCTCTTCTAACTGGCATAAACAACAGGATAGTAATCGAGCACCAAAAAATGAGGCTCTTTTTTTTTCCAAGCGTGCATTTCGCCAAGGAACGCAGTCGAGGTTTGGACATGAGGGAATTCATGAATTGTGCTTTTGCAACGGATTACATATGAAGCTTTGAACTTGGGCTGCAGCAATGCTTATTTACGGAACAAAGTACCAATCAACGAAGGTATGCAGCTGAAGACATTAAATCGGAGGGCAACTTAGAGGAAACACGCTTCAAACAACGGCAACAGGTCCAATAAGTTCCCAGCTACTTAAGGATTTTGCATTGATGGACTATGAGGTTGATCCTCTCTGATACAAGAACGCACGTACAAAGTATTATTTTCTTCAAAAGCCACAGCTAATATCATGTCTACAAATATAAATCGAATCACAAACGTTTTCCGTCGAAATTGACACCCATGATTCCGCTGTGTAACGTACTATATCATTATGCAGGCTGCCAACACTACTATGAATCGCATGGCCTTCCTTTTCAACACGGCAAGGGTGGGCTGTTTTCTCCAATACAAGTACTCTTGTCTCGTCGCGCTTCACTCCTACTGCTGCCATTCCTGCACCCCTTATCGCCACTACACCGTCTTATCGTCGCACATTTCCGTCTTTCATATATTACGTGCCAACCAAACGCGTTCGCCTATCAAGCTTATTTTCTCCTGGCGGCAAACAGCAGTTGACTACTAGGGGCCCAACCCGCCCCTATTTTTCGCAAATTCGGCAGAGGCTATAAGATGATCACGGATTCAAACTAACCATCAAAAACTGCGCGCCAACCAAGCAACTTTTAATGATTGTGCTGAATCCAAATCATATAGCGCAGAAAGTTGGGACCATTTACAAGAATTTCCTCCCTGTTGTATGGCAAGTCCTTGATTTTCCATCCAGTGATGAGCATGACTGCCATATAGTGGAATTTGAGAGCAACATCGACGTTATCCTTCAAAAGCAAACTAGGCATAATATCATTTATCCGCAAGTACGACTATCGGTTAACGAAAAGCTGAATTCATTCGAGAGCACCAAACTCGACGTTGGAGGGCACCGTTTAGTCCGTATCAAGCATACTGATGAGCCATATATAGCTTCTATTTACAAGCCCTTTCAAGAACCATTCTGTGTTGCTTTGGGAGACAATTATGGCAAATTCTATTTGACAATGGAACTTAGGCAGAGAAGCAACAAACATTGAGTTTCCAAGTCGAATCTGCAATGGTGTCTCTTCCTTTAAACTATCAAAGTCCAGTCCAAACTAATGAATGGTGTGGCCTAGAAGCCTTGGTTTTCCTTCAGGCTTAGCAATCTGACAATGGTGGATATCAGCTTCAACTTCAATGGGGAGACGGTTGTAGATTGATTCGGTATAAGTTCGATCACTTCACCCACGGTAGACGAAGTCATGTTCGGCATTTCCTCCATTAACTCCAGTACCGATAGGGATGTTGCGTAACTATAGATGCTTTAACGCATGAATAAATTAAGATACATTACAAAAAGAGTAATTTCTGTCGCAGTGTATTTCGGTACGGTATGTGCAGCCAGAGTCACCGAATTTGTGACATGAGTCACAGCCCGTCTGCTGAATTTTTGGCTCTGTCACCCAAGCTGAGTCGCAGCTTTTGATACTTTTCTCAAGCTATTTCAATTTTGGCATTGGCAGACGCACAGATAGCTCACAAATATCACAATCTCTGCCACCCGCCAGCCGAAGCACTAATTTGTTTTTTCTCAAAACGGATTTCGAAAAATACATGCTAAACTTACATTATATACGCACTTTATCTGTATGGTGCAGGTGGGTTTGAATAGCCAGAAATTTTACCAAACTTTGAGCCGCATCTAGTCAGTATGAGCAACAGTTTCCACAAAACCAATATAAGACTTTTGTAGAGAAATGTCTCTAGAATAAACGTCTTGTTTTATATTTGTAATAATTCTTCTCCGGATACAGTATATGCAGGTCAAAATTCGGAGGGTCTACAGTGGGAAGGCCCAAAAATTGTTACAGGTATATGGGATGTACAGCATCCCTTTTTTACCACATATAGTATTAAGGTGTAGCGTCCAACTGTTACACATTAAGTCCTATGAATCAAAATGAGTCAAAGCTGGTCGATCAATGAAAGGACCGTGACTATATGGAGGTTAGGAAGTAATCATATCCTACCTGCCATGCCCAAAAGAAAAGGAAAATCGGCTGCAGCGTACAACAGAATAAGGACAAGCAATGCACGATTTGCTAACAGACAGGTGGATATAATAAACCAACAATCCACTTTCTTAGAGAATGAGGAAAGCATAGTTCAAAAACAGCCTATAGATGACGCTGAGCCTCAAGACTGGGAACCTCTAGGATTAAGAGGAGAACAACTTGCAGCTGTTTATGGAAGATTCTGTATTGCATGGAAAGCAGACGCGGATTCCTACCTACATAACAGAAAAACCGGAACTTCTAGGATGTATAATTATAGAAAGAAAAGAATTGCGGGAGAAAGAACGAATTGCAAAGCACTGTAGGTCAATAACTAGCTATTTTGCTAAGGTTGATAGCGAATTGGCGGAGTCTACAGGAGATATGCAACTGGATGATACAACAGACATACACTCAAATGATAATACTTCAATGAGCAAGAATGAGCAAGAGCTCAATGCAATCCGTCTTTGTTTTTCTCAACTTGATTCCAAAGCTCAATCCTTAATGAATTCTCGGAGCAAAATTGTCAAACTGAATGCATACGAAGCTATACGCATCCTCAGTGTACACAAGTATTTCCAGTACCGACTATAGGGATTCAGGAAGTTAGAGTCTTCTACGAAAGTTGCTGAGGATAAATGGCTCAAGGGCTCTACTGTAGCAAGGCCATTCGTCTATGGGCTGAGATTTACCTGCAGGTTGGCGATTTACCGCGGCATAAACAAGGGAAACACGCGCTAAAAGGCTCTCGTTTTCTAAGCGATGAAGACATCAAGAAGGAATGCTACTTTCTTAACATCAATCGATCCGGTCAAACGATCGGCTGCTGCTCTTAAGACAGAGCTGGAAAACAACATTATCCCAAAAAGACTTGGCGTATCAGCAACGATAGCAGAATGGACTATCCTCAGATATCTTTACGAGTGGGGATATAGATACAGAAAAAGCTCTAAAGATATTTACTTTGATGGTGATGAACGAGAAGATGTCAAAGAGTACCGATTCAAATCGGCTAAAAGAATGATGTCTTACAAAAAGCACATGATTGTGCACGATGGGAACGACATGAAGAACAATAACTTAGAGCTGGGAGAAAACAAAATCGCATGTGCTAGTTACACATGATGAATCAACCTTTTACTCTAACGATGGTAAAGACGTCCTTTGGCTAGAAGAGAATGAAAATGTCATCCGGAAAAAGGGACCAGGTGGGTCTATAATGATGAGCGATTTCCTGTGCGCATGTCATGAGCCAATGAAGCTCGATCCACGTACTGCCGAAGAAAAAGGGCTACCGACGGGGACCCGTGTACTGTTTGAAGGCGGTTCCGATAGAGAAGGGTGGTGGAAGAGTGAGCATCTTGTTGCGCAGCTCAAAAACAAAGCTATTCCAATGTTCAAGGCGTTACATCCCAGTGCGATAGGCGTTTTCTGCTTTGACCAAAACTCGAATCATCAAGCATATGCTAACGATGCCCTAGTAGCCTCCTGAATGACTTTGAACGAAGAGAAAGTCTGAGAACTGGAATACAAGTTTAAAAAAATCGGTTTCTACTATGATCAAAAAGGCGAAATGGACCACCGCAAAATATGTACTTCAATAAGTACTACACTAAGAAAGGAGAGAGATATCCCGTTTCTTATTTTAAGGGTATTAAGAAGATATTGCAAGGGTGAGGAAAATGGCCCACCGATGAAAAGATCCCCCGTATGTGTAAGTCTATACTTCCCACCAATCAATGTTGCGCTGTGCAGATTTTAGCGGCAGAAGTAGACTTTGCAGGGCAAAAATCAGCTTTGAAAGAGATTGTGGAAAAGAACAAGCAGATTTTCGAACTTTATCCCAAATATCACTGCTAGCGCGATTTTATCGAACGGTACTGGGGTAAAGCGAAGATGATGGCTCGCATACAGTGCGACTATTCCTTCAATTCTCTAGAAGAGCGTCTGCCGCAAATACTGGACAGTGTTCCCACGACAATGATACGCCGCTTTTCAGGAAAAGCATGGAAATATATATCTGTATATGCAGATAATCTAGATGGAAAGGAAGCAGAGGTGCTTTTGCAAAGGTTGAAAAAGACATACAAATCTCACAGAAGAGTCGATAGATATGAATAAAATTATAAGAATATATGGAATCGACAATTTAAATCTAAAGATCCTTACAAAACCAAAAATTGGCTATTCAATCCCACTTGCACCATACTTAAAACGGCCGCAATTTCTGACAAACATTCTTCACCAGCATTGTGTCGCTCACAGTCATTATACTTACGCATCTGTTCTTTGTAAGCAGATAGCAATGTTGGCCATAGGCGGGATGCTGAAGCTGTCTTTGACGAAATTATAAAGAGTTTTTATAATTTGCCTGGTATGCCGAGACTTTCGAACAAACTAGACGATTATGTTTTCAGAGAGGCTCTTTACTTCCAGTACAAGCCTCAGAGCTTGTGTACTGGGTCATGCGGTGACATTGACGTCCTAAACTTTGCTAAGATGGCGCCATAGTACTTAGCTATTCCAGCAACATCAACACCATCTGAACGTTTGCCTCTTACCATTGCGGTTTTTACTTCCATATACACGTAATTAACTAGAACCGAACCCTCTAAAAACAGTTCATGCTTTTGGAATCTTGGTTCATCCTTTTCTCTTATATGAGTAAATCTTTTTCCGAACTGAACTGATTAGTCCAAGTGAATAAGTAAATTTGGTTCGGTTCCTGTTAGGTTTCTTCTATTCTTTTGCGGAACGCTAGGAATATGAATTGAAAAATGGGCAACAAAGATAAATTCTTAAGACTCGATAACGGATTGTTTTCATTAAAACCGGATCATAATAGTTTTACTGTGAGCCGCCGTAAGATCATAGTTTCTCTGATAGAGGTAACCAACAATCGATAATTACAATCATGATAAAGAAAAAAATTTCATAAAGATAGCCAATGGCATATTTCTGTTCAGCTATGAAAAGAACATGTTCTTTGAGCTCCTGTGTCTGGACTATGTCTATCGAACAGATTTCAGGCTGTAGTTGCATAAGATCGATTTCATATCCAATAGAAGCTTGTTTTTCTTATCTCGGCTTTATTCTTCTTTTGAAGTACTGAGAAAGTAATCTGGAGACGTTGATTGGTCTGTCTGTATGTCAAAATAGGACAAAGAGCCAACGTGGAACATCAAAAAAAAATATCGGTATGACTGCTTAGCTGCGGCAAGCCAATTATGGAACCTTAAGGAAACCTATCTGTCAGCTTGTCAATCAAAACCAGTACCCAGCGATCCAAAGGTTGCAACTCTAAGAGACGAAGCTTGTTTTAGCGTACATGCTCCTATCAGAAGAAGCATGGCAATTTTATTAATGGGCACGGTGTCAATACCGAAAAGGCTGTCAAGCTATGTCAGTTATAGTAATGCTTTGAGTGGATTATAGGGATTGCTAGAGATATTCAATGTATCATCATTCTTTATTTTCTATTGTTCTTATTAATATCTTTTACAAATTCATTGCTACAAGCATTATTTATTGTGTATTTTAGCTATGATAAACCTGCTGAGGGTCACCTGTTGATGATTTGGATAGCGTTCATCGATGACATTTCAAGTAAGGATCATTTTTCGGCGCTTCAATATTTCCTTACAGCCGCTGATTTAACCACAAAACCTCGATGCTCAAAAATGCGCTGCGTCTTTTAAAGCAGGCAGCAACAAAATATATTCCCTGTATCATGGTATTAACCCCAGACTTCTTCGAAGGATGGGTGGTTCGCGATAACTGCTATGCCGGTCACGTCCGTCAGTTTTGTTCCATCAAACGTGAAGGCAATATTGTTAGAGGTCAAGTCAGTTAACTTGAACGAGAACCAAGGTCGATGTACTGTGCCGGTCACCATTTTGCTCTGGTCCTGTAAGGTATCTCCCACAGGCACGACAGCAAACTCGGCGTTGAAGAGATAGTCAATGGTGTCATTGGGCTTGACTTTCATTGTGAGGTAGGATTTGCCACTAGAATCTCCCAAACCGACATCGAAAGTCTTGTCCGACACATTGTTGAAGATGGATGCTGCGCTGCTCGGGTTTTTTCCCTTACCCTGCAGGTCATACATATCGTCCACTTCCACAATCTGGAAAAGATTTATGTCGTTAGTGACGGGCCTGTGCACTTTCGCATTCACGATGTTGTTATCTGTGATCTGTTGGAGGATAGTGGTGAGGTTGCTGTCGTAATTAATTGCGATAGGGTCCGAGCCAACTGGAAATTTCAGAACGTACCAAGGGACAGGGAAATAATCTTTGTAAATTTTACCCCGGTTCATCATGAGCTTTGGGTTCAGAACAATCATCAAGTGCTCAGGTTGTGGTGAAGCGCTGGTGACTGAGAGGTTGAAAGAGTTGATACTCATGTTGTCAAGACGATCATTGAGAGACAATAGGAAAACTTGCTTGGCAGGATATTGAACGGACTGTGTTTAAGTGTTTTTGCGATGAGCTAATGCTCCCATTTATATTGGAAGCTGAACTTGTGAACAAAATGGAAGGCCAGGGTATTGTATATGACAGAATGCTTACCAAGACAAACAGACAATGCATGCAATTGAAAAATGTCCGGTGTATATACAAAAACGTATTGCTTTATTAATCACATTCATCTGGTACCTGTTCGTAGTTCCCATGATCAACCATCCAATGTCTGGATCTCATCCATAAAAGGGTGATGACTGCGATTTTGAACATATCGACTTGACATTCCTTAAGGACAACATAAGGAATTTCCCGCTCGCTTGTACGATGGGAAAGAATATCATACATTGGTTGTAGATTAATACACACAAAGCAGAAAACTACACCTAGAACTGATGCAGAGACTTAGTGAACCTTGTTTGCGTACAATTGAATCCAGCAAACAATGAAGATTAATAATGATACATAAGCACTGTTAACACCAAACTGCAGCTATAGACAGCAACATCTGCTCTATGTGGATTTTACCACATCAACCTCGTCATCATCAAACATGAGTAACGAATACTTGTTCTAGGCGAGAGTATGGTGCAAGTGGGATTGAATAGCCAATTTTTGGTTTTGTAAGGATCTTTAGATTTAAATTGTCGATTCCATATATTCTTATAATTTTATTCATATCTATCGACTCTTCTGTGAGATTTGTATGTCTTTTTCAACCTTTGCAAAAGCACCTCTGCTTCCTTTCCATCTAGATTATCTGCATATACAGATATATATTTCCATGCTTTTCCTGAAAAGCGGCGTATCATTGTCGTGGGAACACTGTCCAGTATTTGCGGCAGACGCTCTTCTAGAGAATTGAAGGAATAGTCGCACTGTATGCGAGCCATCATCTTCGCTTTACCCCAGTACCGTTCGATAAAATCGCGCTAGCAGTGATATTTGGGATAAAGTTCGAAAATCTGCTTGTTCTTTTCCACAATCTCTTTCAAAGCTGATTTTTGCCCTGCAAAGTCTACTTCTGCCGCTAAAATCTGCACAGCGCAACATTGATTGGTGGGAAGTATAGACTTACACATACGGGGGATCTTTTCATCGGTGGGCCATTTTCCTCACCCTTGCAATATCTTCTTAATACCCTTAAAATAAGAAACGGGATATCTCTCTCCTTTCTTAGTGTAGTACTTATTGAAGTACATATTTTGCGGTGGTCCATTTCGCCTTTTTGATCATAGTAGAAACCGATTTTTTTAAACTTGTATTCCAGTTCTCAGACTTTCTCTTCGTTCAAAGTCATTCAGGAGGCTACTAGGGCATCGTTAGCATATGCTTGATGATTCGAGTTTTGGTCAAAGCAGAAAACGCCTATCGCACTGGGATGTAACGCCTTGAACATTGGAATAGCTTTGTTTTTGAGCTGCGCAACAAGATGCTCACTCTTCCACCACCCTTCTCTATCGGAACCGCCTTCAAACAGTACACGGGTCCCCGTCGGTAGCCCTTTTTCTTCGGCAGTACGTGGATCGAGCTTCATTGGCTCATGACATGCGCACAGGAAATCGCTCATCATTATAGACCCACCTGGTCCCTTTTTCCGGATGACATTTTCATTCTCTTCTAGCCAAAGGACGTCTTTACCATCGTTAGAGTAAAAGGTTGATTCATCATGTGTAACTAGCACATGCGATTTTGTTTTCTCCCAGCTCTAAGTTATTGTTCTTCATGTCGTTCCCATCGTGCACAATCATGTGCTTTTTGTAAGACATCATTCTTTTAGCCGATTTGAATCGGTACTCTTTGACATCTTCTCGTTCATCACCATCAAAGTAAATATCTTTAGAGCTTTTTCTGTATCTATATCCCCACTCGTAAAGATATCTGAGGATAGTCCATTCTGCTATCGTTGCTGATACGCCAAGTCTTTTTGGGATAATGTTGTTTTCCAGCTCTGTCTTAAGAGCAGCAGCCGATCGTTTGACCGGATCGATTGATGTTAAGAAAGTAGCATTCCTTCTTGATGTCTTCATCGCTTAGAAAACGAGAGCCTTTTAGCGCGTGTTTCCCTTGTTTATGCCGCGGTAAATCGCCAACCTGCAGGTAAATCTCAGCCCATAGACGAATGGCCTTGCTACAGTAGAGCCCTTGAGCCATTTATCCTCAGCAACTTTCGTAGAAGACTCTAACTTCCTGAATCCCTATAGTCGGTACTGGAAATACTTGTGTACACTGAGGATGCGTATAGCTTCGTATGCATTCAGTTTGACAATTTTGCTCCGAGAATTCATTAAGGATTGAGCTTTGGAATCAAGTTGAGAAAAACAAAGACGGATTGCATTGAGCTCTTGCTCATTCTTGCTCATTGAAGTATTATCATTTGAGTGTATGTCTGTTGTATCATCCAGTTGCATATCTCCTGTAGACTCCGCCAATTCGCTATCAACCTTAGCAAAATAGCTAGTTATTGACCTACAGTGCTTTGCAATTCGTTCTTTCTCCCGCAATTCTTTTCTTTCTATAATTATACATCCTAGAAGTTCCGGTTTTTCTGTTATGTAGGTAGGAATCCGCGTCTGCTTTCCATGCAATACAGAATCTTCCATAAACAGCTGCAAGTTGTTCTCCTCTTAATCCTAGAGGTTCCCAGTCTTGAGGCTCAGCGTCATCTATAGGCTGTTTTTGAACTATGCTTTCCTCATTCTCTAAGAAAGTGGATTGTTGGTTTATTATATCCACCTGTCTGTTAGCAAATCGTGCATTGCTTGTCCTTATTCTGTTGTACGCTGCAGCCGATTTTCCTTTTCTTTTGGGCATGGCAGGTAGGATATGATTACTTCCTAACCTCCATATAGTCACGGTCCTTTCATTGATCGACCAGCTTTGACTCATTTTGATTCATAGGACTTAATGTGTAACAGTTGGACGCTACACCTTAATACTATATGTGGTAAAAAAGGGATGCTGTACATCCCATATACCTGTAACAATTTTTGGGCCTTCCCACTGTAGACCCTCCGAATTTTGACCTGCATATACTGTATCCGGAGAAGAATTATTACAAATATAAAACAAGACGTTTATTCTAGAGACATTTCTCTACAAAAGTCTTATATTGGTTTTGTGGAAACTGTTGCTCATACTGACTAGATGCGGCTCAAAGTTTGGTAAAATTTCTGGCTATTCAAACCCACCTGCACCACATCATGAATATTTACTTTGTCACTCAAGCAGTCTGAATATTAAGTACAGTTTGTACCCATGCCTAAATGCTAGAACAGCGTTAAATTAGTTTATTTTTCATCTACCGGACAATTGCGATATTACCTGTCGTATGTTTAAAGCAACTTAAAATTTTTACTCTCCATATAGCCTTTGGTTGATGGACATGGCTGCCATCGGCATTGACCGTAAGTGCAACTGTCAATTGTTTTTTTATCCTGCTAAAACCACCAATAGAGTGTCTGGAGATGGTTGTCTGTGGTGCATTTCGGTAGAGTAATTTCGTCCCCTCCGTATTGTAGACATAGCAAGGTGTATATTGTATCATCTTTGCCTGTATAGCATCAATGGAATTTACCAATTGCTTCCGTGTCTGCATACATTCCTTCTCCATGGATATTGTGCATACAGGTACCATGCCATTTCTGGAAATGGTGCTGCTGGCCGTTTAACAATTTGAGGCGCTGGTCTTCAGGAATGTTAAGGTACTTGCAATTCTCTTGTCTGTAAGTTTGTTCATGTACAATTGATTGAAATACAATTCTTCTCTGTTGTTTGGACCCAGAGGACAAGTGCTTCTTCAAATTTCTAGTACCAATACAAATTAGCTAATTATTACTTATCCTGATCTAGCGTTTATTACTTACTAGATTTGGGCAACCGTTTATTCTTCTATGCTGCTTCCTCGTTGGCTCAGTTGAACCCTCTCTTTTTTGCTTCAAAATTAAAATACTTTTGTCAGTCCGGTTTCTAAGCTTAAATTCATGCTTGGCCCGTGTTGGAAGCTCTGCAAGAGTCATTTTAAGCTTTTCCTGCTTTCTTTTTCTTTTGATAGATACACTCTGTGGTATTCTGATAAAGTGTATTAAGGTAGATTCATAAGCCATATCCTTTACATACATCAATTGGATTAGTTTCAGATGTATGATCTCCGTTACAAAAGATTTATTCTTTAATCGTTAGACATGGGTTCTTAGTTCATAATCCTTCTTTCAGGAATAAACACCAGTCTCAACGTATTCTCTTGTTTGAGTCTCTGTGTCTGATCCATTATCCATCTTAATACAACACACTCGCCTTGTTCCTTTGACATAGAGACGTTCTTTTGAATCATTGTAGATAATATAACAAGCAAATACTGAAGTTCCTTTGTAATTATATGTTGGTTTTATTAAAAGCTACTGTATGTTCCTCAACACAGTTTGCTAAGATTACACTAGTATGACTCGTAACAACAAGAACCAGCTGTATTTGACACTCAGTATAAAGGTTAGACCATACTCAATAGTTAGATAACTTCAACCCCCACAATTTTCAAATTTTTCTTCAGGAATGGAGGGGTGGAAATTATATGAGACTAGCTTATGCAATTTGTGCAATTTCCACTGACGAGAATTGACTGAAATAGATGCACAAGCTGGCGTTATGGTTGGATCCCGGGAGGAAAGCCACGACCTTGTCCTAAATGCGGTATTGATTGGCCACACGACGTTACGCTTTAAGTTGGTTTCCCCTTTACACTCGCCTGCACATTTTGAATGATATCAAAGATCCCATTTCGCACGTTTTGAACAGGTTGTCCAGCAATATTGCCGCGCCATCCCTCATGGCAAACATACTGGCGACGTTACTGGCCAGTGCTACAACAAATCTGTTTGCTTTAAATCGATCAGGTCCTGCCATCCTGATAGCAATCCCAGTCCACCAGCACCCCACTGACTCCCCCCAAGACTTCCTCGCATGGCTTAATACTGCCAATTAACCTCTTTTCTGCCCTTACTTAGCATTTCAGTATTATAATAGTTACTACTTCATCTTGCCTATGCCTTTTTTCCCCGCTGCCTCATCAGGGGGGTTTTTTTTTTTATCTCCCCGTCTAATTGATCAGTCTCAGACAAATATGTGATATCTTCGTTCTGTCCATTTGAGATATCTAATAAATTTGTTTCCAATTGTATGCAATTCAGGTAAACCAAATGTTGGCTGGTTCTCAGCTTTCAGGTACAGCTTTGCTTAGTAAAAAGTATCCACAACCAATCATAGGACATTCTTTCCCATCATTCAGGCAAATAGGAAATTCTTGATGCCGTCCTTCAGGAATGTCAAGTACATGTCAAAACCGCAGTCATCGCCGTCTTATTGACAAGATCCAGGCATTGGATGGTTAAGCATGCGTACGGAGAATAGGCAGCGGATGAATGTGAGTCACAGGTTAAGACATTAGACTGTTTACACCGAAAAACTGTCAATCCACGTGCATTTTCAGTTTGTCTTGGCTAAGTATTCGGTCATATACAGTACTGTGGCCTTTCAAATCCACAAGCTCAGCTTCCAGTATAAATAGGGTCATTAGCTCATCGCAAAAACAGTTAAACACAATTTATTCAATATCCTGCCAAGAAATTTTCCTATTGTCTCTCATTGATCGTCTTAACAACATGAGTATCACCGCTTTCAACCTCTCTGTCACCAGCACTTCACCACAACCTGAGCGCTTGATGATTGCTCTGAACCCGAAACTCATGGCAGATCAGGGTGTAATATACGAGGACTATTTCCCTGTCGTTTGGCAAGTTCTGGACTTTCCGGTTGATTCAAGCCCTATCCAAGTTAACTACGACAGCAACCTCAGTGGTATCCTCCAACAGATCAAGGATAACAACATCGTGAATGCGCAAGTCCACAGGCCCGTCACTAACGACATAAATCTTTTCCAGATTGTGGAATTGGACGATATGTATGACCTCCAGGGTAAGGGAAAAAACCCGAGCAGCGCAGCATCCATCTTCAACAATGTGTCGGACAAGACTTTCGATGTCGGTTTGGGAGATTCTAGTGGCAAATCCTACCTCACAATGAAAGTCAAGCCCAATGACACCATTGACTATCTCTTCAACGCCGAGTTTGCTGTCGTGCCTGTGGGAGATACCTTACAGGACCAGAGCAAAATGGTGACCGGCACAGTACATCGACCTTGGTTCTCGTTCAAGTTAACTGACTTAACCTCTAACGATGTTGGATTCACGTTTGATGGAACAAACCTGACGGACGTAACCGGCATAGCAGGTGTCGCGAATCACAAGTCCTTCGAAGAGGTCTTTGGTTAATAACACGATACAATCTTTCTTGTTGCTGCCTGCTTTAAAAGATGTAGCACGTTTTGAGCATGGCGATTTTGTAATAAATCTGTGGCTCACCTTGCTTATGACAGCTTTTCCAGCATTGACAACTCGGATTAATATAGTTGCCATGCTTATTTTCATAGTAGCATATACGCTAAAACAAGCTCTCTCTCTTAGAGTTGCATTCCTCGCGTCGCTGGGTATTGTTTCGGTTGAAAAGCGGTCAGAATGGTTTTGCTAAGGTCCCATAATTGCCTTATTGCAGCCGAGCGTTTATAATGACTTGGCTTTTTCATTCTTCGATGTTAGCTCTTACTTATCATACTGAGACAGAATTAGGTACGCGTTGGATTGTTCGCTCACTAATAAGGAACGTGAACTGGGTTTAGACCGTTGTGAGATAGGTTAGGTTTACCCCGTTAACTATACACAGTATTCGCAATAGCAATTTAATTCAGTACAAGAAGAACCCTTCAGTTCTTTGTCACGGCGTCAATCCTCTTTTCAGGCTATATGGCTATAGTTCTCAGTGCTAGCTAATATAGTTGTTTGGCAAAGTTCCTTGACCAGGAAGGGCTGGTATGTTAAAGTATGTATGTGAGATTGCCTCAGATCACTCGATTAGATTCCCAGATTGCCTGATTAAAAAACCAGGTTAAAATTTAGAACCATTTTATATTATATAGGTTGCCATGTAAAAGCAGGTTGCCTAGGTTAATTATGATAGGCCCATAGGGAATGCCGAATGTTGGGAGTTCTGGGCGGCAACTGCTATTGATTACTTAGCCCAGTCTTGGATGCGCTCCAAATATTGGTAAAACAATAAAGCAGACCCGCGGGGTCCATACAAGCAGCGATATATCTGTAAAACTTAGTTATCTGCTGAAAGGTACCAATACTACTGTGGTCCGATTTGAGGCCATCATTACGATATTTGAGGGATGCAGGAATATTTTGGTTGGCCAAGAATCTAAGGGAGGAATCTGTCAAACAGCCGCTAATGGCAAAAGAACAACCCAGACTGCTTACTGCACCCTCATATGCCGAGCTGGCAATTAGGCGGGCATTTCTGGATTGGATAGCGTTCAAACCGGGCAGGATATCATTGGCCTGAGTAGATATAATCAAGGAAGCAAGAACGATAAGAGCGAGATAGAAGTTCATTTAATGATAAATTAGTCTCTAGTCACGGATATGCAAGTGTGTGCGGTGAATTTTGAAGGTCTTCTAGTGAACGTGCTTGTGAGCGTTATAAATTAGGGAGCTGTAATAAGCGTGCTAGGCTTCTATGAGGGAATTGTTTGTGCAGCTGCTTTTGCAACTGTGCTTACGATGGCCCTTGAAACGTTGCTTGAAGCAGTTCTTGCAATGGTTTTCATTGAAGGTTGTCAGTTTTGTTGGGATCAGATGTATGTCAATGCTGGACATATGGGTAGATATGACTTTTTATATACGTGTGGAAGGTTATAGAATAAATAAATTAAGTTCCAGTTGTGAGTTGCTTGGGCATTCAGAAGAAAATAAGTCAGGCAGGCACCTTTATTCTGGAATAGGAAGGGACGCAGAATATAAAGGCCACTTTAGATATACGGAGAAGGGGGGCAATCACCGAAATGATCAATGGCAAGGGGAGAAAGGAGGGAGAGAAATGGTGTATCAAGGGGACATTGAAGAAAGTACGGATCAAATGTTTGGGTAAGTGGCGTGGAAAGCTACCGAAGACCAAGCTACGACCACAGGGGCTTCTTTACTCATTTCGATCCGGAGAAGGACAACTTCCTTCTTCTAAAGATTGTTCCTGATCTTGATGGCCCAGGTGAGCTAGCATATTGTTGTGAACACTATGCTGTCGCTGAAGACAAATATGCCGCCTTTGAAAGTGGGTGTTATTAGTCACATGCCTACTTTCATGCATCACGGAAATGGACATGATTCCGGAAGCTGTTGTGCAACTCTAGGGCTGTAAGCTCAGCTATTCCCCCCTTATATGTTCTTCAACTTTTGTCAAGTAACCATAGGGTACAGCACCAATACTCTGCCGAGCAACCTCCTTCGGCTCCCATGCTGCTTTGTGCACTGTATTTTCTACTTTGACTCTTTGCTTGTTGCCTTTTCCCCCTTGCTTTTCTTTGCATTTGCCACGTTGAGCAGAGTCTGAGCCTACTTGCACCTAGGCTCAATTGCGTCTGTAAATCTCCTCGTTGTATCGTTATACCGTAAGGGTAAAGCTCCTTCTCCTTCCTTATCACATGATAGAACCCATGGTTCAAGAAGAATAATTGCATAAAAATAGCATGACTATGGGAACTCTCAGTATCACTAACCCGACGCTTCCTCCTTCCAGCAGTGCAATACAAATATTTAAAGCTGTCCTTTCTCAAGATATATACTTTAATTTTATATTAACCTGAAAAGAAACACTTCCCAAAGCCCGTCAGGTGAATCTCTAGTCCTTGTAGCGCTCAAAGCACTGCAATTGCCCGTTGCTTTTACGTCTACCAATGCTTTCCACACTATGGGAAATGTAGGTTCCTTCTGGTCGCTATCAGTTCCTATTGAGCTATTTCTGGTTCCTGATGTACTATTTTCTATAAAGTATAAAATAGTCCATTGGGAACCAACGTTACATTCTGTAGCGGACTCTGAATTTTGGTTCCTGATGTACTATTTCTTTACTTAATGAAAAGCAGTACATCAGGAACCACTTCCCATAGTGCCATATCCATCCTATTCCATTAGTCATCTCTTTCTCCGACACAACGGTAAGGAAGATCACCGCCTTTCTTTGGTTCGCTTCTGTCGCATACTGCGCATTACCAGAGGCTATTGAAGAGTCTGCTCACCAACAAAATATAAATTGGAAGGCCGTTAAAGCAAGCGGGGCTCAGTTCGCCTATATCAAAGCGACGGAGGGCACAACCTACATTAGCCCCACCTTCAGCGCCCAATATACTGAAGCCACTACCGTTGGCCTAATGCGCGGCGCCTACCATTTCGCCCATCCGGACGCTTCAAGCGTGCGCTCTTGATATCGAGTACAATCCCAACAAAGCAGGATCACGTTGCTACGGCTTGAGCGCAAGTGCCATGACTGCGTGGATTCGCGACTTCTCCCAATACTTATCATGCCAAAATAGGTCGGCATCCAGTTATCTACGCTAAAACTGACCGGTGGAAAACCTGCACCGGCAACGCTTCCGGCTTTCAGAACAATAATCCACTATGGATTGCACGCTGGATCCTGCAATTGGCGAGCGTCCTGCCGGATATAGTTTCGCCACTTTCTGGCAGTACGCAGATTCTGGTCGCAACCCAGGCGATCAAGACAGGTTTAATGGTGATAGTTCAGGACTCGCACGATTTGCTAAGGGTGCTTAGACTCCTTTTCTAGTACCAGTAGCTTTTTTTTATTTTAGATTTCCGATGAGCTGTCTTTAGCCCTCATTAAATTGCTAAGCCTATGTATGCTAAGTCCTTTGTTGAACGGACGGTTCTGCTTCCTCCAGTGCCAACTTGCGCACCTACTATATATAATACAAAAATTAGCAGAGATTCTCCAGTGGCTCGACCACACATGATGAAAGAGTAGTCTCACCAAAGTCACATTGCAGTTCAAAAGATATACGACCTACAAAGAGAACGACGAAAAAAATAAGAGTTTTTTCGTTGTGTAACTGAGATAATAAGGATGAGTTCTGGGATGTGTCATATGGAAAGCTCATTGATGTCTTTGACCAGGTTCTGCCAGAACCGAAATTTTTTATAATTGCCAGTCTAATTCATTATCTGGTCAAAGAGCACATGGTTAAGTTAAGAAAGAAAGAAAGACAAACATCCTGGATAACTCATCACGCCCATTTAGATATTCGTAGCAGCCTGCTTTTTCTCAGTTTCTCTTTTTTTGCAGCATTCATACACTTTTCCTTTCCCTGCTTCTGTTATTCACACTCAATTTACCATATTCTCTTTCTCGTCTTTACTACTATTACCTCAGCCTCACACTATAAAGGCATTGTGAAAAGAAAGAGCAATCATAGCTCATTCTGTTATTAAAAGGTGATCAAAGCTCATACAATGCATGACAATTTTTCTGAGTGCATTCTTGGCCATTAGACCTGCTTTGAAATACTGAACAGGAGCCTGTTTGTCAAGGTGACGTTTGAAAGATTTGTCTTCTTCGCCGGGTTTTCGGCTCGGCAATCTGAGAAAGGTATGTATATTAATCTCGTCGACATATTTTCTGTGGTTATACGACAAACAACACTCAGTTATTTTTGTCTAAGTAGCAGCTTTCTTCAGGACGCAGATGGAGGCAAACTCAACTTAATGGCTACCTTGATTAGGCAAATCGGTTGAAGCGCCACCTATCCCAGGCACTTGTCATGCCAAGGATAGTCATTTAGCTCACCAAGGTTGCTCGCGGCAAAACTTGGATGCTTTCACAAACATTTTTTAGGTGCCCCAGCTCCTTTGTCAGCTTTTATCTACTAGCTGCATTTGACGATTTCGAGACAAGATTGCATAAGCGGTACGTAATTAATATACTCTCCATCGCATGGGATATAATACAGTGCTACATCCAAGCAACGTACATATCAAAAGAAATATCGATAAGGGCCTGTACACCAAGGGTCGTGTCGATATCAGCGTCTAGTCCCAGCGCCACTATCAAGCCAGTGTTGACCTTCTGTCCTACAGCAAGGTCGACATCAAATGATACCGAGTCGTCCAATTCGATGTCAACCACTTCGATGTTCGACCCTAGCTGCGCGTTGATACTTGCTGTCACCGAAGCCAACATCCTGAGTCCTTTATTGGTACTGATACGGGTGACCGTCGTTCCTTCGTGTTTGGTAATCTCGACTTCCGACATGTCTAATAGAGCGAACTTGACACGGGCTACACCTCCCATTGTCGCAGTTATCAGACCAGTATTTACATCGAAAGACATGTTTGTGAATGTGACTTTACGGGTGCCTTTGGCAAGCTGCACCCCTCCTGTGAACAAGATCTTGCCGCCAAGTATCTTGCGGTTATAGGTCAACTTGCTTCCTTTGGCGACCTTAAGACTGATTCCATCCTCGGTACCAACAGCGCCTCCCACTGCAGAAGCAGCAATTCCATGAGACTGAAGATCCAGCCCAGACAACGCTAGATCCAAGCCTGGTCCTGTAGCCTGGATGTCTGCTCCAATGCATGAAACGGCAAAGAAAAGTAAAATCGGCAGAAATGAGATAAGTATGCGGATTCTCAACATTCTATATCTCTTCAATCTAATAGAGGAGAGACATGAAAAAAATAGGTCAGTTGGAAAGTAGCGCTATTCTTGGGTAGATTTTTAATCATGAAAGTCCTGATATGTGGCCTTACTAGAGTCTGATCAATAAATGGCTGTCCGTGAGCGATCTTAATGAAGGTCTATGATAGTGTTGTGATGGTTTTGTGAGAGAGATAGTTTTTATGGTGGCTCTTGCGGGGGATGCTTTCAATAGTTCTATTGCAGTTGATGTGAATTGTTGAGAGTACTGTAGCGAGTTCGTAGTCTTGGCGTAGGATCAGATGTGTGTCACTGCAGCATGTTGGGAGGCGCATCCTTTTTATACACCTGAAGGCAGTAAAAGAAACAACGTAAAACGAGATGTCACTTTAGGTATGCAAAGAACATGCAGGGAGAGAGTAAACAAACCAATGGGACACACTCAAAAAGACTTGCCAAATGCGATAATAAATAGCCAAAAAAAAACCGTAGCAAAACATCTACGGTCATGCGAGAAATAGGGGTTAAGAACAGGGAGTTGCATAGGGCGAAGATAAGGGGCTTCCAAAAATCAGGCGTATAACTGAAAAAGTGGAGGGACACTAAAACATTGAAGGCACAAAGAAAAGAGGAATGACTTAGAAAAAGTTAAAGATATTTAGAGAACGACATAGGGTGATAAAGCAGGGGATAACGCAGAGAGCAGGAGGACCGAGGGCAAGGTAAAGGAAGAAAAGGCAACTGCAACTGAACAAAGGCCATGGACAGCAGCGACGCCTCATAGGTGGCCCTAATTTAAAGTTGGTACAAATCTATGTTCCAGATGACATGACACTTTTCTATAAAGGTGAGCCTATACTCGGGCCTGAATTTGGGTTGTTGCTCATTGTGGCTTGAAGAATGCTGTAGCTGAATCCATTCCTTTGCTCAGGTTTGTGCGATCTAGTTGGCGTTTTCTACGTGGAGAAATGCTTGGACTACAGATGCGATATACTCCAAATGAGAATGCATGCTATAACGTGAATGAAGGGGATCAATACAGATCCCTTTGAGATACTTATCCTGGTATACAGGAGACACCATTCAGTTAATCCATGATTCATGCCGCCATGTAAGTATATCAAAGCAAGAATCTGACTCTCTAAGCAGCAACTCCCTTCAGGACGCGGATGAATGCAATCTTGAGTCAATAGCTACATTGATTAAGCAACAGCAATGGATAATCAGCAGCAAGCCGAGGAATGTGCCGTGGCAATGATAGCCACGTGCCTCACCAAGATTGCTCGCAGCAGCAGCTGAACATCTTGACAATCAGTCCTTCAGGTATATCAGCTACGCTGCCACCTTTTTATGGACTTGGCTGCATTTGACAATAACCAGAGCTGCCGGGAACAATAAATTCGGAACTGGTCATGTTATGGAGATTGTTATCTAATTGTTCAGGAACTAAGAACCAAAGCCCATATTTGCCGATGCGCGATGTTACGACATACGCACACGCGAAACGACTCAGAACATGAAAGTTTGAACTGGGCCCCGAAAATATCTGCTCCAGATATATCTCAACTAAATTATGTTTATTGCCATTCATATATTTGCAGTAAGAATGAACTTTGACATTATCTTTCATACTGACTGTCAGAAGCCGTTCTGTATAAGTCTTTCCTGTTAATATAGTACCATACTGGAGCTATGCACGCGACGAAATATGCCAATGGAAAGAAATCATGCACTCAACACGATACATATCCGAGTCTTCTCCGGATCTGTCAAAAAGGGAAAGGAAAGAAAAATTTTGAACGTTTTAAGTTTGGGAACAATTGACATTTGCTTAATTTAGATGGCATCACCGTACCTCAGGGTTGATTTTAAGATTTACACGGGTCCTACTATGGTCACACAGAATGCCATTTTCTGTGACCCTTCCCCACATCCCTGATCTTGATGAACTTATGACTGCCAAGCGTGCAATATGGTTTCCTTTATTACTACCTCAAGGACATTTTGCATATACCAAGTCTAAATCAATACTATTCTCACGTAAACCATTCTCCAAATAATGAGAGCATTATAGATCCTTAGTATGGGTGTCATACCTTGAGTCATGAAGACAAGCCATGATTTATTCGCACTACAATCTTACAACTTCCTATTGATATTAACGTGAATGACCATGCCTCCCTTCATTCATCGGTCTCGGTATGCAAAAGAAGTGATACATACAGAAAAATACAGATAAGCTCGAGAAAGAAAACATAATATGCCATACAAATAAATAAAAGCCTAGTTATGTCGAGCACGGATTACGATGCTGCTTCTCCTTATCCTCTTTTCACCCTCCTCAACTACGCGTTGCAGTTTCTCCAGATACGTGGACTACCGTGAACATCTCATTATGCCTTGAGAAGTTTTTATAACATGTTTGAAACATGGCCGTTGTCGTTTTGCAGGAGTTAACTTTTTATCTCTGCACCTCTTGACTCGTTGTTTCTCCCAAACGTTTCCTCGTTCTCGCCTTCATTTAGAATCGATATCATTCCACTGATTGTGATACTTGATCGGTTATATTTATTAATGCAGAAAATCAGCGAATAGAATTATAGTGTATGTTTAACCTTGCTGTGTGTCTTCATTACAACTATCCTTTATCGACATATAGTACCTCCAAGAATGCGGCTCAGTGACTGCTCTGAACCGAGTTCATATTCTGGCATTGAAATTATATATAAGACAGGGTCCTGAAAGGGGTTTGCCAAAATGGGTATTCCTTTAACCGAAATGCAGCGGCATGTTGTCTGGCTATCCCATTACTCTGTCGGATTCTGTGCCTTTATGATCCAATTTCAAGCTTTATGATAAACTTGAAGAGGCTACTTCATTAAGAATAAAATGTATAAAACGTACGACAGTTTTGTAGGAAGCGTGGCCATCTTATTTTGGACAGTTGATCCCCTTCAACGTTTTCGCTCATTTCCAAATAAGATATAATTGATTAAGATAAACCTTTTTGCGCTTACCCCATCCATCTGATGACAAAATGAGTAGCACTTCATCATTGCCGACTTATTCGAAGATGGTGGTTGAACACGAAAGTCATACGTTATGTACTTGCAGATGCGATCACATCAAATGGTCGAACCTTATTACTGTGATAGCAGAGTAATCTTTTGTTTCAACAAAGTCAGCACTATCTATACGTTACTTCTCGGCATCACGGATCTTACTTTCCATACGTATGCAATTGACTATATTCACACCTCATAAAGCGACTAGTGATTTTAGTATTATGATTCCCTTATGAATGAACCACATCTATTAGCAGAATCTACCAATTAGTCCAAGTGAAAAGTATCTTTGCTTCTTCAGTTCTTTAATTCGATTCCAGTCTCTCGGTTCTTTCTTGCGAGGCTATGCACAACGCATAAAAAAGGTGTAAGGGAATGCGCAAGGGCTGGGTTGCAAAAGAAGAGAGATTATGCATAATACAGACGCAAACACAAAAAAGGCGCATGGAAACATGCTGAAGGCAAAAATGACTAGGCAAAGGTGAGTAATACAAAACATGGAAAAGGTAAATAAAGCAGAAAGATACACATGGCTTAGATAGCGACAGAGTACAGCAAATGAAAGCAAGAGAAGGGGTATAGGCACGTTCTACACGGAGGGGGAGGTAGATAATGAAAGAGATGTACTGCGCATAAACAAGCAAAAAGGCGAATACACATGTAAAGGTATAGGTAATGCAAGAAAAGAAAACTATTTACAGGGCATAAACAAACGAGCAAAGCATTAGGATATGCAACGTCGTGAGAAATATTGTCTACGCCAACAAGGAAAACGTCTACAGGTGGAGACACAAGACGAGATCTTCATCGCGTATATTTACGGAATTGCTGCTTTCGGTAAGTGACTCTAGTCTTCCGATACGTCTTTCTTTTTGATATCTCCCTTCACGTATATGAATAAATTGCGCATACCCAGCGTCCTTCACCGACACACATCTCATCCTACCCTAATAATCTTGCATTAGTAGAGACAACCACTGCAAGAACCATCAAAAGAGCCACAGCAAGAGCGACCACATCATTGCTAACGATAAAGCCTCCATACTCTGAGCACTTCTCTCATTCCTGTCAGGTAATACTTTGTGACAACTGCTGTTTATCCTATTAACGTGCTTGCTAATGCAATCAATTGTGATTAGCAAGATCCCATTTTCCTGGAATAGTGACCTACCAGTCCATTACCATGAGGGCTTTAATCGTTGCTTTGGCTTTCGCCATATCTGTCACCGCTTGCGGGGACAATGCGTATCGGTGCGTAAATGAAAAAGAAAGTCTCCAAAATGAATAAAAGGCAACAGCAGAGATTGCCCAACAGTTGGGGGCAGACATATGTTGGTGCTATTATCGGACAGAAAACTATGCTGCCCTGGATGGCGAGAATATCCAAAAGTTCATAGAGCTTTGCAAGGCCAAGGGGAATATTTGGTATTCGAGAGAATTGTTAAGAGCACCACTTAACACCTGGAAACAAGTAATTTGTTTTGGATATATACGATACTTTTCAATCAAGTAAAAGGGGGAGATGAATTGTCTCATGTAAATCAATATTTCCTTTTCCAAACTCTGGAGAAAGACAGAAAATCATTGGGATGAGATATAGATACTTGAGAGACTCTAGCAGCCAATGCAGTGCCTTAAACGCAAAGCGTCCCAAACTGCTGAAATCCTTATTGTTCCTTGTAAGATCATAGCAAGAACATGACATGGGTAGATAAAGTTACTTCCGAGTTTCAAGACCACCGAGACCTTGACTAGCCTTTGAATCTTTACAGACCAATGCTGCAGGATTGTTCCATTATTTTCCAAAGCTTTTATCTTCCTGTAGCCTGAATATCCTGTCGCTACGGAGAAAAGTCGAGGAATAATCGGGGAAAATGGGGGAAATTGTAATCATAAAAAATCTTCCCCTGCTAAATAGGTGAATAATGAGAGAAAGGTGGGGGGAAATTCTGACCGCAAAATTTTTGAACTTCTAATCTACAATTTATTGATACTACCTAATCTAAAGTCATATATGTAGTAACAGACCCTGCACGCAAATCACTTGCACCGGCCTTATGTAGCCCAGCACGGATGCGGGCTTCTCTTGCAGCCTTAATGCGGCAGTTCTTAGTATGTTTGCGCATTTTCTGACAGTAAAACAGATTATACAGGTTTCGTAGACGGATAGCTTGGTCATTTTGAATAAACTAGGCAGTTACAATGGCTTGAGCAAATTAACTTTTATTTCTCGTTATGTTGTACAAGAACCACATCATCAGCCGATATTTATTATTGCTAAGTATCCTGTCAAGGTACCTTATTTTCTTTATTCATCTTGAAAAATGCCACCTAAGAAAGCTATTAGCAAGTCCACTGAAGAAGAAATAAAGGCATTGGCTAATAACTTCTTCAAAGCCGTAAAAGACATTAGGCAATCCTTTAATAGCAAGATTGGCGGGTAAACAAGAAAGTGGAAGAGCTTAGTGAGCTGGTTATGACATTCTTTGAGGAGTGTGTATCTTGTTTCGGGGCAGCTGAAACAACGCCACAAGCACCGGTCGACGTGGCTAGCTTATTGAGGCTCCTCAAGCAAACAAGGGCATGATACGTGTCGCTGATATCAAAGACTTCATCGCGAAGTATCAGGTTGCCGCTGAGGTGCCAGATGTAGATAGCTCGGAGACTATCTACAAGGAACCTTGCAAGCGCGTCAAGGCTTGTTGTGACTCTTGCAGAGGAGCTCATAGTTGCAAACAAGATGATGTACTGGCGTGAACTCAGCCAGAGCGACAAGATGAGTCTGCTGAAGGCCATCGATGAAAAGAGCGAGGCGTTGCAGCTGCCTATGAGACGATGCATGAGCTCCTGCGTAAGCAACTTTATGGCCTCTGACGCGTGGCATAATAAAGCCACCTATTTGAAAGTTGCTGCTTCACGTAAACGGCAACGATCTATTGAAAATTCAATTACATCAATCACAACCATATGATTAGCACTCTGCTAGAAGAAACAGCGAGCTAAAGACAACCAAGAAGACGTAACTAAGGTAAGTATGCGCTATGATCCCAATATAACGTCGCTGACGCTTTACAATAGTTATAGATAAGCTGCTTTGCAAATTTAATTATGTATGATTTACATAACAGTAAGTTGTCCATAGCAGAAAAGACGTATCCTAGTTGCGATGTAAATATGAAGATAGCATTATGAAATTATTTACACTCAGTATAAACTTTATCTCTCTTGTTATCAAATCCTCAAAGGAAAAACGTGGGTGGATGATGAATGAATGATGGGTGGATAATAGGGGGAAACGGGTGCAAGTGGGTGAAGAATAGGTGGAATGTGCACATTCTGCAGTGGAGGGGACTTTCCCCGGTTTTTCACCTATTTTCCTCGACATTTTTCCCATAGTGTTTGCCAACCTTGCATGAATTTCTCGAGCATTTCTGGCCTTTTGTTAGACCTACATGTTGATGGTATAAGAACGAAGGACTCGTATATAGCAAAAGCTACATATACAGCATATTTATTCAAGCAAATTCCGGTACTAATTTAGCTTTCATTGTCTGATGACTATATTCCATCATTGAGAGTTACTGTAAAAAAAAGCAGCAGGATTGTTTCCAATCTCTTTTCCTCCTGTTCTTCCTTACAGGTCTATTTCTGCATCCGTCTGTTAATCAATCACCGTCAGCCAGTCAAAGCGGTCTTTGTTTCCTGATTTCACTCTTTCATATAGCCAACGCCAATGAGAGGATTCTCGGAACGTATCATCCCATCGTGTCGAACTGATTGCAGATCGTACATACGGACTAGGGCTTGAAATGGGCGGGTCTTAGCCGGGCGGGTTATAACTGGGCCGGGTCAAAGTATTGACCCATGGCCCACTGGTCTAAGTCAAGATCTTAACCTGGAGCCTGGCACACTAGGCATATTACACTAAGACGGGCCCATTAACCCGTGGGCCAAATCGGGCGAGCCAAATTCCGAGCCCTATGTGGGCGTTTACATATGCCATCAGCAAAAGGATGATAATAATACAACGGCAATTTGAGACCCAGCAATCAAGCCTGTATAGTTTAAATTATATTTTTTAATTTATTTTACTCGTAGTTTCTTGTTACAAGCGAACTCGAAATTCCAGCGCAAATGGGTTGGTACCCACGTGACCGTCTTATCCCGGGTAGCACGGAGTTACGTACAAAATGAGTGTCAATATTAGCCGATTTTAAATGAACGCCGGCCAAAGAGCTGAATTGTAAAGATTAATCAATAAACTGCTTGCTTCAAGTACACAATAATTTAATAATTTCATACTAACGATAGGGTTGCTTTACAGCATGTGACCACTGTTGGCTTTCTGATTTTTCATGTACGTCTTTTGTCATTGATGGAATCACGTTTATGCGTATTTCTTTCCTTGCTGAGTGTACTGATATCAATGGCATAAGGGACTCGTTGATTGTTTCCATTCTTCCCTACTCTAATATCCTTATTTAAACCGATAAGTACCAAAATCCTCTCAATACAATATTTGCTGGCTCATTTGGAATAGGAAATGATGCCGAGGCGAGAGGTCATTATCTTTGATTTCCCAGCCTTTCTCTGCCAGGCCTCAAAGTGAAGCCATTATTATTTCCTAATCAAGGCGCCAACTCATAAGCGGGTTTATGATGCCTGTCAGTGACAAATAATCTATCGATCAAACACCTACGGACATTATACCCCATTCAGAGTGAACGCACTCCTTTCGGCAGACACTGATGCTCAACGGGACGAGCGGTTGAGGGAAACACAGAAAGCCAAAGGAAGAAATTCAAAGAAGGCAAAGGACTTTCTCGGGAATTATCGGTTGCAGAACTATGTGGCACAGTGTTAATCTATGTTCAAATGTAAATGGAAGTACTTGGCCTGAGCAGAAGATGAGTAATTGAGAAGAAAAATTCTCACGGTCTTTAGAAACGACAACATGACCATGACTTCTTGTTCCAGAGGCCCATCCGATGTTATCAATGCCAGAAAAAAAAGCGGTATGGATGGGAGAACAGTAATAGTAACTCCAGCGGATATGATTGTTTCGTATTTAAAATTCGTATTACCGCCATTGGTTTACAGAGCTCATACATGTCTTGTGCATCAACAACCCTTGCTCAACCTGTAAAGAACTCCAATAAGTAAAAGCTCCTATTTAGCAGTATAATCTACTATGAATTCTAAAAAGGATATAAATATCTCAACAGGATCTGTTGGTGGATAATCAAGTCCAATGCTCAGAGATGGAAACGCAGAAAACATCGGTTGACTTCTGATGTTGGTACTGGGTGCTTTCCAGGTTCAGTAACCGCAATGAGCAATTAACTTGAAGGTTGTAGTGTGGTCATCGAAGAAGTAATTTTATTTAATTCTGAGACAACAAAGGATGAAGATAATATTACTAGGTATAGATTTAAAGGACTTTTCCGTAATTGCATGATGGCAAGGTATGTCAATGGTCACTGATGTCATGTTGATGCATATTAAGGTGGAAGAAAAGGAATCTTCCGGACATATTTAACGTACATACAAAACAGAAGAGGGTATATCAACTGAGGAAGGGTCATCCTTAGGTTCTATATGAGAATGGACATTACCATCCTGGTTGGCATTGTGTTTCAGTAAAATTATGTTTATTATCTGTTTTGCTATTGAAAAGGATTCGATTCAAACAAAATAACCTGGTTTGGACTTATATTGGGAAAATGAGGGACTGTTGTACAGGTGAAAGTTGAATTTTATTTAACGACGGTAATCGCTGCGCTTATCAAAGCATGTCCACTTTCGTCCGGTCATTAAAAAGAAAAGAGAAATGAAAAAAAAAACCCTGACAAGGCAGCAGTAAAAAAAGGAAGAAAGTATAAAGAACGAGGTACTACCGAGATATAGAGAAGAAAGCGAAAGTAAGGAAAGAGAAAGGAAAAAAGGCTCAAAAGGAGGAACGGGTACAAGAGACAGGAAGAAAAGGTGGTGCCGACAGAGTAGTGATGCGAAGAAGGCAGAGGAGAGGCAGGGCTATTGGGCTGAGGTTACCCAGCGTACAAAGTTGTGAGGAGTGGGAAGATTGGAGTCTGTGGGCGAGCTTACACATGTGTCATTTGGGTGACACGCTTGGTCAATTTCAGTTAGGATCTGTTGTAGAATTGGCCAGGCAGTAGTCCGATAAAGTTGGCGGCGGCGATCACGAGGTGGCGTTTGAGGCACAGAGTTAAGGACATGGGAGATTGGGTCAGGGATAGAGAACCCAACCTTGAGACGACAATGTGTTTGGAAGCAATCGACAAAATATCGGCGACTAGTGGTTCCTGATCTACAACGTGGACAGGGCTGAGGTTTACCTCCGGGCATCCAACGTAAGCGCCATCGGGTGCAGCGGCTGCGTTCCATACGTATCATGGGGATCCACATAATGGGGTCAGTTCTCAAACAAGGTCGACAGTCAGTTAGCAGGACAGATTGGTTACCCATACGACTACTTGTGAGGTTTTCAACACAGAAGGCACGAAAGGTCATGCAAAGTTGGGAAGCGTTGGTAAGAGGGGTTGTTGTTAATATCCGATCCCAAAGTGTAGTTTTCTTTAGTTTACTCCAATGACTCGTGCTACAATTGTTAACATGTGGGATCAAAGTGGTGAGGAGCGTGTCATTCGGAAGACTATGTGCCTTGAGAAGGAATTTAGCCTGGTATGAAACACATTCTGCCATAGAAGGAAGATTAGTCAAATGACGCATGACTCGTGTAGACGTTTTGCGGTGACCACTATAGAAGAGACGCAGGCATTGATCTTGAGCAGTCTCGAGGAGGTTAACTTGGGCAAGAGTAAATTTGGTGAAAGCAAGACCATACTCGAGTTTGGGACGAATGAATTGGCGATAGAGTGACTGTCGTACAGTGCTTCCACGCTAATGACAATGACTTGGTTAAAGCCTATCGATTGAAAATAGGCGGGGACTCACAAAAACGGGGAGATGCAATGACTTGAATTAGCATAGAAACCTCTTTTTTTGGCAATCTTAAAATCGTCGAAAGTAGGCGAGGGGGTTGACATTAACGAAGATTGACATTGGCGGGGAGGCATTGTATGATGCTATGTCTTCTTGTTCCTTAATTGCCACTTTAGCATGGTTCTCGGTTTGAGCATATTGACTACCATATTTTTTAATACACAATGCACATTACTTCCGCGTGCAATATACACAAGAATGAGATCATATCACTGCATACAGAATGCAACCAACGATGTACAATTTCAATTATGCAAGATGGCATTTCCTGCATACTATCATAGATTAATGCTGCATTTGTGAAGATAACACATAGAAGAACAACGTTGACTACGCATATACGTACACAGAGGCTGCACCCAAATAGAGTAGGCGTTGGGTTACGGAACATCCTAATAGTGAACCTATTTCATTATATAGAAGGTTTCTTAACCAAGTTTCTACTCTAGTAAAACATGTACTGCTACACCAATTGATCAGTTTGCTATATGAGCAACAATATTTCCTGTATCTTGCGGCAATTGTGACATGATGAACTTTGATTGTAGGGGCATGAATGAAATACTGATTCTTATCCTTGTATCATCCAAACCAAGAGAAAAGCTGGAAACGGAGTTTTCCAGCTTTGTTAAGACTCTACCGCCGATTTACGATAAAGCACAATAAATAAAAGGAGAAAGAAAACGGAAAATAACGCATATGACACAAACAAACACGGAGAGCGTGTTCAGTTTTAGTAACTAGATATCCATCGTTATCTTACTCTTTGATTTTATGATATCCAACCTTTCCGGGTTCTTGCTTGCGCTAAGTTCGAGCAAAAATGAGTTGCAATTCTTATCTAACTTTGGAAAGGTTCGGCTGTCACCGAAAGATCAGACATGACAATGATCACCAAGAAGCTTAATGACATCATTATGCTGCAAATTATAAAGATCAATACGAGACTACGTTAGGAATGCGGCGGGTTTTGTGCGGGAAGCCCGCCGATATTACCTTTTTCTCGTTTAATGAATGGTCTCAGCTCTTTCATCGCTCCCTGAAAAGTCGACGTAATACTTGAGGATAGTATGTTGACCAACCTCAGTGGGTTAACACGCGAAAAAGTTTGGCAGAAAGAATGATCTATGACACTAATTCACCATACAACGGTTGAGACCAAGGGTAAGATGATATCAGTAGTATAGGACTATTAACTGCAGAACAAATGTCAAGTGTTTGGAGAGATCCATTTGGACAGTACAGAATTCTGCAAGAAAAATTCAGAGCGTTCAAGGATAAGGAAAATCAAGTAGCACAAAAAAATACGTATTACCTAGAAATCCGAGGTTTATCCCAATTGTGCATAAGGTGCGTTCCTTCTTGACCGCACAACTTGTTGGGTAATCTTAGAGCAATTATTCCAAACCAGAAATACATTTTAATGACAAACTATGCTTTATAAGCATGTATTGAAGTGTAGACTGGTCCTTTTTCACAGAAATTAGAAGTAATCCCAAGTTCGTAATTGTTGGCTCTCTGCCAAATTTAGCAGCTGAGGCCAGTAATTTTAGAACAGGTCAGTACATACAAGCATAGCCTAATATGGAGAGTGCACTACATGATGGCCATCCACATCTGAAATAATGAACAGCGAGTACGACAATCAGAGAGCATCTAGACATGGATTTTACACGTTTTAAGAAACTATATTGAATGTCATTTGCTAGATAGTATGTTATTTTGCTTTACACTACAAACATAGGATAACCTCTTTGTTTTGAATGGTTGCATTAAGATACGCATATCGATGAAGTCTATAAAGGATAAAACAGAAGATAACCTGAGTATGAAAAATCTCCCCGTAAACATTTTGAAAATACTTTTTTCAGCATTTGTTACTGTTAAAAAATAAATAACTTGCAGGTCAAAACGGGATCATCCTGACGCAAAGAAAATAGTGGCAAAAACAAGAATCGCGCAATGATCGCGGATAAATCATCTATTATCAAGGAAAGTTGCCAAAGAGCTTGCCGATTCATAATCCTATTTTTGCCTCTGTGACGTTATCACTTCCGAACTACTTTGCTTATGGGCTCTTGGATTAATATACTGTCGATGCAGTCATTCAAGAAGAAAGACCAGATCCAATGAAGCTTACCACGTTTATGCAACGCAATTTCGCTATTTAAAACCTGGCGTGTTGTACTATGATCGGACCTTCCTCACAACATATAGCAGGCATTTTCGTGTAACGTATTTTCATGCAAAGCAATTTTAATGGTGAGTTTTAATGATCGACATCGGAGCTGTATATCTACGGAAGTAGTAGCAGTAGCTGAGGGTTGACTCGGACTTAACGAAGGAAGATGTAAAATAATACAATATCATCGGATCTAAAAAGAATGCACCATACAATCTGGATCCTGATGTCTGTCCCAGACACTTCTCTAGAGCGATCAAATCCGATAAATGAAGTACTTTTTCCTGAATTAGTATATCCCCAAGCCTTCCAAATAACTATATAAGAGACGCTGTTCTCTCTCTGTAATCGTCACTTACACGGTAGTATATCATATTATCCACCGGCTCTACTAGTTTACTACGGTTAGTATAAAGCTGCCATAGTACTTTGTTCGGCTTATCTCCAACGCAATTTTCCTACGTACTGATTAACAATATCAGAATTCTCAACGTCATGGTTTCTTTCAACTATCCGCTATGCCTGCTTGTCTCTGCTGTTGTTATGCTTAGCTACCCCGTGACAGCGGAACCAATCCCTTTGTGTTGCGATGTATTGGTGCGCGGCGCCTATAAAGGAATCGTTGGCCTCAACTGTTCTAGAGGAGGAATCGATTGTGGTTTCACTACTCAAGTGGAGGCAAAATGCATATTCAATCCCAATACCAAAGTTGGCATTAACTGCACTAGGCTATGAGGGCTTTTCCGTCAACGCACAATTACGAAGCATCAAGAGAGATGATGTCGTCGAAGGATAGATAGAAGAAAGATTTTCGCACAGAGTCATGGAAAAGCTAGCTAAGATGTAGAACGAAATGATTACCAAATAAATTATAGTTTATAAGATGTCTAAATCGGTATTTGTTTTTCTCTGAACGACAGTCGGCGTAGCTAAAAACACATAACAATATGTCAAAGGCGTAGTGAAATTCGCAAACAGGTTACAGATATGCTTTAGCTATGTAATTAGCAACTTATCCGCCCATAAAATTGAATATAGCTTCAAGGTAGAAGAATGTATTCAATATGATGGTTCACTTATACCAATTAACCCATCGTTCAACTTCCGGACCTTGGAAACAATCAGGCTCTGGTAACCTGCCTAATGTTGAAGTAGCTGATTACTATGATTTCAAATGAATTCTGACACTGACTTATGATGATGAAGCTATTTTTTGTTTCATTCTATATCTATTGATTGATCCCTCTTATCTGAAGGCAGAAATCTCTCTACACAATACCGCAACCACGAATATAAAGAGAAATTACCACCATTTAAATAAAAGATTGCTGCTGCTGATAACGAATTATGTGCTTGATGCTGATTAAAAATAGCAGAAAGTATCAAAACAGTGAGTGTAATCTTTTTGCTTCACCGAAACTTTTTCAGCATTATCCATCACTTACAAAACCAGTTCAAAATCCGGATTAACTGTGATCATTTACGTAGATACAAGAAGATTTATACGCAAGGAGATATTGCAGGAGTGTACTTCACAAAGAAAAACCACTGTAAGAAAGACGTTTAAGAAGGCACATAGTCATACGAAGAAGGGAGTCAAAAATTACCTGCAACAAGAAGTATCAGATGCAAAAAAAAAAAAAAAAAATTTGAAGGTTTTCCCATGTTTTCTTTCGGCAGACCAGGTTCCCCTGCACTGATATTCAATTTGAGCTACAACAGCATCATATATTAGCCTGATATCAATCCTGAACCACATCAGCTTGTTTTTTTTTCATTGATTTGGCTTTGCTCGCAGTAGCCACTAGGTTGATTGGCCGACCCCAACAGGTAGGTATGAGAACAGTGTGCATATATCAAGGGCTTCCATACTACTGACCATTTCAAGCTAACAACAAACTCTACGAAGGAGATTGTTCTGCAGCAACGACTCCCAAATTGTGAGCAAATAATCCGCTTGAGTTACACAAAATTGTTTTCCTTGTTTAATAGATTCATTTGCTATTGCAGCGTGTTGCGTCCGTCATAGCAATACCGTACATTATTGTTAATAATAACTGCGCATGAGTTAGTGGCACATACATGTGGTATAAAATTCGCCTTCGCGTTTTCATCCTCTTTGTGCATGCCTTTGATATGCATCCCCAAAACACCCTTTCCGTATCTTCTGTTATGAATTGTGGAAAGCTGCGGCATTGGTTTAATTAGGTCAAAAATAAGCATTTGTTCTACCTCATTTCAACGAGCTCTGACGGTTTTCTGATTGCTTGTAAAAAGTTTTGATATTACCTCGTTTAGCTTCATTTTGTACTTCATTAGATAAAAACTGCCGCAAAATGGAAGGATTTTGACACTTTTCATTCCCTATACAGGGCGCAACAATACCTGGATTCGTCTACTACAGCATAAAGTATCCTGCTGAACAAACTCTCGTTGTATCTTTTCCCTTCTTCCTTTATCCTTTCCTCCCCTGTTTTTGCTCAGCTCCGTTTCCTATATAACCATTCTGTTCCTATGATTTCTCGTCTGCTCGACACTCAGTATTAATCACTGTGGGAAATTTTTCGTCGGATTCGTCGGGAAATCGACGTCGTGGCGTCGGGTTCGTCGGGTTCGTCGGGTTCGTCGTGTTTCGTCGTGTTTCGTCGGGAATTTCGTCGTAATTTAACAGGCACACGACGAACCCGACGTGAGATCGTCGGGTTCGTCTAAAAAATTGAAGATATTTTCACCAAGTCAATTCCTCTCCGCTATTCATTTTTTCAACGAGGCAGATTTTTAAAAACGGTTCAAGATTATCAGGTCGAGCCCACCTTCAACAAAGCCATGGTACACATTAGTAGTGCCCAGTATATACGCGAGATACATTGGCAAACACTGTCGCTTCACGTAAGATCCCGTATAGCTTGTACATCAATGTGTATAAAAAGTTGCTGTGATAGGACATTATTATCATGTTTGAGGAAAAATAAAACACTTTATGAATCTTTTGGTATGAACATAGAATTAGTAAGTTAAAACTATGATTCTAGCGAGCGTACGTTTATTTATCTCCAAGGGCTATGTGTTTCGTTGACTAGATTGCTGAGATGTTACACAGAAACTGACATACAATTTGCTGCGGTTACTTCTCGCAAAAATTTTTTTTCTTCATGTTTTTCCATCTTGACTAACCCATCCGATACCAATGACTGTAACATCCGCCTAGAGAATAAGAAAAATCACACGAGGAGTTGAAGGCTGACGAAACAGAGATTAAAACAGATTGAAAAAGTCTACTCTGTTACTCTCAGAGAACAATGATATTGGTAACGTGGCTCTACCAGCTTCGTCCGCACGAACCATCAAGGCACCTTACGAAACAGATGCCCTGGAAAAGAAGCAAGCCTTGGGTATGAATATAGGCCTGGTCAAGCAGTTTGTCGTCAACCCGAAAAGAGGAGATACTCGATGGCGTTATAACTGACAGTTATATCTCTATCAGTAACATCTCCAACCTGGTGATCAAAAAGCTGGTGATGGACATAAATGCAAGTCAAAGGCCGGTCCGATATGTACTGAAAGGACGTGCATTCCTGGTAGAAAGAAGAGGCCATTGACAGCCTGGACAGAATGGCCCTTGTCAAATATATAAGGTCTACTGAACCAGTGCGAAGATTACTTGGCCTCGCAGTACCTGTTGTGAAAGCATTGGAACAATCGTATTAGCGTAAAATGCCGAATACAGGCATCTCTACAGCTAGCATCGTGAGAGCAGTGCT
>MZZL01000023.1:4518-98660 GCA_002749535.1 Apophysomyces variabilis
TTTTTTTTTTTTTTTTTTTTAATTTTTGTATTACGTCTCTTATGTATATATGGTGTATGTAAGGAAGAAGAATTCACAGTTATTTTTTCAAAAGGATATAGCAAAACTAAAAATGCGAAAGATAAGATTTTTTTTTCTGGCCTAGTCTAGCAATCGTTGTTGTGATCCAGGGCCTTCGTGCTCGTTGCCACTAGCATGATCTGGCAGGGGTGGCGGAGTTTCTGAAGGTGATCGTGATGAGGAGGTATTATTATTATGCTCGCCAAGCTCGTTTAACTCTGTGCCTTTCATGAACGGTTGCTTTGACCATCGTTTCCGCGGCTTTTCGCTGGATGAGTTCCGTTTGCGCACCTCTCTTTCAGGTTCTTTAAGTGCGCGGTCCAGAGTACGGAATACTTCATCATCGATATAATAAGATTTGAATAAAAGTTCCATTAACTGCAATCGTTCTTCCATTCGATCCAGTCGATGATGATCATCATTCTCGTTAGGCGACATAGGGCTCATGAGAGCGTCTTCTTCGTCAGGATCATTTCCATGACCGTAACTCTTAATGTTGAACCTGGAAAATCGACGATGGACAGGATTGACGAGAGGAACCGGTGTCCGTAACAGATCGAAACGATTGATAAGACCTCGAGAGATCGACCGACGCATGTCACCCACTGACCATCGATGGACAATGCCCCATGGAGACCGTGGACGGTAACCAAACATCCATGTCTGGAAAGCTACAAAAATACCGAATACACCACCTATAAAGCCGATAGCATTCACGAGTGAATAGATCTTTGTCTCCCGCAATGTGACATCCACATAGGCACTTGGTGTTACATAGATGGAACCGACGATGCTGCCTCCAGGCTGGAGCATACCAGGGTTCGGTGCTTCCTGTCGGAATTCGCTCACGATTTCAGGTGTACTATTAAGTTGAGGAAGGAAGCCAACATAGTTCCAGCCAGTTGGCTCGAGATAACGATGATTCTGGATCTGATAGTTGATGGTGGAGTAGGTCCCAGGTTCAATATCGAATACATTGGTTGCGGAGATATCGTTCCGATCATTGTTTAACCATGCCGCACCTTGCTGTGGTGAAATCAATTGTGAGGTATCATTGAAATAATATGCCAAGTTTGGATCCATTCCGGGAGGATAAACCGAAGTATGGACACGACCGTATACGGTAGCGTTGCCCCACAAATAAAAGATCAACTGGCTTCCGTTGTTGGTGGAAAGGTCGACAGTACTTCCCAGCAAGAAATAAGAGGGTGGAGCATACAGGTAGCACGTAACCGGTCCCAGTTGGTCGGCATACCATGGTTGATGGTAGGACATATCCAGTTGTCGAATAAAATGCGTGCAGCTGTATCCACCATCCGTCATGCAGCTTACACGGGGAAACGCTGCCGTGGCCTGCACAGCAGCACTGTTATTCCAACCGTCGAAACAGAATCGAATATCTTTTTTTTTAACAAGGAATTAAAAAAAATATAAGCGGGAGACTCTCACATGCCAAGAAAAGAAAATAAAGTTTGTTACCTGGTGTGCGTACAGTGGAACTTGGCTCACTAATAGTGATGGTGGAATTTGGACTGTGTATTACCTGGTAGATCACAAAGGCAAAAAACGCGACGAACAAGAAGAACAAGATAAACTGGCATACTAATCGAGTGGTTTCAGCCCAAATAGGTTCACCCGTGCTAATAAAAAAGCCCAGAATGACACATGGTTAGCATCAAAGCTTGTTTGCTTCTGTATTTCTCTTTCTTTCTTGGGATTTACCGTGGGTGCCATATATCTCGATGGATGCGCATGATGAGCCAACGAATATAGGTCCAGAAACGCCATAGACAGAGGAGGATGATACTAGCCAACACAACAGAGCCGATTACAATTCCCGCTATCGCGCCTCCACTCAAGCCACTGATAAAACTAGCATTTTGCTGCTGATAAATGTTGGTCACCCAAGCCCATTGACCATTCCTCGCTTCAGGTAGTTCCAAAACGTTCACATCGTTCATATACAATGGCCCAGCGTTTCCTGTAGTTACAAAACAAAAATGAGCAAAAAAATTTGGGGTTCGTTTTGCATTCGTTTATAATGAGAGAGTTCGTACCACCAATAACCATCAGATATTTATCGTTGACTAACCCCGCAGTCGCAAAACTTCTTCGTCTGGGCGGAATCCCTTGTGGATCGATGATTGTCCAATTCGAGGTATTTGAGTCGAGAACAGCCAGTTGATTACTGAATGCTGTCTCCCATGCAATAGCACCATTATCACCTGCGGAGGGTTAACGATACGCATTCTCTCCCGAAGCAAAATTTTTTTTCGATCTTACCCCCGAAAACGATGATCGACGCTCCGTCAGGTGCTGTTTACAAGAAGCAGAAAATAAGTTTCTTTCTTTTTCGGTAACACAACAGAAAGTCCAGTCCTCACCTAGAACCGCGTTGGCATTTGCTCTTGTAGATGGCGACTGTCCACCTAGAATCTTGGTTCCCCACATATTTTTGTTCGAGTCATACATCAAGGTCTGGTTCATAAATACCAAGCGGCGTACACCATTTGGATATTGTATTGCACCACTGAGATATGCAATGATACCACTCCTAAGACGGAAATCATTTAGGTTAGTCCTTGCGAAAGATCTATACAAAAAAAAACTTGCTGGAAAGCTATTCCGACGTGGGAATACATCGCCGGCTGCCCTTGCTGAGTCAGAGAGCGGAACTGACCCGACACAGGATCATATGACCAGAAATCGTTCAACACCTTGATGTTTGCTTCTGCTGCATCAGACAGTGTTTGGACGCCTCCATAAATGTAAACTTTGCCGTTGGGTGCCAAGGTAGCAGTGAAACGCTTGCGGTTGACGGGCAGAGTACCGTTATCCGCCAGAATCGGGGCAGAGGACCAACTGGCGGTATCAAACCGATAGCGATAGGCCATGAGAGATGCGTTAGCCGTCACAGGGTTGTCACCACCAAGCAGGAGCATGGTCTGATTGTCTGGTAATAGGACTGCTTGAGAGAAACTACACAAGGGCCCTGAATTATTTTGCTTGACAAATTGGAAAGAGAGCGCGCCATTGCCAAGAAGTGAGGTTTGAGTAAATGTGTTGGTGTAAGGTGCCTGTTCTCTGTTCACGCCACCGTAACGATAGATAACATTTCCACGAACGACAGAAGCAGCACCTGCAATGAATGGGATCCTCTCGACCATTGTATTATCCATTAAGGCGTATTCACCGGAAGCGATCCGGGCTACTAACATGATTAGCAGAATGGAAAGCCATCCTTTCCAGTATGTGTTCAACATGGAGGAAGAAGAATGGGATAGCAAAAGAGAGAGAAAGAGAGAGGAAATCAATTTTTCCTCAACTTGTCAGTGCTATTTTTTTAATGAGATTAAAAATAGGGTCCGTTGTGTGCATGACAGTCATTGTGTGCCCTGAAGAGGAGGGACAGATTTCTCGTCAAGAGTTATAAATAGCAGTCTGTTACCTTTTTTCTTTCTTTGCTTGAGCAAACGCTAGATCGTACAGACCACTTTTACTTTGGATGAAAAGTAAAAGATAGTGTCTTTGTGTTTCTTATGTTCATATCTTCCCCTTTGTTCGGTCTTCTTTTTCTCTAGAACACAGAAACTGTGGGCGCTAAAGAAGGAATGACGGCGTTTCAATGCGGAGAGTAACGCGTTGCTGGCCGATCACACAGTGTTCAGGAAGTATAGAGGAACAACAAAAGGGAAAAAGAGAGTTTTCATATGATCGCAGAACACGAAAAAAGAAAAAGAAATGTTAATTTCACTTTTTTATTTTTAAAAATAACCTGTCCGCGGTATAAAAATGGCACGAAAGGTGTGGGCTATCATTAACCCATCGTATAAAAAACAAAAAGTATAAAGATAAAAAAAGGAAACATTGATTGATTATATACATCGTCTAGATAGAGAAAAAAAAAAGAAGTAGGTTTACGATCGTGTAGCTTGAGCTGTACCACTCAATACTTGAGACGCATGGTTGGTCTATCACATTCAAATTTAGTAAAAAGAAAGTTTGTTATGTTGTTTGCATTTCATTACCTGCACAGAAGAGAATCGGCGCATCTCATTAGGTTCCATAGACATCTTCTTATTAAGACCCAAAAGACGCTTTCCAAAGTTACGTGGTCTTTCAAGGGCACGAAGGGATTGAGTGCGGTTAGCGTAGTAACGGGCAGAGGCGGATGTGGAGACGGCAGAGGAACGTCGAGAACGACGGCCAGGAGCACTGTCTTTGGTAGGGGCACCGATCTTGGGGCGGAAGATACGTTGCATAGTGAACTTGATGAGATCCAAAGGAGCAAACCAAACAAAATTCCAGACCCATGCAATACCAGCCCAGCTCCATCCACAGCCCTGAATGCTGGTGAAATCCCAGTTAGCATAGACAGAGATAAAGGTGGCCACCAGTTGTGCAACAACAAAGGCACACATCAGTAACACGGAGGGACGTTCGGTAAAGAACCAGCCTTGCGAACGAGTGACGAAAATAAGACCTTGTGAAATGGTAGACACTTGCAGGTACACCACTGAATGTAGCACTTTATCATTCGGGTCCGTAAACGGTAGAACATTGAAATGATCCACGAAGAAGTTAGTCTTGTAGGCCACAGCAAAGAAGCCAATGGTAGATGCAGCAAGGTAAAGACCATAAACAATAGCATAGGAGAAGATTTCAAACAGGTTCCATTGATCGGGATGAGGCGAAGGTTTCACACGATCGGTGGAAATTGTCATGATAGTACCGTCATTAAGAATGGCAAGAATCAGAACCATGAAAGGAGGGAAATCGAACTTGAAAGCAAAGCACATCACAGCGAAGCCGACGACAACACGAATGGTAACCGAACATGTGTAGATCGAGTAGTTACGCATACGCTGGAAGATCTGGCGAGAATGAATCAAGGCTTCAATGATCACAGACAAACCGGGCTCAGTCAACACAATGTCAGCTGCAGATCGAGCGGCATCCGAGGCATCTGCCACAGCAACACCAACGTTTGACTTGGAAAGTGCAGGAGCATCGTTGACACCGTCACCTGTCATGGCAGTCATGTGGCCCATGGCCTGAAGACGTTCGACGATCTCATATTTGTGTTCAGGATAGACACCGGCAAAACCATCGGCCTGGAGGACAAGATCGTCAATCGAGGTGTAGCCAGAGCCCGGGGGCGGTCCTTCCTTGAGCGTCTTGGAAAGGAACATGTTGTCACCCATACCTAGACGACGGCCAGTCTCCTTAGCAATAGCAAGCTGATCACCAGTGATCATCTTGACTTGGACACCGAGAGCAATAGCACGGTCAATAGTTTCCTTGGTATCAGAACGAGGAGGATCGTAGATAGGCAACAAACCAATCAGACGGAATCCGAGACCTTCACCTTCAGGGTCACCACTTGGCACTTCATCAACAGCCACAGCCAGAGATCGCAGACCACGGCGGGCAAATTCATCGACATCATCATTCAAAGCTTGAATCTGTTCTTCGGTCTTGTCGCGGGTACACAGATCGAGGATAAAGTGGGACATACCCTTGGTGGCTCGCAACACCTTGCCATCCGACAACCTCTTGTAGGTAATTTCGGTACGCTTGATAACAGGGTTGAAAGGCTTGAACTCGAGTTCTTCGATACCGTCACGAGCCAGAGAAGGATCAGGTAAAGAGTTGACAATACAGAAATCGATAGCATCTTGGTTTTCCGTACGGGAGGCATACGATGAGAACAACACGATATCGTCCACATCATATTCAGCGTAGGTCTTGATGGTAGGCTTGTCAACAATCAGCTTGTTTAAGGTCAGAGTACCGGTCTTATCAGAACACAAAATGGTAACGGCGGCCATTTCTTCGATGGCCGTGATACGTGTGACAATTGCCTTATGTTCAGCCAACTGCTTTGCACCGATGGCCAAGGTGACGGACAAGACAGTAGGCATGGCAATGGGGATACCACCAATGAGCAAGACCAAAAGGTTGTTGATACCACGTCGGTAAGGGTAGCGGAAGCCAGCGTACATAACCAAGATTTCGGCAACAAGGAAGGTACCAATACTGCACAGACAGAAGTTACCGATCTTAGCTAAAATAGATTGCAGATGGCCAATATCGTCGCCTGCCTCGCCTACAAGTTTGGCTGCGCGACCGAAGAAAGTGTTCAGACCTGTACCAATGACGATGGCTTCTGCCTCGCCCTGCTTGACCGTGGAACCAGAGAAAATTTCGTCACCAGCATCCTTTCCTACGGGGAGAGATTCACCCGTGAGAGCGGCCTGGTCGATCGAGACTTGACCGTGGGCCTTGATCAGACGACCGTCCGCTGGTACGACATCGCCAAGCTTTATACTGATTACATCACCAGGAACCAGTTCGGCGGCCTCCATTGTTCTCCATTCGCCGTTACGCTTGACCTTACATTCGGGTGCGAGCGATTCCATCAATGCCTTGACAGCATTACCAGCCTGGCGTTCCTCCAGGAAACCAATGATCGAGTTTGCCAAAAGAAGAAGTACGATACCAATGAAATCTTCCCAATCTGGAGGTTCACCTCCACCATTGGACAAGGCAATAGCCACAAGCGCTGCTGCTTCCATGACCCACGAAAGAGGGTTCCACATGAAACCAAGGAATTGAAGGAGAGGGTTTACTTCCTTGTGCTCAATACGATTGTACCCAAACTTTTCAACACGTGCAGCCGCTTCTTCTGCTGATAAACCATCTGGGCTCGTTCTATAGTGCGTTCTTAGTAAGACGATCTTCATTTTCTTAAGTGGCAAGACTTACTGCAGCAGAGTGAATACATCACCAGGCTCCATGGTGGAAAGATCATATTTGTCTTTGTCGTACAGTTCTTCAACCGTCAATGACTTCATGTTCGGAAGATCGCCAGAGCCATTGAGACCAGTGATTTCTTGTTTGGTGGCTGGTTCAGGCTTTTGGTGCTTCTCCGCGTTAGAATCGTCGGATGCCATGACTGCAAGATCGGGGTGAAATTAGGACAATGGATTTTGGCAGAGGCAGGTGAGGGACTCTAGCGCTAATGTATGAAAGAAGAGAATGATGGATCGCCAAACAGATGAATGGAAGAAAAGGTAATGCACAGATTTTGGATGCGATATTTTATAGCTACAGATGGAAAAAAGTTAAATGCACTTTGCCTCGTTCGGAGGACTACGCAGGGCAACACTAAAAAACTTTTCTCCGGGGCCAACAAGTAAGAGCTAACCAACCTAATAGTATCGCAAACTATTTTTCTTCTTGTTATAGACTTTTTATCATCAAAAAAGAAAAATTGTATCACACACAGCCCCTTTTCCCGGCCCGTGAAACCCTCTTTTCTTTTCTGTATTTCTTAATATTATTTTCCATCTTTAATTCTTCTATCTTTCTCCTCTCTAAAGTTCCAGATGTGCCTTGCGCATTTACTGCAAAGCTGGGTAGAATGATTTGAAACATATTTCCTAGGTGAGCTGTTTCTATGACACGGCATCCCTAAAAACATCTGATCGCCACGTGTCTGGACTATCCCCATGTATGTCAAGCTTTGTCCAATATTGAAGGTTTTTCCGTATGATAAGTGTCCCGTTAGGAAACGGGACCTACATCATCCTTACACAATGAACAAACGAGGATTTATACCAGAATTTGTGTTTCATCTTCGAACCTTAATAAAACAGCTCCATCCAAAATATGTCAAACGTTGGAAAACTTAAGGGCTTTGTATAACGATTTTTCGCTTTCCAACATCACATGGAATGGTTTTCTTCTCGGGATGGTGCCTTTGTTTGCGCTCTTGATCTCCATATATAGATCAAACGTTTAGCGCAGATCAGTACCCTTTAGTGTATGAGCTGCAGTTGCAGTTCGTGGAAATAGAGGATGCAGGAAAAAGAAAAATGTATCAACTTGCAAACTGATCACAACTTTGGCGTTTTTCTCTTTATGATTTCTGAATGCATTGCGCGCGTAGTGCAGTAGCCACGCTTCGTCTTGTCGCGCATATTTTATTTTTAGGGGATTATGCAGGAGGCTTTTACTCATTTTCTGCTATAGGATCATGTAAAGGAAGACCCGTCGCTTCATCCCCATGGTTGGCAACTTCCCCTTTCATTCCACAAGTGCGGTAGTAAAATCTAACGTCCGCCCGCCAAGGAATTGCACGAACTGCTGAGGACGAAAATGAAGATCCCATTTTAGTATGACGATTTGGTGTCACATGAATCGTTAGGTAACGAACAGGCCTAAAATTATTCTCATCTTGATAACCATCAGCGCTCATTGCACATATTCGTTCTTGCTACTCTTCACTACTTATATCAGACGAAAAGGCTGCAGGTATGGACCATGAGAAAAGCAGATACAAAGTTAGTTTGTCAATTTCGATGTGTAAAATGGTGCTGTGCTCTGGGAATCTATGAGACGCCCTAAGTAGAACGCTTGCTTTTTTTAAGTATACTGCGAGTTGGCGCAATATGCATTCCACTTTTCGGTTACCTTTGATAATATGGTTTGAAAAGGATAGCTATTGTCAATAATGCAACATACAATATAGAAATAAACAGCCTGTATCCAGAAGATGTGGGCAAGGATCTCTGAATTGTTTCTTTGGGTCTTGCAAAAAAAAAAAATAAGCTTACCACGATCAAAATAATTTGATCATTTGCACTTGAACATTGCTTTAAGACGGAAACATGCTTTTTGATGTTCACTTGATATGTAGCACCCAGCCCATATCGGACATACTGCATAAGAGCCAGCCCTTCGGAACAAACTTGCAGGTTACTGAGTAATAAAATTATTTGGGCGTAGAGGTTTACAATGAAATCCTGATCTGCATTTAGGCTGTTTGCAGAGCGAAATGACCGTACTGCTCGCGGAGAAAGTTTGATTTCCCAGTGCCACAACTAATCTGAGATTTGAAGGACTATGTCTGTTTGGCCCATAGTACGTAATGTTATGCATTCGTGCCACTTCCTATTTGAAACAAAGGTTTATCCTGCATATGTTTAGATTCAACAAGCCAAAAAAAAAGGCTTTTAATGCTGTAATGCATCATTATTGGCCATACCAATACAATATTATAATCTTTTATGTTTTAGCTTGAAGACCTTTGCCTGGAAGGTATCACGGTTCGTTTATCGAGCTATCGTGAAGCTGTGATCTTCGTTGAAGTGTGACTGGGATATATTACGATTTCTCATTGGCAAGATGTAGAGAGTAATACTAAACTTTTAACACGGGCGTCTATCTCGAGTTACGCAAGCCATATTTTACGGGTTGCGAGGTCACAGTGACAACAAATGGAGAAATATTACACACTTCATTAAAATAAATAGGCATATCTTCGGCTTTGTGCACAAAAGTGTTCATGACGGTTTGCCAATAATGAACAGTAAGGGTATGCCGGTAAACAACAAGATAAATAGTAAGTCAACTTATTTGGCATGTACATCGCCACCGGCTTTTCACGGAACCCTTTCCCTCTGTGGACAACTTCCCGTCGAGGAGATGCATATGAAGCGATTGAACCAATAAAAAGTCAATTGCATTAGAGTCAGCATCATCCCAACCAACGGATATTGACGCCATGGCGAGACACCATATCTGTGTCGATTCAGCCAATGATATGCCTTGGTGCCTTTATTGATTACTAGGTCACGTTGCAGAAATTACGCTTCTCTTAAGGAAAAACAAATTGTAAAATTCACAGAACGATTCAAAAATGGTATGAAGGAAAAATGCTTTCACAGCTAAGTTGTAGTCCTTCCCTGGGAGGTATAATGAGTGGACAACCGCCGTGACACTCCTTGAATGTGATGGGTTACGCAGCATAACGTTCAGTTCCTGGATCTCCATGAGGTGCCCGAGGTTACATACACAACAACTTGCTTAACGCAGAGTACTTACGAGTAAGCTACATAAACTCACAGTCCTGTATATAAGTACTATAGATATGGAGACACCAAATTATGATTACCGTGTTAACCCGTATTTGCTGATGACCATGGTACGTTACTCTGGGAAGAAGTTTGCACTTACCTATCCCGCTTTTACAGATCGAGGCCCGAGCAGGTACAGGTCCCTTTGGGTTTTAATAAACTCATTTCTGTAATCAGCATAACCTCTCGTTCTTGAGGCATAATTGCCTTGTAACATGTCTCCAAATTTCAATCGATGTTTAGCGAACAATATTTGTGTATTTTCTTTTGCACGAGGTGCTCTATCCGTTTCTCGACCATTTGATCCATCGGTGAGACCCGTGTCGGCATTTGAAAACTTGACGAAAGTTGCACCCGATCAGAGTACGACATGTCCCTCGTTCTCAAGTAATTGTTTGTAACATAAAGAGTGACACTAACCATGTCTCCACCTGATAGTCCAAAAAGGTAGCCGAAAACCCATAAAAAGATCACAAACCACAACCACAACCGTGAGCTCAGCAGTATCAGTTTGCAGTGAGCATTCACAGGATTGTAATAAAAAGCATAGAAAGATATAGGCTTAGCACTAGGTGACCGTAGTTGGCTTCTTGTTATCGTCCTAATACGTAAAGTTTACGGCAATACAAAACAAATAGTAAACGAACTAATAAACGAAAACCACATACAAAATCGGTTCGTCTTCGATACAACGCCACCGCAAGCAAAGGAGTACTGCATTGGATAGATGGGTTACTCGATATCGGTTAGTCTACCCACTTTCTTAAGGAGAGATAAAGAAAAGAATTTGTTTCAAAGAGCTAAAGAAACGACCAACGTTTGTTATCTGAGTACAAAAGATGACCTTGCAGCCTATTTCGATTGACAATAATACAAGTCGATGAAGAATGAACGTTATGAAGATTGACCGTCATGTAGCAAACCTTTTACTTCGCGGTTAGTCGCGCTCTAACACCTTGGAAAGATGAAAGGTTTCAAATGAATTGTTAGACGAACGGTATTTAACATATAGACGTTTCAGCTCTCTTGCGAGCTCCCAATATGGTAAAAAGAAGGACCAGATACTGAAAGCAACGTCATGTTGTCCGTTTCCGTTCTGACTCATGGACTTGTCCTTACAATATCCAATAGCAAAGGCATTACTGACTGTGTGTTGGATCAGTTGGCAAAAAAAAATACAAGAACAAGCCAGCAAGTGAACTTTCTATAATCCAAATCTCGAAACTAAGCATACCCGTTTAAAACGCTAAATGTCTCACTGAATAGTGCGTGTACCGATGCATTGTCCTACCTGCCTAAACTGGAATATCCGTTCAATGGCAATCAGCGAGGAATCTTTTCTATTGTCAACTTCAGGTGAGCGTAGTAATTTATAGAAAAAGACGCTTCAGTAACCAACCCGTGGATCCAGATGCAACAGTACCTTGCCTTGTCATCCAAACTAGCTTTCGACTTCACACGATGAACAAAGGATTAAAGCAGTATGCCCTCGTCACTTGGTACTTGCTTACATAATACCATCCGACTCTCGAAGGAGGTAGAGGCAATCTATATTAAAGAAGGAGGATATTTTAGCTACCGTTAAGCAACGGCGACTCATTAAGTGAAAAGACAGAAATAGATGGTTCAAAATCGTACGTTCATAACGACAGAAGTTCTGTTTTTCTGGTAATAAAAATACTTTTTCCTACTTTGAACACAATGATTCGTAATAATAAAGTAATAGCACTATTTATCTTGTTTGAGTAAACGGAAAAGGGGCAAAAAGACGGAAATATTTCCGATGTTACGCCTAACCACTATACTCGACAAAGATATGCTCAAATCTATGGAGTTCTTGCCGCAGAGCCTAAAGTACAAGTTAAATCCGTTAAACTTTTTTAATCTTTTGATTTGGTCATTTCAGATGAAGAGAACCAAAGAAAAAACAATCCAATGGGGCTAAAAACAAACTTTAATAAGTACCAACTGTGGTTCCCATAAACAGCACAACTACTGTATTACCGGCTGGTAGCATTAGTGAGTATCTGCTTTTACGCTAAGCACCTCCCAAAGAGACTCCACTGAAATAAGCATGTTCCTCTTTCTTGCCAGTCTTCGCAGCATTTACAAAGCTTCGCTACTTGCATCTATAAAATTCGACTTATCATCCAATTAGATAATGGAATATCGTTGTCAGCAATACAAACGTGAAAGCTGGAAAAAAGACAACTGTATTTTTTTGTAACGTTTAAGTGCTCATAAGCATGGATCCTGAAACATGTTGAAGCTACTGGAGGCTGCTAACCGTATGAAGAAAATACACGTCATTGAATTCACTGCACATGTACCATTGAGCTTTGCATTTGTCATGTCTGTATCAGAAACATTTGTATCGACCAACAAATGGAAAAGAATACGTGCCGTCAAGGTCTCTAGTACAAAAAACATACGTTATTTGTTGAATACGCATTGCAACAGGTATAGGGAAGCATAGAGGAAGAATAATCGTAGTGCTTGACGATTCTGATTTACACTTACTTACCAGGACGCTTTTTAATGATGACAGCATAGTGCATAAAAAGCTCTTCAAGGCATCGCAGTCAAATCCTGATATTCTCTAATTTATTGTCTGTAAAACCGTCCATAATGTACCCGTGTCGCTTTCAAACATCTGTATCTGCTTAAGGTTAAGTATTAACAGCACACGGCGCATGTTATGGAGGGTTACTGTTACTTTCTTTTGCTGATTCAGATATAGGTGAATTGAAGAATAGGAGGAAAGGGCATATTTTATTGTTTAAAAACATAATCTAGGGATACAGTCCATAAGCCTGAATTTAGGAAAAGGAGCTTTCAATTGTCGAAATAAGGAGTCCATACTTATTCTCTGTGTGAAACGCTTGCATCGTACTTGCCATCTCTTTAAAATATGCCGATTACACTTATAATCTTTTTTTTTTGGGGGGGGGGGTTCACAGATTAAATGTGGCAATTTGCCCAACGCAAGGCCATAGTCAATCTTGAACGGTAGATTATTGACCGTTCTCTTTCAATCTATATGAGAGCATTATCCGTTATTTACTTCAGCAACTTTTCCCACTAAATGGCTTTACAAGAGCTAGATCTTATTTAACTGAGCCTTGTGACATTGCTTGATCGCAGAAAAAGGTATAGCATAGTTGGAGTATTTTTCACATATGGAGCAAGTAGAAAGAAGAGGAAACGTATAAAGCTGGATATTTACGTGTCAATGGAACATTGGCATGTAATTTATCCGTATCGCATTGACGGTTGCAAAAGTGACATAACCTCCTTCATAACGAATAGTTTAAGGTATAAGGTCATAATGCGGTCGATTGAACTTAAAAGGGTAATTCGTGGCGTAAAAAATAGGTTGCTACATCAACTTCGTAAGAATCTTCCACAAAAAGTGGCATTCACATCGCAGCTCGCCGTCTATCAATGGAATAGTTTAACTAAACATCATCGCGTGAGACGGCCCGCGATGTCCGACTCAATTACTTTATTGTCTAACATACCGTGCCTTTCTGTAAGCGCGCTCTCGTTTCACTGATTCTCCTTTGTTTTGCATACATGACATAATATTGAAAATTTCGAACAGATCATTGTTTCTGGCTGCAAGCTTTGACAGAGGTCAACCTGCAATAGCGATACCGTGGTGTGAAAGCACCAGGTATCTAGAATAGAATTATAGACTTTTATGAAGATACCCAAAATGTATCTACATATATAACTGCTGCGGTTTGTTCTTTACGACATGTCTACTTTCTCAGATACCAAGCAAATGAGAAAAAGACCCTAAACTGCCACACTACTGATTAACGTTATAGACTGGGATAAAAATGCGCAATAGCCCGCCGTGTGAGTCATAACCGTGGGTAGTTTAGGTTGGCCTACTTATGTTCTCTTTCGCTTTCTCGTTCCTTTTTGTTATCGCTTCGTCAAATAAGCATAAACATGACCTATCAGTGTGATTTTTGTTGGGTGGATGATGTTATGGACATTATAGACCACCTTCTTTTTCACCGCTGTTTAGAGCCATGTCGAAAAGCAGGACACTTCCTAAAACAGCTGAGAAGGCTCCGCTTTATCTAATGCTCGTCGTCAATTGGTCCTTCGCTAGTGGAAGACCATGAATGCATATCCAGGACGTACCAATCATGGCAGATATCCTTGTAAACTGCTTTTACCATGACAGAATTCGGCGCAGCTTTTGCGTAACATATGGTCCACAACTCTAGAATGTTTTCCAGAACGAGAACGAGAATGCAAAAACGACAAAGTGCCTAGGAGCAATATGTTGGCATTCTTTGTGATTGGTGCGTTAGTTGAAAGGGCATATGTCAGCACATTTACAGGACCAGGCAAACTGACACTGATACTGTCAAGACACTGAGTGATATGTTATATAAAGGAGGCGCATAATACAGTAAATAAAAATGTTTTATTAGATAGTTTCATAAACTAGTATTGTACTTTTGAAATGACAGTTAAGCAACGAAGGTTGTCCGCATGACGTTTTTGCTGGCTAAATATTGGGATTCCGCTTTACACGCCGAATAGGCGTTGCGAAAGCGCGGGAAAAAAAGTGTAGAACTACTGCTTCTATCTTACAAGCATTCCCACGCTGTGACTGGAGGGGCGCCCAATAGATGCAGTGCTATATAAGCAAGTTCGTTTACAGAAAATGCTCTTTTGTTTGCTTTTGACATGATTTCCCGAGTTGCTGCCAACACTATTTCTCGTACCGCTATTCAGACTGCTCGTCGCAGTAGCGCAACCATGCTGAACAGATCCTTGTCTACATTTGAAAAACATCGAGAGGTGTTTGAGCAGCTTGGGATCCAGAAAACCAACAACAAAGGTGTTTTCGATGGTGAATGGAAAGGGTCTGGTCCTATCCTTACCAGTGTGAACCCTGTCAATAACGAAGTCATCGCTGAAGTGATCGCAGTAAGTTTGTAGTGATTTGAATGCTTCGATCTCGCTTGTTCTTCATTAATTGTGTAAAAAAGGGAACGACAGATGACTTGAACACAGCTCTTGACAAGGTTGCTGAGGCACAAAAGATCTGGAGAGAGGTAATAATCCCGAGACATATAAACGTGTTGAGCACCTGTTGATTCGCGTTCTTGATATAGTTGCCTGTTCCTAAGCGAGGTCAAGTTTTACTTGCCATGCGAGACGCACTTGTTCAAAACCTTCAACCTTTGGGAAAGTTGGTTGCCTTGGAGATGGGCAAGATCCTTCCCGAAGGTGTAGGCGAAGTTCAAGAATACATCGACATTCTCGAGTACGCATTGGGATTGTCACGCATGCTAAATGGATCTATTATTCCTTCCGAACGTCCAGGCCATGTTATGTTGGAAACATGGAATCCATTAGGCACAGTCGGTGTGATCAGTGCATTTAACTTCCCTGGTAAAATAGAAAATAATCGAGCAGGAGTAAAGATCGGTAACTAAACTTACAATCTCAGTTGCTGTATATGGATGGAACAGTGCCCTTGCATTGGTCACCGGTAATGGTGTCCTCTGGAAGCCATCACCAACAACTCCCTTGACTTCGATTGCGGTCACACGTCTGTTGGAGAAGACTCTCCGTGAGCACGGTTTGCCACCAGCCCTCTGCTCCCTTGTTGCTGGTGGAAACGAAGTCGGCGAGGCGCTCACACAGGACAAGAGAGTACCTCTCCTTTCCTTCACCGGTTCCACTAAGGTTGGCCGTGAGGTTGGTAAAGTCGTCCAGGGCCGCTTCGGCAAGTCTCTCTTGGAACTCGGTGGTAACAATGCCATTATTGTAACGGAAGACTGCGACCTTGATCTCGCTGCTCGTGCCGTTCTGTTTGCTGCGGTTGGAACTGCTGGTCAGCGATGTACTACAACCCGCCGTTTGATTGTCCACGAGTCTGTCTATGACACGCTCATCGAGCGTCTTGTGAAGGCCTATAGTCAGGTCAAGGTAGGCGACCCGCTTGAAGAAGGTGTTCTCTGCGGTCCTCTTCACACCAAGGCAGCTGTGGCCACTTATGAGCAGACTCTTGAAAAGGTGAAGCAGCAGGGAGGTGAGATCCTGTGCGGCGGAAAAGTTTACACTGAGGGACCATTGGCATCTGGTAACTTTGTGGCTCCTACTTTGACCAAGGTTCGTCCAGATATGGAGGTTACCAAGTCAGAAGCCTTTGTGCCTATTTTGCATACAATGACTTACAAGGTACGGCTGTTTCCTTGTGACGGTTGAGATAATATGCGTGCCCCTTGCTAAACGTTTCTTCTTTATCTAGACTTTGGATGAGGCAATTGCCATCAATAACAGCGTTGCTCAAGGTCTTTCTAGTTCTATCTTCACTACAAATCCTTCGACCATTTTCAAGTGGATCGGCCCATCCGGATCTGACTGTGGTATTATCAATGTAAACATCCCAACCAATGGTGCCGAGATTGGTGGTGCATTTGGAGGAGAGAAGGAAACCGGTGGTGGGCGTGAGAGTGGAAGTGACAGCTGGAAGCAATACTGCCGACGTGGCACTTGGTAAGATTTCAGTTTCTTCCATAGTTTTTCTTTTACTCACAACATTTAATTCATACACAGCACTATCAACTACTCTGGAGCACTTCCATTGGCACAAGGCATCAACTTTGGTTAAAACAAAGCAGAGTACAAAGACAAAAAAGAACAGAAGAAAGCATCCACTTGTATTTACTATTTCCAGGATGGATCCAAAGATATTCCAAGTTATACGCAAAATTTCCTATATTTTTTCCCCTTATTCCGTTACAGATACAGAGGTTTTCTTTTAATCTGGAGTCAAAGTTTTTTAAAAGTGGCATGAACCGTATGGATCAGATAAAGTGCTTTCCGATTCTTTATACATGAGACCCTAGTTGCTGGTGGAATCTGTTCTGTCGATCTAACGTTTCCAGTTCGCTTGATAACACTTCTTCCTCGCTTATTTCTAGGCTTGATTGCTTGTATAAAGCCTTAAACCAACGAGGGCTCACGATTGAAGAGACTGAGTACAGCAATTGGCTGTTCTAGAGAGCACCAATGTGCCTTGTCAGTTGTACTGCATCATTGCACCGACAACAATAGTTCCTTAAATTTCGCAAGACAATTAGATCGATAACAAGCCGTATGACACCCAGAGATTAAGAGTGAATAAGCTCTGTTCATACGTTCTTTCCTTGAAAAGAAAACTGAAATCCATCGCATCAACGCTTCTGTGTCTTTAACCCAGCTGCTGGCCAGGAGTTTGTATCGAGGCGACTGGGTTTTCTTCGATAACTTTGTGAATCTTTCTTTTCTTCACCATGCTTCGTGTTCTACGACCGCCTGCCAATCATGCACGATTGTTTGCTCTGAGATCACCCACAATCACGCGTCATTACACGACACCTGCTATACAAAAAGAAACCCTCTCGCCGTTAGCAAAGCATTTGCAGGATACAATTAAAGTAGGCGATCGGCTGATTCATAACTGGAACCATGTTATTCATTGGAAAACGGAAGTTGACAGGACCAATAACAATGGCGCACTACATGCGACAAGTGCTAGTCAACCCCTTAAGCGGTTATTACATGCATGGTGATGTCTTTGGTAGAGAAGGCGATTTTGTCACCTCACCCGAAATAAGTCAAATGTTTGGCGAGGTAGACGGACAATATGTTTAATTGTCAAAGCTAATCATTTTTCCGTTTGAAATATTGTTTGTGGATATTAGCTGGCAGGTATATGGTATCTAACAGAGTGGATGCGGCTTGGAAAACCTTCCAAAACACAAATTGTCGAATTCGGTCCCGGGAGAGGAACGCTGATGAGTGACATGTTACGAGTATGGATCCTTTATTCCGATATTGTTACCGCTAATCCTTGCACTTGTAAACGATGAAAAGGCTTTGTCACGGTTTCCCTATTTTTATGAGACTATAACGGGCGTCCATCTTCTTGAAGCTAGCCCAGGGCTTCGAAAGATGCAGCGCGCTGCACTTGTTGAGGGCTCGCAAGATTCCGATGTAGAACGATTCAAAGGTGATGAAAATAATCCACCTGTAGAAACAATCCGACGTGCCGATGGTATAAAGATTTCATGGCATGATGGCATCGAATTTGTCCCTCGTAAGTCCAAGTCATGTTATTCAATAATGAGCATACGGTAGATAACAGCGTTTTAGAGCAATGGTCATTTATTATGGCGCATGAATTCTTTGATGCAATGCCTATCCACGCATTTGAGGTGAGAAGATTTGAGATAAAAAACTTAAGAGCTTTCTGCTGACTTATACCAAGAAAACGGAAGAAGGCTGGCGAGAAATGCTCGTTGATATGGATGATACAAATGAGACGTATGTTTTTTTTAGCAGATTGATATGTTTTGCTAATTGGCATGAGAACACAGCGAATACAACTTTCGCATTGTGCGATCACCCGCACCTACCACAGCCAGCAAGGCATTTTTGGATCAGTATAACTTGTTTTCAGATCGGAAGCCGGGCGATCGCGTCGAGATATCTCCTGACAGCTGGGATTTCATGGCTAAAATGGCTAAACTTCTGGATAGCCATGGCGGAGCAGGTTTAATCGTTGATTACGGTCAAGACTATGCACAGGGCGACACTCTTCGTGTAAGGTTATTTGGGAAATAGAAACGTTGCTTTAATTAGTTTGGTAGGCAATACGAAAGCATCGCATCATTCATCCAATGAGTGATCCGGGAAGTGCGGATCTAAGTGCGGATGTGGACTTTGCATTTTTGAAGCATGTTATTGCTAACGGGACATGTAAGTATTGTGTCTTTGTAGAGAAAATCTGAAATGACTAAGAATTTACAATACCAGCCGTAACCAGCTACGGACCGGTGACACAGTCGTATTTCTTGCAATCATTAGGAATCCAAGCCAGGTTAGAGATGCTCCTTAAAAATGCGAAATCACAAGAAAGTCGAGCCAATCTCGTCAAAGGTTTCCAACGTCTGTTAGACCCTGCCGAGATGGGAAGAGTCTATAAAGTATTGGCCTTTGCTAAAGAATCACAAAAATCCGCGGATCCGGTGGGATTTGCAGTTGCATAGAGAATGTTTAACACCCTGGATCAGGACTCTTCCATCAAAACTTAATTGTAATATAAAAAGAGCCTTCAGTTAGAATCTCTCGCTGAACTAGAATGCTTGTGTAATGTGTGCAACTTCTCTTTAAATGCCTGCAGTATCGTTTGCCGTACTTAGCATCTCTAGAGCAGTTTCTTGATTGATTTATTTGATTATGCTACTGGAAATAATAAGTATAGTGGAGGGGTTCAAACAATGGGATATTATGATGCAAAGCAATCTAATATATGAGACAATTTGTTGCGACCGTGAATTCTGGTTTTGATCTAGTATGGTTGGCGACACCGTTGATGGCTAAAGAAGCTTAGGACGTCGTTGCTGATTGCGGGTCAGAAGTGCAACTCAATTGCGCTGATACGTGTTGCAGATAACTTTGCTAATGAAATGCTTTATAAATGAAAACGAAGAGACATGCAAAGTTCCTTACCACGATAGCACAGTTACAAGTACCATGCTCCAGGAGCTTGTTTCGTAAAGCAATGCTTTCTTCTTTCAGTTGGGCCACGATTTCTCGTAGTTTCTTGTTTTGTTTCGCAGCCGCTTCTGATCGTTGCTGGAGTGCTTGGACTCTGATTTTCTTTTTCTGACGGCATTTTAATGCTTCAAAATAGAGTATGTCAAATCATATTTTTCGACGGTTATATAGATGGATTTACTCAAATCACCTGCTACACGGTTTCTTTCCAATAACTTTTTCCGCTCCTCTTCGGGTTCTTTGCCACTAAAGATACTTGTGCATTTGTTCTGGTAATTCCTCGGCGAAAAGTGCTTGATTGCAATGTTCGGTTGACGTGACAATGAAGGATTTAAAGTTCGAGGTGATCTTTCCGAATCAGGTGAAGACTGGGAGATTTGCAGCGTCTTCCCATGAAAGATAGATAGCGATCTTTGGTTGTCAAATTGATTCAAATGGTTTGTAATCGAACCGAGATTTGATGTAAAGTTCCACTCATCGCATTCCAACAAGAAGCGAGCAGGGGATGTAGTAGTTGTAGGTAAGGGATGATCTAAAACTGCGTTGATATTCTAACTGCCCTCCCCGGAGATTTATTTCGCATACCTTCAAACATGGATTGTTAAGAGCGAGCGAGAGAGAGGAAGATTAGGACGGACCAAGTTGAAGGTAGATTTATGCGCATGGGATCTATAGAAGACAAGAAACAAAAAAATAAATGATACTAACTATGTATGATGTCATGAAGATTACAACTTGCGTACGGATGATGCAAACCTGTCAAGTAAAATAAAAATAACATAGTGCGCTTCGTTAGAAAAGTGATAATAAGGTACAATCAAGAAGGAAGACCAAACTAATAACAACATCCTATGCCCAAAAAGTGGTTCTCTTACTTACTTGCAATGATTGAAATTCTTCCGTGCACGATTTAAGTGCTCTTCTGGTTATTCTCCGTTTCGAAAAAGACTTGGACTCATCTTATAAAAGAAGTTGCAATTAAACAAAGTTCGTCTTTTCCACTTCCCTTCCATTCCGCTCGTTTTTTTTTTATTTCTAGTTCTTCTTTATGGTATCGGACAAGTTGCCTTTCATGTCCCCGTTTGAGGGTGTGCTTAAGAAGGTGCGACCTCATTATTCAACAGATGCTCTACCACCTCCAGCCCCTCCACAGGCACAACCTAACTCGGACTTTGTTTATGCATCGTATCAACATGAGCCCTATCCCCATCCATACCATCACCAACAACAACCGTCGACCCAACAACAGCAATATCACGTAACACAGCAACAATACCATCCACAAATGTCAGCGCAGACGGCCGCATCCGCACATGGAACTCAATCAGCCTATGGAACAGATCCTCACCAACGTCAACGAGAACAATTATTGTCCGATATGCTCCTTAATCGGCCTGTGCGCAAAAGAAGACGACCACCCCACTCATACGCTTCATTGATTGCACAGGCTATCTTAACCTCGCGTGAGCAACGGTTAACACTCCGGGAAATTTACGAATGGGTCCAGACACGCTACCCTCATCTCTATGAAGCCAACGAGACTGGTTGGCAGGTAAAGGGCAAAAGAAAAAGAAAGAAGCAGTACATCTTATATCCATTACTAGAATACCATTCGACATAATCTTTCATTAAACCGCTGCTTTAAGAAAATCCCTCGAGTGAATCAGCACGGGCCAAACCGTGGAAAGGGTACAAAGGGTGGTTATTGGACGGTGGATATGGAACAGTTAAACAATACCAACTTTGGGCGTCAGATTATGGACAGTGGATTTCTTGGAAATATCGAGTACTGGCAACATCAACAGCACGCTCAGGAGCTGGAGCTTCAGCGACGACAACAGTTAACTCAACAGCAAGCATCCCAACAACAACAGCAACAACAAGTAAGACAAATACATCCGATGCAAGCAAATCAGATAGAGCATACAGGACAACAAAACCATCAAAAGATCATCAGCCCACACCAGAACCTACATAGTCATCATCCATCCATGCGCCCTCAGAGCATGATAGTAGAAGATCTGGATCTAAAGGACTTTGTTGGATCCTATTTTGGTACGCCTGGTTCTGTTTCTTCGTCCTCCGGGACCCCAGGGGTAGATCGCCAGAACCCGTTTTCAGAAGATCCTATGGGCTATTCATCGGGTCGAGTGAACTCATTCTTAACTCGGATCAAAAGACCCATGTCGGCCTTCTCCTCAAGCGTCACTGGCAGCAGTGTGGGATCCCAGAGTTCAAAAACAAGCTCTGTTAGAGGTTCTACTTCTCCAGGTTCTCCTGCAACCGACACCGAAACACCCGATCCCAAGGATGCTAAGATGGAGATAGATCCAGCTGAGCTGGATCCATCCCTTATGAGAGTCAACAATTTGTTGAACTAGATATTTTTTTTTTACCTTCCCGCTATGCCCCGCTATGCCCATGTTTTTCCTGTGCTTTATCTGTTTCTTTCTTTCCTCATCTGCTATCAATAAATCGGCGGTTTTCATTGAGCGTCTTGCATCGAGTAAACGGATTTGGAATAGACAAAGCAACCAACCACAATTTGTCCCAGCGACCCTTTGATCTTTTTTATTTAGGCAAGTTTGATACTGTTGGTTCGAACATAAGAAGATTGTTTCTATTCTAGTTTCTTTATTTTTGATTTACTGCTCTGCAAACGTAACCAAACTCTTGTTCTCTTCTACTAAGTCGCCGACAGCATACAGAACCTGATCAATAACACCATCTGCAGGTGCTCGAATGACATGCTCCATTTTCATTGCCTCCAGGACAACAAGCGCTGAATCTTTCGTAATCTTTTGACCTGGTTTTACGAGAACCTGGGAAATCTTACAAGGCATAGGAGTTTTCACGGAACCGGCACTGTCAGCAGCAGCTCCAGCGACAATATAGGCAGGTGCAGGGATCTTAAAGTTGGACCTTCCATGCTGAAAGCGGAAAGAAAGACTTAGCAAAATACAATAAGCTAAACAGCAATCATTTTCCATTACCTCGCCAAACACAGAAACCTCATCATTATATACGACAATATTTCGCTTCATGCGCTGATCGTCAATGTTGGACACCAGTTGACCCTCTTCATCAAAATGACTTCGGACATTACTGAACGTCTTCAGCAACTGCTTGTTTGCCTTGTCGAATACTTCCAAGTCTACAGCACCTTTGCCTTGCTTATTGGATGTCACTTGCACCTCGTATTGCTTTCCATTGGCATCCAGGGTGACCTTTCGGCGATGAACCGTGTTCACGCGGAAACCGTTGTGAAGACTTGCCCATGGCGTGAACGGATCTAAAGAAGGCTGCGTCAATCACCAACGGATAACGTTTTCTAATTGAACGACTACCTTTTGCCGTTGCCTTGTAAGCAAGCTCTTCTTGGAGACAAATAGCATTGGCAGCCAACGCTAATGTGGTAGCATCCGGGGCTTCTGCAGTCTTCAGGAGGTCTTTTTCGTATTGCTGGAAATCCAGAAATGTACTTACGGTAAGTACGACAGTTAAACGCAGTATTTCACCATGGCTTACCTGAATAAAGCCGGTCTCAACTTCCCCTTTAACAAATTCAGGATGTTCGGCCACCGTTTTCAGGAATCCAATATTCGTCGTCAAACCAACGATCTGATATGTCGTGTTACAACACGTTATTGCTAATTCGTGCATTACCTGATATTGCTCCAGAGCAACACGGAAACGGCGGAGTGCATCATTACGATCTTCCCCACGGACAACCAATTTTGCTATCATAGGATCATAATGGACGCTGATCTGATCTCCTTGGATGAATCCGGTTTCCAATCGCAGATCCTCAGAAGTAGCAGGAATGCGTACATTGTACAGCGGACCAGTGTCTGGAAGGAAGTGGCTAATAGAAGAGGAAACAATATCAGCGAACTACTGGTGTATGTCGAAAATAAATATTACTTGGAAGGATTCTCAGCGTAGATGCGAGCTTCAAAGGCATGTCCCTTCAGTTGAAGTTGCTCCTGAGTCATAGGCAGTCGGTTACCCGAAGCAACCTAATGAAACCGCATGTCTTTAGGATACTTCTTCTTGGCGATCAACATCCTATACCATACCTCAAATTGCCAGTGAACTAAATCGGTATTAGTCACCATTTCTGTGACGGGATGCTCGACCTGTTGACCGGATAGGCCCTTATGAGAACGCTTTTCTATTCCCTCATAGATTCTCTATACCTGCAAGCGGGTGTTCATTTCCATGAAGTAGAACTGCTTCGTCACGTTATCCATAATGAATTCGACTGTACCAGCGTTTTCGTAATTAACTGCTCGTGCAGCAGCTACTGCTTTTGCACCCAGCAATGCACGCACTTCTTCTGTGAGTCCAGGTGCAGGTGCTTCCTCAATGACCTTTTGGTGTCGACGTTGAACCGAACAATCACGCTCGAACAAATGTACAGCGTTTCCATGTTGATCCGCAAATACTTGGACTTCTACATGCCGAGGACGCTCCAGATACTTTTCGATCAATACCACATCATCACCAAAAGATTTGATCGACTCATTCTTTGAAGATTCCAGCATTTCCTCAAATTCACTGGGAGATCGCACAATACGCATGCCTTTACCACCTCCTCCTTTTACTGCCTTGATCAACACAGGGTATCCGATCTTTTCTGCTTGTTCTTTGAGGAACTTCACGTCCTGATTTTGTCCGTGGTAGCCTGGTACGACAGGTACGCCTGCCGCCTCCATAATATATTTTGATTCGCTAATATATATCAAATTGTGTAAGAGTGAGAGTGAGCGAGTTCATTCAAGAAAGCTTTAGCCTACCTCTTTGATCCCATGGATCGCATAGCGTCTCCAGAAGGGCCAATAAAAGCCAATTTCTCCGATTTCACACGATCGGCAAAGTCCGCATTTTCGGATAAGAAGCCGTAACCAGGATGGATAGCCTTAAGCATTGAGGAAAATACAGATCAAACGTCAATCCCATGCACACATTACAGTGGCTTGATTTACCTGAGCCCCACTCAACTTAGCCACTTGCATGATTTTGTCGATGTTCAAATAACTTTGTGCAGAGGGAGCTGGACCAATTAGATAGGATTCGTCGGCCTGGTATAGATAAGTCAATGCTTTCAGCCCTTGCTTAAAGGAGGATATAGAAGCTCACCATAAGAACGTGCTGTGCATTAGCATCCGCTTCACTGTATACTGCTACCGTTTTGACACCAAGTTTCTTGGCCGTACGCATGACACGACAGGCAATTTCACCTCTGATAGGTGGTATAAGGATGACTGGGTCGTAAAAGATCCTTCCGAAAAATTCTTACCTGTTTGCAATCAAAACCTTCTCAAAAAGAGGATTACGATCTGTATAAAATACTTGTCAGTATCCAAAATGGTTATGGGTCTACAGATAGACTAACCTAGCTGACTGGAATACCATCGCTTGGAAGGGGATAAGCGTGATAAGACGCCATGACAGGGAGAAGGGGTAGCACCCACAACTCTGCATAACCGGAAATTGACCTTGAACATGTAACGGGAGAAAAGGGAGCAAGAGAACACATTATAACCGTAGTCGCTTTAACGGTTTCGATGCGTGGGAAAAAAAACCTTGCGGGGGCGGTCAGCAAGAATCAATAGAGTAGTCACACACTTGGAAAGGCAAAGGCCTGGGAATGTGTGCAACGTCACATTTCATTACTTTGTTAAAGATTGTATGCGTACAGAACTATATATATTGACAGATGAAAAAACAAATGGAAGTAAAACATTAGGAAAAAAAAAGGGACATGAAGTGGGTCGGTATCTCTTTCGATTAACAAAGTGGAACGTTCACAGCCAATCCACCCTGACTAGTCTCTTTATATTTGGACATCATGTCCAATCCTGTCTGACGCATCGTTTCAATAACTTGATCCAAAGACACACGATGATCTCCTTCACCATTCAATGCCAACTGGGCTGCGGCGATAGCTTTGACAGCAGCAAGAGCGTTTCGTTCGATGCATGGCACTTGCACAAGACCAGCAATAGGGTCGCAAGTCAAACCAAGGTTATGTTCCTAGTTGTTTAAAAATGTGAGTGGTATTTAAGGGAAGTTGCTATGGTTTTTTTTTACCATGCCAATTTCCGCTGCGTTCTCAACTTGATCCACAGTACCACCCATAACAGCAGTAAAACCAGCAGCAGCCATGGAGCAGGCAACGCCCACTTCACCTTGACATCCAACCTCGGCAGCTACTCCAATAATGCAATAAGTTGACCAATCTGCACACAAACATGAAGTTTAACAAACCTGAAATGCTAGCTCCACGTTTAAACAGCATACCCACAGCAGCAGTGGTTAGCAGAAACTCCATGACGTCTCTTTCCGGATTCTCCGAAATAAACTCCAAGTAGTATTTCAAAACGGAGGGAATAGTGCCTTAAGATGTGGTCAGAACAGAAAACGCTTGTCACATTCTACTAATTACCTGCTGCTCCATTGGTCGGTGCTGTTACAACTCGACCACCACAAGCGTTTTCCTCATTGACTGCGATGGCATAAACTGAGAGATAGTCTAGGGCTAATGATTTGACAATCAGTACAACCCAATCTTGTGTTACGTATAAGCATACCAGGTAGAAAGAATCGCTTGCGTTCACGCTTCGGCAAGATTGATAGTGACATTGGACGAGATTCATCGCTCTGGGGAAGTACTTTATTCGGTTCCATGTCACCCGAAGAAGGCAGTGGAATTTGTGATGTGTTATAAGTAGAATTTGTCACTACTGGACCATACAAGCCTTTCAGAAGTTTTCTATAAAGGCCAGGTGCCCGACGACGTACGTTTAATCCTCCCGGTAATCGGTCTAACGAGATGTAGATTATCCATTACTCCTGTTATTCATGGGTAAAACGGCAGCATCATACCTTCTGACGATGCCATGACGCCATTGCGGATACTTTCATCCATAGTATTCCAGATTCTCAGCAGCTTTGTTCGGATTTCGTCCGCCGATGACCATTTCAACTCATTTTCGTATACGACTTGGGCAATAGTCATATTTTCGCGTTTACATACTTGCAACAGCTCTTCAGCATTCCTGAAGGGTAGAGCTACGACGGCGATATCTTGGACTCTGCGTTCAGCTACAGCTCTTTTTTCTTTGTCTTCTTGTTTGTAGTACACGTTTTCGCCATGATCCAGCTGAGTAGCGTCATTCACGACGAAACCACCGCCAATGCTGAAATATTCGTTGGTAGCGATCATATTCGCGTCTTTGTCAAAAGCGCAGAAACGCAAACCGTTAGGATGCTGAGGAAGTGTTTTAAAATAATTAAATATAAGATGTTTTTCTGGATCGAAATGAATGCGATGTGTTCCGTCCAAACGAATCGACTTATTAGTGTGGATATCTTGAACGCGCGAACCAATCGTGGATGTCTCCACCATCTACAAGAACAAAGCAAGAGGCTGAGATAAATTTTTGATTTAATTGGTTAGGATTGACTTACGTCTGGTGTTTCTCCTTCGATTCCCATTAAGATGGCATCGGGAGTACCGTGCCCTTTGCCTGTGAGAGCCAAGGAACCAAACATATCTAAATGCGGGGATCAACGGAGCTTAAATTTAGTAAGGACAGGACAGGCGACACAAAGTTTCCTTTTAACAAGAAAAAAAAAAGATTACACTAACCGACGCGCAATGTGGTAACCTTATCAAGCACGTTGTGTTTTTTCAGATCGTTGATGAAAATTTTTGCTGCTCGCATAGGACCGACTGTATGAGATGACGAGGGACCAACACCAATGGAGAAGAGATCGAATGTGGATACCACGGCGTGATGATCGGCATTAGTTTGTGCGTTATCCTTATCTGCGACCATGGATTGTTGTTCCGCATGGGAAGAAGTATAAGGTCTAAATTGACGTGCAGTGATGAGCCGAGGAGCCTGCCTCAAGGCCATCCTTGCCGGTTGAGCAGCTATAAGCGATGGTAATTGTCTGATCAAACGCATTTGTTGAAAATTGTTCGATGACCCAAGAAAGTAAGGAAGAGAGGGAAAACAAAAAGTTTTTAAGGGAATGGATTCAAAAAACATGAGCGATCTTTTTATATGTCGGGATTTCAAAGCACCGTTTTATTTTCTCACGATGAACTGGGTTAGGTCCAATGAGATTCACCGAGTCATTGCCCTTTTTTTTCCTGTAACAGTTTCTGGGCATTCCCTGTCGATGTTACTTTCGCCCTTATCAAAGTAAGGGCCGGTGAGTTAAAAGTTTAAATCCATGAAAATCGTTTAGGCGTTATACATTTGAAGTTGATTGTTTATAAGCATACACACTTACTTCTCATGACCGGAATCCTTCCTTCCCATTTACCGACGGAAACCGTCTTGCAGTTTATAGAAGTCTTCCCGACGTACCCCAACAAAGAAAAAAAAATTGTTGATTTGACACAGTGGAGTTCCCCACGCCAACAGAACACAATACCCGACATGAATCCCCCCTTAATGGATAACTCCAGAAGTTTGTCCCTTCCTGATTTGATATCTGCTCTGAGCCATGCTTTGCCTCATTGCCCTTTCCCCGTCAGAAGAATAAGTTGATCCTCCAATTCATTTTACACAAAAATTGCCCCACAATGCACAGCTCAGTACTCCACTTTATCGGTTGGCGCCTTGGAATGGAAAGGAAAGGTCATACAGAACAACAAGAGCTTGAATACCTACCTAAGCTGTCTGAATAATGACCCTAAGTGCTCCTTGTTGTACGAAGAAAATGTTTCGGCCAGAGAACGAATAGCATTATTAAGACTTTGGATGCGTACATTTCATAATCACCTGTGTTTCTTTCCTTTGCGGTAATTAAGTTTCCAGCAGCTGAGAAGTCACTTATTTACAGATGCTAGTCATATGTACAGAGTCCACTGACATGAAGAAGATCTTAGAAAGAACAAGGACTACTCCGAACCCGTACCAAAACTTTAATATTCCCAGACATGAATGCTGGGTGGCCCGGTTGACGGAGCATGACTTGGCCAGTCAATCTTTTTTGTGTAGTGCTCGTATAAGGTTAAGACCTTCGCATCTCATGTGTCCGTACAAATTATTGCTTAGTGCTGACAAAAATTTGGAGTTTTTTAAGTTAAGGAGACATAGAAATCGCCGAATAAGTGCTGTTTAACAAGGTACTGGCAAATCTTCTTCAGACCTATTAAAGGTTTCTGGAAGATGTATAATGATTTGCTTAAAAGTGATATTCACGAACCAACTTAATATGGACATGTTCTATACTTCTTTTGAAGTTGAATAGGAACTCCTTTAGAATTGGTGATGATAAGTACTGTATCGAGGTTCTCTCTTTAGTTTATGTTCGATTTCAAACCTTATACTATACTAAATAATGAAGTATATCAGAGCAAGAATGAGTAATGGTTTGCTGAAGGGTGAAGGACAGGGAGAACCCCAAAACTCGCATTGTTGGTATAATATCAAAGAGCAGCTCCAAATTTTGTTTGGTTCCCTCGAATAATCCACATCTAACGGATATATCTTCCCAAACGGTCATCCCGACGTCTTCAGCAGGATCGTATCGGATTTGTAACGGAAACGTGAAATTGGTTGTAGTGTAAGCATCAATAGCCAGGTCCGTTATTGTCCCCTCCCCAATTGGTACACCTGGTAACGTCGGATAATAAGCCTGTCCAGAACAGTGAGTCCTCTTGCTAACCGTCACGAAATGACATTCTTACCACAACTTGAAGCTTATCAAAGTAAGCGCTTACGACGTTAGGGTTTACAACGCTAAACTTCAGTCCGATGTTCATCTCGAAATTAGGAACGTTATCCGCTAATCTCAAAAGTGGTAGCCCACTTGGGTCGTCGGTAGCGCCGTTAAATCTAATGGTAGGTATCTTGAAAAACGCCACAACAACAGTGGCAGTAGTGACCGCACCAACTGCAATGAAGAAAAGACAATAACAAATCCACCGCATCCAAATCGGAATACAGCTAAAGCAACTGCAACAACAGGAACTTCGGCTGTTTTTTACTTCATCCAATAGAGATATGTCTAATAAACCACTCGGAGATTTATTGCTACAACGACGGATTGTTCTAGTATACCTTCGTCACTTCCAACTAAATGTATCTTATCCGAGAATGATACGTTTCCCCTCTCAGAGTCAACTTGTTCGTCGTCTTCTACATCGCTTTGGCTTAATTTTAGGTGATGCTTATTGCGTAAATAGTGCGAAGAGTGGGTGTCAACAGGAGTGTACTTATAGGGGTTGCTAAATGGATAGAGCATGCTAACACTACGCGAAAGAAATACCGTTTTGCTTATTTCACACCCACTAGAAATAAATGAAAGAATGGGAAAAGCAGGGGGAGGGGAATTTGTTGTTAAAATATGTGCTACGAGAAAAATCAAATTCTACTCAATATCTCTTGAGAATAGTGCACATCTTCTATCTTAACGGCAGTCAGTGCGTTGTATTCGATGTTTGCTAGAAACAAAACAAGTTTGAAAGCAGCGAGTGATCCGATATCAAATACAGATGGAAACACTGAGGCGCATCATTGCAGCTTTTCTTTTCTCATGTTTGTATTTATGGATATGACTCGATAAGCAAAACGAAGCTATGATTGTTTGACATGTAACATTATGGTATCAATCCTTTTAAAAGTGCAAAAAAGGGCCATGGCATACTCGGATTGCTAAACGCACAAGAATCTATCTAGACATGTTTGATCCGGTTTACGCTGTGTAACGACATAAGCAATGTCTAAGCGGCTGACATAGGTGCGAGCAATGTTTGAAATTGCGGCGATACTCAGTAAAAGAGATACCTGGGATGACGCTGAACAAAAAGGGGGAAGCGCTTGTGGTGAAGATATGAAGATTGATGTCCTTTCCGTATCTTTGCTCCTCAAATGCGTATATATTGAGTTGCAGCTATATAATGTACTGATATATTCTTGCGTAACAACTAGGGTGCTATTTGATTGGAACCCTGCTTGTCCTGTGAGTTTTTCATCCTTACTTTGTTCGCTTGCCGGGCTACCGTTTTTCACGTAGTGTCGGTGTTTGTATTTTACAATTTCGTGCATACACAAAGATCAGTGCGAGATATTATACTGTTTATTGAACAATTTTTTTACGGGGCGCTCTCTTCCGCGTCTTGTGTCGTTACACAAGAAAGCAAGCCATGAGTCGTAAGAACAACAACCGTCAGCATGCTCGCATGCCTGAGCCAGACCCCAAGGACCCAGCTTGGATCTTCAGAGCGCCACCGCCCACAGAGGCCGAAAAGCTTCGAGAACAACAACGCAAGGCCCAAATAGACCGCGAATTCTACAAAAAAGCGTTTGCCCATCAACAAAAACAAGTCGAAGCCCTTACAGCCCGTGTCAAAGAACTTGAAAGCCGCCCCTCCCAGTGCCCACACAAACCACGCCTCTCTACACACTCGATATTTACAGAATCGATCGCTCCCATGTCCAAACAGCCTAGTCAATCCCGCCCAGTGCCTACACAAGTAGCACCAGTGAAACCCGCGCCACGTCCCATCCCGACCGTTTCCTCATGGCCAAAGACAATAGTCAAGCCAAAGCCCACACCACCAGCTCAAACACCTCCCACATCTCCCAAAGAAAATGCTGCTTCTGCCCCACAACCCAGTGAATATTCGCCATCACCACCTGCTCCCTCTCAGCGGACACCAACTCCGCCAGAACTAAAGTCTGCCACTAAGCCTGCCCTTCTTGCCAGCCAGTTTTTCCAAGCGCCGGAAAATACTTCATCGCACTTTCAGTACGTGTATATACCATGCAAAAAGAGGTTGCCACGTCCCCAAATCCGCCAATACCTACGCACGATCGGTATCCACAGTGCTCGTGTACTTGACCTTGCTTTCCCCGCCCGCCATGTCATCGGTCTTCTCATTCACGATCGCTATCTCCCTGAACTCACAAGTAGACTACAAGAAGCCAACATCTCTCGCCTACCAAACTTTGATCCTACTGATCCTACGCACCTCAGAGATCCCGCCTACTCCTCGCTCCCTCCCAAAGATCGGCAGAAGATCGCCATCCATTGCCAGAGAAACCGTTGCCTCCGCGCCATTGCCACCCTACAAGACAACGTGAAACGCGTTGTGGCCCAGCTCTTCGTGTCTCATGGCTGGTTAACTACCACAGACATGATACATATCCTCAAGCCTGACATTTGTCCATAACCTTCCTTCCCGTCTCCTCCCTACTCCCACCTAGTTTATATCCCCATTCCCAATGCCTCTACCCTTTTTCCCTCTTGCTCTCAAAGGGTTTTTTTTCCGCTTCTTCCAGGAGACCGAACCAGAGTGGACATGTTTAAAAACGCTGCACTCACGGTTATAAAATCAAACAATAAAAGCTTTAATCAATTTTTTTACGGTCCCCCTGATGCCTTGCTCACAGCCCTGCTCCCACGATTGCGTGCCGTACAGACGAGTCGCTTCCGCCAACTGTCAGACACACAACTCTGGACACAGCTGCCACGACCTATTGGAAACCTCACCCACAAACTTTTCCAGAGACAAATCCGCCAATTCCTGTTTGAACAATTCACCACCCGTTTGCAGGACGATAACACGGTCTTGCTACGCGCCTGCCGTGGACAACCCGGAGTGGACCCCGTCTTGTGGCTACCGATGTCGAGAGAGGAGCGCAGCCGATGCATCCGATGGTGCCTAGGCTGGATGCCCAGTGGTAAACCGTGGCAATGCCGGAACTGTCAAGACGCGGCCAATCTCAGCCGCCAACATGCTCTAGTCTGTCTCGAAACCCACCGTCTCCTGCAAGTCCCTGTGGTAGTGCTAGATCCAATCTCTTTCGTTCTAAACCGACTGCCCACCTCCCGGCCCCGACAGCCGCGTACCATCGCCTACTGGCAAACCATTTGGCCTACCCTTTCCAGACTTCTTCTCCACCTCGATCAACTCTGCCATGCACCAGGCACATTGCTAACTAATTCCTTCGCGAAGCGCACTCCGGCCAACGACTTCCTCCTCTGGATATCGTCACCTTCCACCCTCCCATAGACGTGTTCTCGTTTTCTCCCCTCCCTTGTCCCTGATTTCTGACTTCTTCCCAGACTTCTTTTCTTTCTGCTTCTTACTCTCTTTTGTTCCCTTCCCCTCTTAACCTGACCTTTTTGCCTTTTCCTTTTTTCCCTTTCCCCGCAAGGGTTTTTTTTATTTCTATTTCTCTGAGACCGAACCAGAGTGGACATGTTAAGAACGCAGCACTCACGGTTATAAAATCAAACAATAAACTTTAGTCAATTTTTTTACGCTACTCTAAATAAATTTTGAGTCCATGCATGGATCAAGTTTGCGCTAAAAGGGATATAAATATGCGTCATTAGTAAATGGATTATGCGGGAAATATATTTTACTTATGTGAACTTGTCCCTTCCGTGGACACAAAATTCATTTGAGCAGCGTAAAAGAATGTTCATGGTTAGTAAATAGAAGGATACCTTGACATCTTTTTTACTTACCCCCGAAGGGTAATCCTACCCAAAGGTAGGAGCCGGCCCTGCACCTGTATCGGTGGGGGGGGCGGGAGAGAGATACGGCATCCATGGAGTGGCCGGTTTGTGTGTAACGCACTGCAGAGGACTTGAAGCGATGCAACACCTGGCGAGGACTTGGAAGCAGAAGATAATGAATAACACTGTGCATAAACAGACAACATTTATTTTTCACTTACCTAGTGGAGTGCAGGGAGCTTACTCACACAACCAAGGTGGTTCGGGACAGAGGTCATGCAGGCTAAAGGTTACAGAAGAGGGACATCAGTCATTCTGTACATATAATCACTGCGAAGTACATACCGGGGATGTTTTGGATGACAGAGCCAAAGAATTGAAAAGATGTTGTCGCTTAGTATCTTGTCATGGATAATGCGCCCATCCATACACCAGTCAAGGTTAAGCAGTTGGTCGAAGAAAGAGGATACAAATGTCTCCACCTTCTTCCCGAGTCTCCCTTTCTCAACCCAATAGAAGAGGTTTGGGCCAAAGTGAAGGCTGGGGTAAGAAAGGAGCCCTTACAAGTTGACGATAACCTTCAAGAGCGTATTGTTCGAGCAGCGCGAAAAGTAAAACGCTCGCTGTCAAGGATGGATCAGACACTCTGAGAGCTTTTTCGTTAGATGCAGAAAATAGAGAACCACCTTTTTAAATAAACTCGTCTTGCCGTGGTTTGAAATAAACTATCTCAGTAAATAGTGAACATGGACACGACTGTACGCAAAGAAGGGTAGTCTGACCGCAAATATTTTCATCCAATCATGCAAAATCTTTTTTGGAATCCGCAAAAACTTGAATCCCAGTCCGCAAATAAAAATTAGAAGCTTTTTTTCGTGTTGAGGCAGACACAGATTCGAACGGCGCTTGAATGAAAGACACAGGTTGTGTACCTAACACTTTGTCAAAGGAAGGCAGGTGTGCAAATAACAGTGGGACTGCTTCACGTGATCCACAAATTTCAAAAAAGGAAGCGTTTTCTTTTCTCGCTCGCGTTTCTTCCTTCCGCCAGCCCTTTTCTCATTTTCCTTCTCCACTTTTGTGAATATTTGGTTTTTACAGTTCCTTTACACATAAACCCCGCTTTATATTCAGTACTTGATGTTAAGGCGCTGTTTAGCTCTCTTGTCCCGGCAGCTTTAATATACAATGACGACGTTGCAGACATATGCGTATAGACTAGGCGATCCTACTTTAGGTACGTGTCCCTATTGGCGATCCACACAACATACATATCCTCAACTTCGTAAATGACTTTAGCGATCAGTCTTAAAGTTACGATTGCCAACGAATTACGAGATCAGGTCGAAGTATTTCAAACTCTGGAATATCCAAGATTCCTTGCTACTTTAATCCCTGTTTTTCTTGACATATTGAACAATGGAACGCCTGTATTTGTTAGCAACGCTCCGGAACAAGTAGGGCTTCTACAAGGACTTCAAAATTCATTCTTAACCTTTTATTTCGCAGAAATTTCGGAACATCATCCTCGAAATTATCTATCGACTACCTCAAACCGAACCATTGAAAGAATATGTTCCCGACCTGTGCAAGACTTTAATGCACCTTTTACGTGTGGAAAATGAAGACAATGCGGTTGTGTGCGTAAAAATTATTATTGACCTTCACCGATCTTTTCGACATGTCTTGGAAGATCAAGTGCAACCGTTCTTGGATATTGTGCAAGAAATATTTCGAAACATGGAACAGACAGTTAAGGACGCATTCGATACACCAAGTACACCAGCAGGATCTGCAACCGTAAGTTAAATCTCATATCGATTTTTCTTAATGAGACCTGCTCTATTTCCTAGCCTGGCCCAAACCCGTTGTTGGCCACATCTCCACGACCCATGTCTCCAGCCGCCGATTTCCAAGAAACACCATCGAAAATCCTTCCTAAAAGTTTGTATAGCTTTAAGGTATTAACAGAGTGCCCTATCATTGTTGTTCTACTGTTCCAATCCCACCGCCGTTACGCCACGGAAAATATTATGAAATTTATACCACTTATTTTTGAGGTAAATTCAATGAAAACAAGTTATGAGATATTTATTCATTCTATGAATATTAGACACTACGACTTCAAGCAAAGCCGCAAGCAGAAGCTGCCCGCGCTCATGGAGACATCTTTGTTGGAGTTAGTTCAGAAATTCGAAACCGAAGTGTATATAATGATTTTATTGTCGCTCAAGTTAAAGTATGTCGTCAGTTGATTTTTGCACCTTCTGATTATTTTTATTTTGCCAAAGACAATGTCCTTTCTAGCCTATATTTTACGAAGCTACACTCAATTACTGCGAACCTATCAAGATCAAATTCCTGACTTTGTTCTCCGATTATTACGTGAATGCCCTCCAGAATCATCTGCGACCAGAAAAGTGCGTAATATGAAAGGGAAAAATGAACTAAGTATTCATACGACTATATAGGAACTACTTGTTGCCACCCGCCACATCCTTTCAACTGACTTTCGTGTAGCCTTCGTGCCCAAAATCGACCTATTACTAAATGAAAAGGTTCTGATAGGCACAGGCGTAACGTCCCATGATACTTTAAGGTAATGACGGTATATATCAGAGTAGAGCATTCATACGTCTATATGCTATAGACCATTGGCATATAGTATGCTCGCTGATTTGGTTCACCATATTCGATCGGAGCTGACACCAAAGCAATTGTTTCGAACCGTTTATATCTATTCACGGAATCTTCACGATGCCAGTTTAGCACCCAGCATTCAAACAATGTGTGGAAAACTATTATTAAATCTTATCGAATGTATTATGAAGATCCCAGATAAAACTCAAGGTGAGTTTCTTGATTTGTCGCGAATCCGGTGTAACAAATTATATACTAGGCCGGGAGTTATTGATGCGTGTACTTGACGCTTTTGCCAGCAAATTTGCGGCACTGAATATCCAATTTGACACTTGTCTTAAACAATACAAAAAGAAAAAGAAGGATGCTACAGAAGACGGCAGTGCTCCTGCGACTACAGCCTCAGCAAATAATGATCCAGATGACTTTGACTTTGATCGAGCGCGTTCAATTCATACGGCGACGTTTGTCCCTGATTTTATGCATGATGGTATCAAAGGTTCGTAAATCATCTATCAATGAATGATTAGGCTAAATATAGTTGTAGATGGTCGATTCCTTTTCAGAAACCTGGCTATAGGTTTGAAGCCTCTGTTTGTCGGGCTTCGCCATTGTAACCCGCCACCGCCTAGCGGGCAAGAAGTGAACGTGCAGTTTGCGAGAGGCTTTTCGCAAGATGAAGTGGAAATTTTTATCCGACTATTCCGAGAAGGGCTTATGTGCTTTGAATATTATAATGTTGATAATTATGATGCAGATGGCACTCCACCATATCACGGATCTACCGACGGCTGCGACAAATCCGAGTCATCGATAGGGTCAAACGAGTTATCGCTAAAGCTAGGGGCACAGCCAGCGGGCGAAAAGGAAATCCTTGATATGTTTTCGATCGTCTATACCTTGCTTGATCCGGCTGTTTTCCAAGAAATCTTTGCATCGCAAATGGAGTTCTTTTTCAACCGAATGCTGATCAATCGCACGCTTTTACATATTGCACAATACTTTCTGGTTAACGAGACAACTTCACAAGGATTTGCTGGAATTCTTTTCCGATTTCTTATTGATCGCATCGATCGATTGGGCGATGAGGATACGCACTATTCAGCTGTCATGTTACATCTTTTCCGATTAGCGTATATGGCAGTGAATTTATTTCCAGAAACGAACGAATCCATCCTTCAACCCTACCTGGGAAATTTGGTTATGTCATGTTTCAAACTCTCTTCTAAGGCGAAGGAACCGGCGAATTATTTCTTACTTTTGCGAGCTTTGTTCAAAAGTATCGGAGGCGGACGATTTGAGCTTCTATACAAGGAAGTGTCACCTTTACTCCAGGTGCTCTTAGAAAATCTGAACTCATTGCTGACGCTTGCACATAAGCCTGAGATGCGAAATCTGTTCGTAGAACTTTGTTTAGCTGTTCCCGTACGCCTTAGTACGCTACTTCCATATCTGCCGTATCTCATGCGACCTCTGGTTATCGCATTGCAAGCTGACCAAGAGCTTGTTTCCCAGGGTCTGCGCACGATGGAGTTATGTAACGACAACTTAAATCCTGAGTTTTTGGATCATATTATGGCTCCAGTTATGAAGGAACTTATGGACGCTCTCTGGAGTCATCTAAAACCGCTTCCATACAATCAACAACACAGCCATACAGCAATGAGAATACTGGGAAAACTTGGAGGCCGTAACCGTCGTATGCTAAAGAGTCCACCTAAACTGACGTATAATCATCGAATGGAAAGCGGCGTATCTGTAGAAATAGTGTTCGACGCTAATACGACACCACACACTCTTTCGCTTGACAAGTGTCTGGAGGTAGCGGTTAGAACTCTGGAGCGAGCCGATGTCGATACATTTTATAAAAAGCATGCGTACGAATTCCTGAAAGCCAACATGGTCTTAATGTTGGAACTGGATGAAGGCCCTGAAGATCTTGCCCAGTCGCTTTATCAACGAGTCAAACGCCAGCTACTTACTTCATTGCAGCCTGAAAGTTCTCAGAAAGCTGCTTCTTCTGAGGAAGGCGAAACAACAACTGAATCTGGGGACAAGATGGCTGTTGATGAAGAGAACACAGTGGTCGGAAATGTGCTCAAAGAGCATGGGCTCAAACCTAAACGATTGCCTGGCAATGGGTATACTAAATATCTATCCAAACGAGTTGCCCAAGAAGACGCATTACGAACTGTTCTCGTGTCTATCATGAAAGCGTCGACAATACCTGAGATGTCAGACGACGCTTGGCCGTTCTTCCAGAATATCTGCCGGCATTTTACATTGCTACATATTGGTGAAGCGATCGAGGCTAAAGAGGGCGGGAGCAAGCCTCTTTCGGATATGATGGATGAGAGGTTGGCTGTACAAAATTTGAACACGACTATTCTTGTTGAAGCCATTGTCGAAATTATCTCTTCAGAAGATATACAGTTGAGGAAACGTGCAGAGCAAGCCTTGCAGCTTTGCTTTGAAACAGCGGTCAGCGTTCTGGGTGGCAAGGAGTTAGTCTGGCATTTGCCAATATTCCGTGTATTTGCATCGCAGTTTTGCTCTTGTTGCTATAAGCAAGAGTGGTACAAGAAGAGAGGCGGTTGCCTTGGGATTTCTATCATGAGTTCTCAGCTGGATATGGGAACAAAATGGATGCGGGAACATGAACTGGATTTCATTCGATCCTTGCTTTTTGTTTTAAAGGATGCCTCACCAGAAATGGCCAACGTCAACACTGCTGAAGCAACTCAGACATTATCGCATGTGCTGAAGGTGTGCAACCGGCCGGAAGATGACGAATCCCAAGAAGCTCAGCAGAAGTTCCAAAACTTGATCGCTTTACTCCTTAGTGAGTTATCCAATTCCAACAGTGCAGTGCGTGAAACTATCCAATCATCTTTCCAACTCTTGGCAGATCTCACTGGCAATGAAGTAACAGAGCTTTTGGCACCTGTCAGAGAAAGGCTGGTCGCGCCAATCTTTGCAAAACCTTTGCGTGCTCTGCCCTTCGCTATGCAAATTGGCCATATCGATGCGATTACGTACTGTCTTACGCTTCGACCTCCTTTCCTAGAGTTCAATGATGAACTTATACGACTTCTACACGAGGCATTGGCTCTGGCTGATGCAGAAGATCAAGCTTTAGTGAGCCGAAGCTCTCAATATAAGAACGCCAATTCTCTCATGAATCTGCGTATTGTTTGCATAAAGCTTCTTTCAGCAGCAATGGCTTGTTCGGATTTCTCTAACCAAAGACAGACTCACACACGAGCTCGCATCATCCAAGTGTTCTTTAAATCGCTATATTCTAAATCACCCGAAGTTGTGGAAGCAGCGCACAGGGGTCTCAAACAAGTCTTGGCTCAACAGCACAAGCTGCCGAAGGAATTGCTCCAACAAGGATTGAGACCGATTTTAACGACATTATCGAATCATAAAACGCTCAGCGTGCCAGGTCTTGAAGGTTTAGCTCGACTGCTGGAACTGTTGACGAACTATTTCAAAGTTGAGATCGGCAAGAAACTACTGGACCATTTGAAACAATGGGCAGAGCCAAAAGTACTCCAGGAGGCTGCTGGGAAGTCGCTGAGCGAAAATCATGAAGTCAAGATTATTGTAGCCATTCTCAATATATTCCATCTTCTTCCTGCTGCAGCTCATATATTCTTGGATGAACTCGTTTCGGTCGTCCTTGATATGGAGGAACATCTCCGTCGATCCATTTCAAGTCCTTTCAGACCAAATTTAATCAAGTATCTGAACCGGTACCCCGCGGAGACATTAGCCTATTTCTACGAAAAGCTCGGTAATCAGCGATATAGTCGGCTCTTTATTGCGATTTTGGGCACAGAAAGCGCATCCCAGCTGCGCGACGAAGTTGCTAAAGCACCAGCAGAATTAGTAAATAGGACTTTTAAGGTGCCTGACAATCTAAATATGCATTACCAAGGCGTCTTAATAGTTCAAGAGATTGTCAAGTATGACCCCAGCTGGTTAACCGGACAGCAAGCAGTGCTTGACTGCTTATTAGACCTTTGGCGATCACCAACTCGATTTGAGCGCATGAAAAGGGAAGATCAGCAGGGCATACAAGTTACACGTGAATCATTGTATTTGACGAAGATATTTATTACGCATTTGCGTGCAAATCCAGAGGATATCGACATAATCTTTGATTTGGTGTCTCTGTTTGCGCAGGAATCGGTAATGGACCTCTCTTATTTACGAGCTTTTCTCTTGGAAGATGTTGCTCTTAAATATACACCAGCACGCAAGCGGAAGATATTGGAGAAATTCTTGCAGCAGTTTTCGGATACCTCGTACTCTCCGTACCTAAAGATGATGACGCTTCGACATGTAGTGAATCCTGCGCTTCTAGTAGCATTTACTCAGAAAGACGGAGGTTATGCAGAGATCTTGGACAACAAGATGATGGAAAGACTGGATTTCAAAGTGTGGGCTCATCTTATGTCGGAATCGTCTGAAGATAATCTGTACACGGAAGACTCTCTCCGGATAGAATTGCTACAGTTAACTGCGATGATCGTTCAGTATGCACCGCACCTTCTTGCTGATCTTCGTAAGGAAGTAATCAAGTTCGGCTGGAATTACTTGCGGCGCGAGGACGCTACATGCAAGCAAGCAGCCTATGTACTTATTTCACGATTTATTGCTGCTTACGAAACCCCCAGTAAAATAGCCATACAGATATATGCTGCGCTGTTGCGTGCCCATTTATCAGAAGCACGAGTTCTTGTGAAGCAAGGCTTGGATATCCTTGTACCAGTTTTGCCAAAGCGCGTTCCACTTCAAGGCACGGAGCGTGTACCGACGTGGATCCGCCTGACACGGAAGGTGGTAGTGGAAGATACTCATAGCATTTCCCAGATGGTTAATGTGTATCAATTGCTCGTTCGTCACCCGGATTTGTTTTACGACTACCGTGAACACTTTTTACCCCAGATCGTGAATACGCTAACCAAGCTTGGGCTATTACAAAATGCAACACCTGAGCACAAATTGCTGACGGTTGAGCTTGCTGAACTTATCCTGAAATGGGAACGTACTCGCATCGCAGCGCAAGCTACAGTCGACGATCCATCGGGTGCACCATCGTCACCTCCTGGCAAACGTAAGGCTAGCCAGCCATTGGAAGCACCACCGCGTAAAAAGATGCAAGTGGAAGGACCAGGATCCGATGGAAAAGCTTTCGCAACCGAGTCGTCTACCAGCAACACCGGAAAGGGTTACATGCCAAGTTTAACTCTTCGGGAGAATCTTGTTGGCTACTTAGTACGATTAGCATGCAGCGTATTCAACCCCACCGATATGATCCAAAGGCGTCTGGTGCAGCGTGTCCTTGACCTTATCAAAGAGTTTCTAAATCCTTCTATGTGGCATGATGTCCACGTCAAGTTCTCTCACTTAGAACGAACGCTTACAGCCAAGGAAGTGAGCGATATTGTGGTGACCAGTATTTGCAGTGCGCTGGAAATTTTGAATATCGATGTATCGCATAAACCTGCTGAATGGTTTATTGTCAATATGAATCAGCTTCATCGTCTACTGGAGACAAGTATCAGATCAGACAATGTTCGCATTCAGACTGCGCTTTCCCCTGTTCTTGTCCATATTTTCCAGGCGATTCATCAGACAACCAATGCTGAAAGCACGGAACAAGAAACGCAGAATCCTGATGTGGCGAGCTTCGTGTCACTTGTTGACTCTACAATAACTGATGGTATCGCCAGCATGAACAACATATACACCACTTTGAAGCTGTTGCAAGCAGCGAGTAGTAGTCGGAGTGAGCATCTGGACACTTTTATACCTGGTATTGTAAAGATGCTACAGAAACTTACAAAAGAACACACGGTTCCTTCCCACTCGACATCAACCGCTGGCCATGATTCCCAGGTGAACCTCCTCATTATCGGTCTTAACCTCTTGAAAAAACGCATATCGTACCTGGGTGACCAGCGTCGGTGGTTCTTGACTTGTCTGATCCAACTGATCGAAAAGTCCTCGGATGTTCAATTGCTTCGGACTCTTTTAGAAATGCTCAGTGAGTGGATACTTGGCAAGACCGATACGTTCCCCACAATTCCTACGATTAAGGAAAAAGCGGGATTGCTAGTTAAAATGATGACTTTCGAAAACCGCAATGACCCGAAATTGACAGAAGAATTCCTGGATCTGGTAATCAAGATATACAGCACGCCGTCATTTGCAAGATCAGAGCTGACTGTCAGGCTTGAGCAAGCATTTTTGCTTGGAACCCGAAGCGAAAATCCCCACATTCGTACACAATTTATGCGGATTTTTGATCGAAGTATAAGTAGATCTCTTTACTCTCGACTTAATTACATTTTGGGTGTTCAAAACTGGGAATTCCTTTCGAACACGTTCTGGATGCCTCAAGCTCTGGATCTTTTATTAGGAGTCGTTCAGGCTGACTCTCGGGTATCGTCCCTTCACACATTGAAGGTTAAGTCTATCAAGATCATCGGTAATCAAGCCGAGCCAACGTCCATGGATGTTCCTTCCGAAATTAACGATCTCATTGTCAACCACCAAGCGTTTCTCAAAAGTCTGAAAGGATATGGTGTGAACAACTGTATTGCTGCTATTCGTCAGTTACAATACCTGGATCCCGATTCAACTTTCAAATTGTGGACAGATTTGTTCCCAATGTGTTGGTCAGCTCTGAATGCTACTGAGCGGCATGATCTGACTAAAGTGATTATCAACTTTCTTGCGAAAGACTATCACAGCAAGCAAATGGAAAGTAGACCGAATGTGATTCAGGTGCTGCTTACGGGTATTGCCCGAACAACACCTCCGATCAGGCTTCCGCCACATCTGGTAAAATACCTTGGGAAGATGTACAACGCTTGGCATACAGCCATCGAGCTTCTGCAACAGTCTGAGAAGATTGGACGAATCAGCGATTCTTCAAAGGATGATCAAAATAACCGCGAACGTACATTGGACGCATTAGCAGAAATGTATGCTAGTCTATGTGAACAAGATATGTTCTATGGTTTGTGGAGGCGTCGTAGTACATACAGCGAGACAAACGTAGCAGTTTCTTGCGAACAAAGCGGTATGTGGATGCAAGCGCAAAATATGTACGAAAATGCCCAGATCAAGGCCCGAAGTGGTGTCTTGCCGTTCACTGAATCGGAATATATGCTTTGGGAAGATCATTGGATCTCGTGCACGCAAAAGCTACAACAATGGGACATTTTGACAGATTTGGCAAAGCATGACGGGAATACAAACTTGTTGTTAGAGTGCGCATGGAGGTTGTCAGATTGGACTGCTGAGCGAGAGCTGCTTGAGCAATCTCTGAAGCAGGTTGCCGACAATCCATCACCTAGGCATAAGGTGTTCGAAGGTTTTCTGGCTCTCATCAAATCGCAGACTAATGACGAGAGATTGGCCGAGTTTAATCGTATATGTGAAGACGGCGTCCAGCTATCACTACGCAAATGGTATTCCCTTCCATCTATAGTGTCGCAGAGTCATCTTCCGTTGTTGCAGACCTTTCAACAGTACTTAGAATTACAAGAAGCAAGTCAAATATTCAGCAGCTTAATGAGCACCACTGCTCAGAACCTAGATCAGAGATCAGCAGAATTGCGCAACATTTTAGGAACATGGCGAGAACGGCTGCCGAATACATGGGACGATATCAATGTTTGGAGCGATCTTGTAGCTTGGAGGCAGCATATCTTTAGTGCTATCAATCGTACATATTTACCGCTAATTCCGTTACTTCAACCGCAACCAGGCACCGCGAATGGAGGTAGTGGAAATTCTTTTGCATATCGTGGATACCATGAAACAGCTTGGATTATCAATCGTTTTGCACACGTTGCTCGAAAGCATCAGCTGTACGACGTTTGTATTAACTACCTGACCAAAATTTATACGTTGCCCAACATTGAAATCCAGGAAGCATTTCTGAAATTACGAGAGCAGGCAAAGTGTTACTATCAGAATCAATCTGAGCTTCCGGCTGGTTTGGACGTGATCAATAATACAAATCTCATGTATTTTACACATCAGCAAAAGGCCGAATTTTTCACTCTTAAGGGCATGTTCTTGGCGAAATTGAATCATTTCAACGAAGCCAATGAAGCGTTTGTGAACGCCGTCCAAATCGACCTTTCGCTGCCGCGGGCTTGGGCTGAATGGGGTAGATACAACGACCGAATGTTTAAGGAGCACCCGAAAGATCTCAGTTGGGCCAATAATGCTGTTAGCTGTTATCTCCAGGCCGCTGGTATCTATAAGAACGCAAAAGCAAGAAAATATCTTCTGCGTGTTCTTTGGCTATTAAGCCTCGACGATCAAATGGGCACCATATCGCGTGCCTTCGAAGGATACAAAGGCGAATGGCCTGTCTGGTATTGGATAACATTTATCCCGCAGCTACTGTCCGCTTCGCAGCATAAAGAAGCAAGACATGCTCGCGCTATATTGATACGTATTGCTAAACAGTATCCTCAGGTATTATTATTCAAATTTAACATCACTTTGTTCACGCTTGGGTTTAAATAGGCACTACATTTTCAACTTCGTACTGCAAAAGAGGACATGCTCAAACGACACGCCCCTGTTCTTGGAAATCAACATGCAGACTCTCAACAAGGGCAAAGCTCTACTTCTGCCGGGCCTTCAGCTGCAAACGGTGCGCCGGCTAATGAATCAATCGCTTCCCAAGTTAAAGAAGAACCAGCAACTCCATCGGCCAGCGATGCCAAAACAATTGCTGCTTTTCAAACGGCTGCTGCTCAAGTCCCTGAAACCTCTAGTTCTTCCGGTTCTGGGGAAATTAAGCAAACAAATGATGAAATGGGAGCCAAACAAGAAAATATGGATGTTGATGCAATGGAAGATGGATCGTCAAAAGCAGACAACACGGAACAGAATACAGCTGCAAAGCAGGAAGAGGATAAGAACGCGGCTGGCAATGATGATGCCAAGGTAAAACAAGAAGAACAAACCAATTCTACAGAAACATCATCATCTGGGGAAAAGCGGCAGAAGCTGGAAACAGATCAAGCAGGATCCCTTGCAGGCAAGCAGTCCACTACGGCAGATCAAAACCGTCCAGCTCAACAGCCATTTACGGGTGCTACTACAGCGACAAACAAAGGGCCATTTTCAGCTAACGCAGCAGGTTTGAATACTTCTGCTTCACACCCATTGGACGAGATTATGGCCATGCTGAAAACAGGGTATCCTTTGCTTGCTTTATCCATGGAAACAATGGTGGATCAAATTCAACTCAAGTTTAAACCGCAAGCAGACGAAGATATGTACAGACTTGTTGTTGCCTTGTACAATGAAGGCGCACAGGTAAGTTTATTGGATTTATCAAAAATCCATACTTATTCATATTGCTAGCAACTATTGACCCGATTGACAAATCCTGGTGATGCTCTTCAATTGACCCATGCCACAGCAAGCAACATTGCTCGATTTGCTGATAGTCTGTATCCAGGACATACCAAAACTGCATTTGTCAACGACTTTGCGAAAGCCAAATTGAATTTAGAAGAATATGTTGCCAAACTGAGATTATGGCGCGATAAGTTTGAAGCAATGCTAGACGCTCGTCCACGAAAACAGAAGTTAGAGGCAACCTCCCATTATTTGGCAGAGATACAACACTCACGGTTTGATGATGTGGAAATTCCTGGTCAATACCTTTTGGTAAGCATTCTTTGGTAATAATTTGAACTATATTTGTAACGTGTTATTTAGCTCAAGGATAATGCCAACGACTTTTTGCGCATTGATCGTTTCTTACCAGAGGTAGAGGTTATACGCAGCTACGGCAACTGTTACCGACGGTTGACCATTCGTGGCCACGATGGTACTTTGCATCCATTTGTGATCCAAAATCCATCCGCACGTCAATTCCGCAGGGAGGAAAGGTTGATGCAACTTTTCAGGATACTTAACCGTGTCCTCGAACGGCGTAAAGAGAGCAGAATGCGAAATCTTTCTTTCCATCTTCCTGCAATAGTCCCTCTGGCTCCCAATGTTCGTATGGTGGAGGATGACCCGTCGTACTGTACTCTTTATGATATCTACGAGGACCATTGTGATGATATGCACATGCACAAGGACGATCCGTTGGTCTACTTTGTGGAGAAGTTCAAGTCAAATGTCAACGCTAAGAAAGATGTAAGAGTGTTTTCGATGAAATCTTGTGATGACACATTTGTTTGCCAGATTTTGAACCAGAAAACGGAGTTGTTAAATCTGAGGATGGAAATCAATGATGAGATAGCCAGCAATATGATTCCATCCAACATTCTTAGCAAGGTAAAGTAGCTGGAAATGGGAGAAGTTTCGCAACGTCCTAATCACGCTTGTAGTACATGCTTCGGGCTATGGGCTCATACGCAGATTATTGGATGATTCGGAAGCAGTTCACAGCGCAATATGCCACTGCCACATTCATGACATATATATTCAGTGTAGGCCACCGAACACCGCATCGCATTGCTATTTCACGTAGCACGGGCGACGTATGGATGACAGAATTCTTGCCAGGTAGTTAAAGAAAATAGAAGCAATGGATCAGATAATTCTTATAAGATTGATTACGGCAGGCTGGAACCAAACAAACCCATTGTTCGGAAATGGTGAAGCTGTTCCATTCCGCTTCACTCCTAATGTCCAGGAATTTATGACACCTGTCGGTATTGAAGGGTTATTTACCAGCTGTTTGATGGCCACTGCCCGTAGTCTCACTGAACCTGAACTGGAATTGGATCAATATTTGAGCTTATTCGTACGAGATGAACTTGTCCATTGGCATATCAGTAACCATCGTTCTGTGAGCGATACACAATTCCGCGAACGTGTAAACACCAATGTGCATCAAATCAAGACAAAAGCTCAATTCCTGTCCTGTAAGGCAGAGCGCGAAAAGGTAATGGGGAACGTGTAAAGAAAAAAGATCAAAGAAAATTGATGTATTTACGATATTATTAGACCATTAATGCCAACAAGCCTACTAACCAAAATGTGATTGACCTGATTTCACAAGCAAGTAACCCTCAGAAAATGACACAGATGGATTGTACTTGGATGCCTTGGCTTTAAAGAGAGTATACCCAAAGGCAGTACATGGTTGTTTAAATGCAAAAATAAAAAAAAATTCAATAACCAAAAAAGGCAGTGATACGCTTGCATGATGGCTACATCGGTTGGCTCGGAGTGGCGAGATGAAAAGTTGTGATGCAATTCAACATAGCCCCTGGATTGTCTTGCGCGTCTCATACTCCTGATATGTTTTACTGTCAAAACTTTTGATGGCCGCTATATTTCAATCGTTGCTCTTGATATCGACACACTCTCTCTTCTCTTTCTCTCTTTCTTTCCTCGACAAGCATGACTCATTCGGAAGTGAACCAACCAGTTGATGCCTTGACGCGAAAATGCTGCTACTGTGGCTCTTTTGCTCATAAAACGCGGTATGAATTAATGCCATGAATTTCAATCAAAAACTTAGCGCGAATTTAGGGATTGCCCATACCCGGACAGATAGCTAACAGGCCCAAAAAACGTGAAGCAAAACCTCATACCTCTCGACCCATATTGAACACATCATTATACTTGCACTACATCCTTGTCTGACCACAATTCTGTCCAAATGTATTTACACCTCTCCGCTTGTTACACGCTTTGCATCGATTGAACCTACTTTGGAACTAAGCTTGCAAAAATCTATTCGTGTAGTATCACACTTTATATACAATGTCTGGGAAGCCATACTACTTTGTTTTGCCTTTGCCATGTGTATACACAAACTATTCTTAGCATATGGATCTAAAGGAAGAGATACTTGGACAATAGAAGCACAAAAAACTGGTAAACGAATATCACTCGTAATAACACCACAATTCATCCTAGCAAGATATGATTTATTCAGGAATTACCCTCTTTCTGTTCCTTGGCGAACACTTTTAGCTCCATTGTTTTCTCCTCTATATGAGTGATTACTGCTATTTGTTTCCGTGATAAATTCAATATCGCATCAACAAGCTGTTTTTGCTCTTCAGCAGCAGTGCGTGCAATTTCATGTATCCTATTAGATAAACTGTTAAAACCATCTCCAGATATACTCCCATTCTTAAACATACCTCATACGTAAATTACTCTCTTTTCTATCACATTCAACTAGCCGAGAGTTCAAATTATCCCGTACTTCCCTTAACTTTTTTTCCAGATCATGATTAACGGAGTTTAACGTAACATTTTCTTGACGAGTAGACTAATGAAACGTGCACGATAAATACTTCCTCCTTTTCTTTGTGCGTGAAGTCTACCTCCAGTAATTCATCAAAATCAGTCTTCCGCTCTAATAACTGCTGCTCCAGTTCTTCAACTTCTAGCCTTTGTTGCTTCACATCAGCGCTTAGATTCTCCGCATTATCATGGGCTGCAGATGCTTTATCAGAAAATTGAGCAACGGTCCGCTTATGAGTATCGTATAACTCTTTCAGATATGGCTAGAAGAAAAAGACAACATAATTGTAAGAAATGACCTTTCCAATCGTTTGCTTACCAAAACGTCTCCTTTTATGTCAAGTGACAACATACTGGCCACCGTTTTTCCGGCTGGATTAAACACGAGGGAAAAGTCTTTCTTATTGGCAAACGCAGCCGTGGAAGGTACTATGCCAATCCCCATGCCCATTCGATTAAATTCTGCAACACTAGCGTCTATCTAAAGGAACGTTATCTTGTTAACCTTTAGCATCAAAAAATTGGTCATGAACTCACTGCAGATCGTTTCTTTTCCAAGTTCATCTCATACTCCCATGTTTCCACTTGCATTTGGTTCAGCCTTGTTCGATAATTCTCGAGCTCTTTCTCTAATTGTAACCGCGACTCGTCAAGCTGCACTAGCTCCTCTTCAGATATAGCTTGCGCATCCATTTTCATCTTATATTTATCTCTCTCATTTTCATAGAAACGGTTCACTTCCTCTATTAATGTCAAAAACGTTGATAACCTATTCGCCTCGATCATCCTCACTGTAACCCACCTGCTTGTTGTATTTCCTCTTTAGTAGCATTTATCATTCCTTTGTACTGTAAGATCTTCTTTCTTTTTTCCGCAATGTATTCTGTGTATTTTATCTTGTCTTTTTCTTGCTGCTTCCGGCGCCCTTTTAATGCGATAAGTGGTGACTAAGAATAGATTAATGCTGATAATCATAAAATTGGAAGACATACAACACGATCCTCATACGCTGCAACCTGCCGTTGTAGTTGTTTCTTTTTCTCTTCCAATTCTTTGATCTTGGCAACGTGTTCTTCATTAAATTTATCTGCAATATTTGGTTATTTAGCGGATAAAACAGATTTGATTTTCTCTTCCTATACCAAAGGTATTCTGTAACTCCATTTCCATAGGTGTAAAGTCATCTTGTCCACACATGAACGATTTGTACGTTGCTCGTGCAAATTCAGAAAATAACGTGTCCATACTCCTCTTTTCTTCTTTTTCAGCTTGTTCCAAGATTGCATCTACGTTCTATCGTATTTCATATGTCAGAATTATCCGTACATAATGACGGTTTTTTTTGCAGCTGATTTACCTGACACGATATGACCAACCAATGTAGTAACGCCAAAAATGTTGGGAAGGAATGAGGAGCTGCTATTGAATACAAAGAACGAGGGCTAATCGAGTCTGCTAACGGATAACTGAAGTTGAAAGCTTTAGCATACGAGGATATCCTCAGTTAGTGAATACCTCAATTGCTTCAACACATCAAAAATTTCTTCCTCGAACTTCCTATTCGAATATCTGTAGGTCGGAACTATTCTTAAATGCAAAGTTTTGAAAATATTCTGAAAGTCTTTTGAAGAAATGCCACGCAGACTTCGGGTATTTTGTGGTCCATGGCCGATTTTGATTAAATAATCGATGATATCTCTTGTGGCACGTCGCTGAAACTCTACGTCTCGGATGTTGCGTGGATCGCTATAAAGTTTGGTGCTTGGAGGTTGTTTCCCGCTATTAAAAGCGCTCGCAGTCGAGCTTACTACAGATATTCGCGGATTCAGAGTACTGATTCGTCTATACAATGCGAGAGATTCTCATGGTTACTATGCCAGTATGCTAAACAGTTATTTTTCTACTTTGTTGAGACGGAAGCAACGCCTGCGCGCTCCTGATGTTGTTGTTGAGCTGTCGACACTGCCGTAGCTGTGTTTATGGGTTTTGAACCAGAGGTACCCCTTTGAGGTCCTACAGAATGACGAAGAGTTTCGCTGATATGTGCGATGGCCATCGATTGACGTTGCGCTTTCCTAGGGGTGTTTGGCATGGGAATGGAACGCTTCATCGCTCCCGATTGTGCGGATCCGAGTGTATAACGTCGGTTAGAAGCATTGGGTGCACGTAATGGACGGGACGAAATGGATTCCTGCATGGCGGTGTACGGACAGTGTTTTTTTTGGTTGCAACAATTGCTCCAAATGCGACCAATTCATCGGAGTACCAAATGAGAAGACAATTGTATCAAAGAAATCACTACAGTTTTGCGTACAAAGCATCTGACACCTATCTACATCGATCTCGTGTCCCAAAGAATCAAAACCAATGGTGACAGCAATCATATCGGATAAAAGATGGGATAAAGGTCATAGTGTATGAAATATACCTGAGTGCTTACAGGTAGTTTTCTTTTGAACAGTAGAGCCAAAAAAGAGCGAAAATGAATATAAGCTTACACCTGCTGAAAGTACAATAACATTTTGTATAGTGCAATCACAAGCGTCTTTCTCATTGTTAGATTATTTTGCTCTCGCCACGGAGATTACCAAACCATGAACTGAGACAGGCGCACATGAGAGATATGTCAGAACAAGGGATTTTCATCGTTTCGGGACCATTCAATACTTGCAAGTCAAAAGAAAAAGCGTATCTTCAAATAAAAGTGCACAGAGACAAATGGACAAAATACCAAAAACATCGATCGCATGAACTGATGAATTATGAAGCAAGTGCTTGTCATCCACTTGCTTCGAGTGATATGCATTGTTCAAATAATGACACACTTTACTATTTCACAAAGAAATCCATCATCATCCAACATAAGAGGTTCCCTGTTCATCAGCGCAAATAATTACAAGACGACACAGATGATCGTGCAGTCATCCTTATACTACCGTCGATGTGACTGACGCTTGAATCAAGACACCTTTTGCAAGCCTTATTGCCTGTTTGTCTTTGAAGGTGTTTTCCAATGAAATTTGGGAAGCGTCTGCATCTTCACATATAATCAGCATATTATCCTTCAATAATCGTCCAAGGTAGATAAGCCTTATCTGGTGTGTTTCTGGAGTGATCCCGATTTCTGCATGCATAAATATCCGCTTTTTCAGACTTCCGACTGTCTCATCTTCACGGCTGATGCATAATTCGATGTCCTTTCCTGTCGATAATCTTACGAGGATACGATGATCCACGTTCGTTTTGGATACATTTAAATTGGGCAGCGGTGTTGCTTGGATGGCGGAAGCCGACGATGAACACGAATCTCGTTTAGACAGTAGTGTCTGTGCCGGTACGGAAGCTGAGGTTGATGCGGCCATAATTGGAGTACAACTCCTGTTATCTGGGATAGATGAAGATTCATCGGTATCGTCTGGAAGAAGGTTGGTTGGTTTAACGATGCAATATATTGGTATCTCGTAACGGTTCCCTAGCTCTATTACGCTTAGCTGAGTTGCATAGGTGGCAATCTCACCATCAAAGCAGCCATCAACTAAATTGCCTGTTGGTAGAATCACATTGGCTGCATCTAGAATAGATTGAGCTAACTGCAAATCCGGACATTCCACTGCAGCTTTAAGTGCCTGCCAAATTTCTTCACGGCCCTAAGAAGAATGGCTTAATGCTTCAAGTATATCTATGCCTATTGCTGGAATACCCCATAGCTTGGTGAGGTATCCCAAAATGTATCTCGTTGTGTTTGCAACTCTGCTTGCGTCATTGGTTGTTCTGCTGTCCAGACGAGGCCGGCTCGTTTAAAAGGCCGGCCTTTCAGAAGGAGTTAGAATTAACATTACGTACAAAGTATTCATATCTATATACCTCCGGTGGGACTACGCTCTTCTTCCAAGCGAGAGACACAACATCCCATGGAAACTGATTAAATGCTTTCGTTCTGAACAGAGTAACCACAGCTGAGTCTCCGGAAAGGAAAACTGTACACCACTTGTTCGTTTCAAACTCCGTTTATCTTGGAACAATTGCTCATTTTTCTGTGTCTGTTGGCCGCTTGGGCAATGAAATTTGCGAAGCGGAACACGGACCAGCAAATGAGCTAGCTCAATAAAATATGTTGAAAGGTAGCCTGCCCAATTGCAGAACGTAATATAACATAGTTAATCATTCAGTCAAATGGGACAATAAACATAGTTATAAGACGGTTTTTATTTTAGCTTCTGTATTAAAGGGGTCGAACACAGGGCAGTCGAAAGTCGTTAGCTGCTTTTTTTAAATCTAGTTGTAAGTAATTGCGTGGAATGTCTCGTTCCCCGAAAAATATGTTCAGAAACACTGAATGCGCGCCTAGTAAAGCAACAGGATATGAGTTCTCAGGAGTCACTTCAAGATCCTCAAGAAGCAGTAAAATTTGTGTTTAGAAAAATTGCAAAACTGTCATTAAGCAATTCAATGCTCAAGGCAAACATGCCTGCTATGTGCATAATTCTTTTTGGATTTATCCTCCGAACCCCTTATCTTTTGATTTGAACTCACAGTTGCGCTTGAATCCATTGCCATTATATCAGCCTCGCGTTTTTGTTTGGATTATTCACTTCTTTTCCAAGGAAAACAAACCATACCCATATCAATAACATATCCAAATATACTATAAATGGAATATAATATGCTAAGTCAATGTGAAGAGATAAAGAAAAAAGATTAGAAAGAAAATCAAAACTTATAATATTCTCAGATGTTAACATTAAGTTCAACAAAAAAACTGCTCAAATGATGGGTCTTTACTTGGATCCACTGTTAGAGAATCAATAAATACGGAGCAAAAGGTATTTTTAATCTAGTAGATTCGGCAACTAAGATGATTTATATAGATGGTACAAAAAAAAAGGCTGCTGACAACTAGACAAAGACAGTGAGTGTAACCATAATTTACCGTAGTACAAACAGTCTAGTAAAGTAATTGAAGGGACCTTATCCATAAGGAGGGAGCACCATAACTCCGTTGATAATTCATTGTCTCATTCAACATCAAAAGATTTAAAAGAACGTCTAAAAGCTACCTCTTTTCTTTCCATTAAAACTAACAATATGACAATATACTACAGCTCAGCAATGTGCTACTTTCTTAATCAATCTACATATTTGTCGTTGGCTCGAAGGTAGGTTTGAACAATTCCCTCCTGTTTTAGAAGAACAGTTCTATACGGCTGCATTCAAGATGGTCCTGCTACGGGATCCCAATAACAATGTCTGAATAGCTTTTGTATGTTGTTACTAAAATCCTACGTACTTTGTAGTCTAACTTCTTTTTTCTTCTGTGACAGTCAAATTATGGATGGTGTTTCGATTTGTGCCAAACATTTGAGAGTATTATGAACCATGCGGAAGGGATGCACAGATACAGCAAGGTATATACATATAAAGTCTGTACCACAGCCATTAGAATACTTAACGTTTTTATAGCTTTATATACCTCCTACAGTAACCACCCTTTTAAGAGACCTGGAACCTTCGTTTGCCAAAAAAATGGTTGCCGGTACGTACATAACACGACGAAGCCGAAACAAGTTGTTGTTGACTGTTCTTGTATCTGTCTCACAGACACCTTCTTGCACATTACTACAAATCTGCAAACCTATACGGTTAGAACGTTTATGGCTTATTTCTCAGAACTTTTCGAGCGTCATCCGCCAAAATAGAGATCAAAATGTAAAAAGGACGGGTACGTATCGCCTCATGCAGCTATACGTTTGAAAAGAACTTACATTATTTACTTTATCCAGAAATTTTAGCTTCCTGGTGCACTCAAGGAATGCTAAAGCTCGTTGGCTTTGACCACGACACCTGGACAATGTTGAATGAGTGATATATAAAATGAAATAACAAGACGCTAAGAATAAGCGAGACTGAAAAAGGATGTTCTTTATTTCACGAATGATTTTTCTCTTTAACTATCTTTAGAAACGCGTGCGGGTAAAAGCGGGTTGGGGTAGTTACTAATATCTTTTGTAAAGTCCATACGATCGGTAATGACACATTAATCTTCTGTCTTTTGATGTTCTGTGTCCGCTAGGGTCCCAGCAACAGATGAATAGATTATAAAGATGTTAGTGTAACCTGATCCATACAGTCATTATAGCCGATATGTTTACTGACAGTCTAGACCTGATGTTTTATCCACTGAATATAGTGATGTAATCATGTCAGATATGACATTGTAGTCCCGCTATTAAGGTGTGTAACGACTAGCTATATGACAAATACCAGAGATACAAGGTCCTATTAAGCATGCCTCATTAGATACGATGAATATACCATTGCTGGCATCCATGCTTTTGCTTTTGAAAGAGCCCTACAGGCCTTTTATCGTTGAATAGGTCTGCCTAACACTACACCTAGCAGCTTCAAATACTTGGGGCGTTTATGACATAATTACGTAGTGTTCAATAGTAGGATCCTGAAACATTTGGAGCGCAACCGTGCTGCCCACTTTGTTCATTCGGCCATTGATGTCGATAGGTAAGCACATAGATTATATAGCTAATGGAAATTATATGCTCCAACCAACAGACAACAGATCTGTATGGAGACGAAGCACTACTTTGAGGAAGTATATTTCTACTTCGAGCCTGTACACAATAAGACCATAACACTGGCTTTAGTAGGAGTATATTAAACTAAAGTAGGTGCTTTCACCAACAGTGTCTATTTTCTTCGGTACTCTGCAGAAAAACTGTACGTTGTTGACTGCATCAACATTGATGACTTCCTAGGTATGGTAACTAAAGCTGCCACTGAAGCAAATGGAAGAAGCTATTGTGTTTGGCCGTATATGATATCTACCAAAAGCAACCATGAGACATGCGGCAATGTCTTAAGCCTATAAATAAAGCATGAGTTCAAATCCTATCATCCTGAATCTAATATGTAAACCATCATTTATCATTGGTCCATTTATGTAAATGTAATCATCAAACTATATGAGGAACGTAGAACGTATCCTTTAAATTATCATCGGATTCTATGATCCGTAATGGATTAATCGTAGAAAATAATCATAGAATAATCATAGAAAAGTGCATTTCCATAATTATTTCTATGATCTGTTTCTATGATTATTCTCAGATGTATCATCGATTCTTATGATTATTTTTCCCGTAGTGATATATATATGTAGAAAACTTTGTCGGCGTTGACATTACTGCTGATATGACTGATGAAGAAAAACCAACAGTTGCTACCAGGCATGCTACGGTTTTCATGGAGGATGCTATGCGAGACAAATGCTAGGGAAGGCAAAGGATGGTCGATATTACCCCTTGCTAAGGACCAAATAGGTATTCACTAACCAATGTTCAGATTCAAAGCCTGACATAGATGATGTATTTGGTTAGCTTACGTTCCTGTAACCTATCCGGTCATTTATTGGGTGCTACAATCATTTGCACATGACTTGTCCGAAGAGTTGGCAGTAAGCAATCGGGAGGATTAATTAGCTGGCAATACGAATACTAATTCCTTGTAGAAAAGGGCCCGTTAGATAGCTTTAAGAGTTTTGAAAACGCGCACAAAAATGGCATCTACTGTGAACGACTCTGGGAAGAGCTCTTTTACCTTGACCGTGTCACGCTTCGCCGCCGCCATATACAAGGTTTGACATCCGTTATATGCTTGTCCGTTCAATAAGAGCCTACTGACTAATGAATAATGCTACGGAGAAACAACGACCAGCTTCCGGAAGTAGAATTTGATTATGGCTTCGAGACTAATGGTGTGATAGAGTCAGTCCGGTTCAAGTCACGGAAACTTAATCAAGGTAGACGTTGAATAAAAAATTAATCCTTTCTAGGCGTTAAAGCAAGGAGACCAGCGGCTAATGTTTACAATACAGCCTCGTACCCGTCGTCGAAATTGGAATTCCAACGTTTGCCAAGAAATAAGGACGTGTCCAGCCTTCAAAGTGGCATATACCATTTGAAAAAGGACCCAACAGGATTAACCGCTGCTCGCGATTTAGGTCCTCAGCAAACTCGGATAGTAGGCGTTGATCCTTGTATGTTACAAACAATAAAAGATACTGTAGGTGCTATAACAGAGAATATAGGTATTCGTTCCCTTGTCACTGCTGTTGATACGGAGAATCATATGCATGACAGGGCAGCATGAGAAAGACATACGTTCACTGTTACAAATGGATATTATCAGTAAGTAAAAAGAAACTGTATAAGCATCCTACGTAGTAACATGTATTTGTAGATCTAGATCGAAATTTAATTGGAGCTACAGATAGAGCTAATTAAGCGTGCAGCAACAAATATGCAATGATGTCTATGATCGTTTAGCCCAACATCCAAGTATAACCGCGTCTGTTGAGTGATTTCAACGCGTTCCTGCAGCTCAGTTTGCTGAAAACACACGTAAGGCGCGATGTATGTTTAAAGTGATGGTTGCACTAAAGGTTTTTTCTTTATTCTAGGGTGGATTCATTTAATCACCATTATCGTCATCGTGAGCGGTGTGTCCTGCAGTGGTCTTCAAGACAACAGACTATGAATGTCATTGCTGACCGACTCGAGGGATTTTATCTCAATACAATCATTGTAAGTTATCAGTTAGTACGAAGTACGGCATCCGTCGTTTGCAATCTAAAACATTTGTAGGCCTCCTATCCAGGATAGTGAAAACGAACAAAAGAACCCGCAAAAGAAAATGCCAGCAGCGTCGCCGTAACCAGGGATGTATGCAACGCGACCAACGGCGAGTTCTTATTGCTTATGAAGATGCCGATTTGGACACAGGTAGCTATCGTAAGCATGGCCCGTTACCAGTCAAGGAAAGCTTTATGTGTATTGCTGTTTCTGTTTTATCTGACAGTTAAACTTGTGTAGACTTTCCGGGAAGTGTTGGCTCGCAAATGTCTTATATTGTCCGTAGAAGAGTATAAAACCTCGAATGTCTGCAGCTATGTCACCATGATACTGTCGAATTCCGAGATCATAACCTCCAAGTATGCAATCATAGGTACGCTTACTCGCAACAAGCAAAGTAACTGTGTTCCTTAATTAACAATAACTGATATCTAGAAAAAATATATCCGAGGCCGACATGACAAACGTAAACATCAATATTGCCTTGGCGATAATGAGGAACCTTTGCATGTCTCTAGTCAATGTCCCTCTAGGCGCATACTTGGTATGTGTTGTTATTATGAAATCCTTCCTTCTTCTAACACAGCCATAGCAAGAAGCGACTATCGCAACGTCGTCTATCCCATCCGGCTGTGTCTCCAGTGCGAGTATGATGGGCAGCAAGTGAGGATGCCTCTCGTAAGTTACCATGGCTAACCATCATTGCAAAACTAATTGTTGAAACAGTTCTCGAACGGAGATGTCAACGCTGGAAAAAACATTTGTGACATACTTGTTCGTTACATCCAGTCCGGCTGCCAGCTTGCATCTCGTCCAGAAGCGCTGTCCAGAACAGCTCGGCAATAAGACACTGCCAACTTGTCACTTAGTCAGACACGTTAAGTGAGACAACTTAATATGATATTATTTTTCTAATAATAAATAATTAGGGCTACCGACATAGTCTGCGAGTCTGGACAACACACGTTTATTCCATTTATGTGCTGCCGCAAATAATAAACAGTTCAGTACAAAAAGAATTGTTCATGCGCTTAAGCATATATAGTAACAAAGTACTTGATAGGAACATATGTATTTTTGTACTTGGTTTTGATGTGGCATAAACACCGTCGACAGATTATGCTTAAAGGATCTTGCGAGACAAAGGAAAAGATCTTCGACCATAACTGTGTATCACTTGATTGCGCGATGCAAGATTATGCCTCTGACCACCAATATTTTCACCGCATTCAGGGCACTGTGTCAATTGCATAGCCCCTCCACACTCACGAATAGTATAAGGATGACCATTAGGACATTGATACCAGTGTTTGCCTCCGTAGAAGAATTCCCGGTCCATGGCTGCTCGAACCATACTTTCTCTGATTCGGACATGTAGCCCTCCACAATACCCTTACTGGCTAACTGGAAGAATCTTTCCATGCTATTGAGGGAGTCCTGATATAAATTAGCGAACGAAGGGGATGCTTTGGCTAGTTTCTGTAACTCTTGACGAAGAGCATATGCTTTCTCCACCAATGATGTACTACGCACATCTTGACGGCTAAAGGTGTGGTAAAGTACCTGGCGCTTGTATCCTTCGTGTTTCATAAATTTGGTTTCCAGCATACGAGTGTGCGCATTTCCCTTTTCTGCAACAGTAACAGCCATTTCACACTCTTCCGCAGCTCGTGAAAGGTCCGTTTCGATTTTTGTGCGCTCTTCAGTCGACCATTTTGAGGAACCACTGCCATGGCCTGATATCCCACCATATCCTCTAAAGTATTGATCCAACCGATATACAAAAACCTGCCAAAAATAAATGAGCTGGCACTGCGAAACTGGTATGGACAGGTACTCTATTAAGCTCGTTGGAATTAATCGACGCAACATTGTTGATAGCCATTTGCATAGACTCGTAAGCGGCAAGCAAAGGTGATGCTCGCAATGGTTCTTGAAACATCAAGGTCAGTTGTTCCCTTTTTTTATATTTTTGCATCTGCATATGGTCGGATGTTTGTGTTTCGAAAGTGTTCATCATGGTCCTGATGAGCTCAATAATCTTGCTGTTTGCCATAATAAACTTTTTCCCTGCTGCATAGTTACAGGCATGCTTTGCTGCACGACCGTAACGCCGAACAAGTCGAATGCGGTCGTCGCGACAGCTTGGACACTGTACTTGTGAAATAAATGACGTGCTTATCTCCTTCAAACCAGTCCACTTGCCTCGCGTATCCATAGTGCAGTATGCTTCAAAGTTCAAGAGTCCGTCCAAACTATCAACTGTAAATAGATGTCCACACAGAAGGACAATGATTGGATCCTCTTCAATGTCAATCTCTCGGTATGAGCGCATCAATATAAGGTCGGCTTGCTGATCCAATATCTTTTGGTTAGGGAACTTTTTGGCACAAAAATCTTCTTTAGAGAATTTGGGCCGTGGGCATGGTTCTCCACACAGAGAAGGGCACTGGTGCCCACAAGGAAGCTTGAGGGCGCATCGTTCATTGCATGGCAAGCGCGTACACGGGATACCGCATGGCATGAGGCATCTACCTTCGTGAACGCATTCCCACTCGCAAGATTCCGCGCAGGCAATACATGGTGCGGCGTAAAAATGATCACAAACTGAATGGTTACAAATTGAGAGACTACATAGCTTCTTGCAAGGTGCACACTCCTTTCTAACCAATTAATGGTACTCTTCCTCGCAGCTATGGTCACAGCTAAGTCGACGGCCACACCGTATGTTACAGTCAAGGTGCTTCGTACGGACGATCGGTACGCCAATATCTGGGAGAGTAACGCTACGGGATAACTCTGTGCATTCTGATCATTCGGCAGCGCAATTATAGCCACAGGTCAAAAGTTGTCCGAAGGGAAGCCTGCACCTCATCTTCTCGGGATCTTCACAACAACGGACCTTAACAGAATGACCGCAGGAAGGTATTATCTTGTCGCACATGACTTGGCATTTGTACGAAGCAAGGTTGACAAATAAATGACATGGCATGCTTTCATAAACATGTCCTCATGGCAAGGTGATATCACCCCGATTGACTGGACACTGACCGCAGCGATGGTTAAGACCCTTGAACAGGGATGCTGGCACGGTAGCATGCGCTGACATGGTTTGACGCAAATCTCTTCTGTGTGCGTTGATAGATCGCTATGGCACCGACGCGGGCAAAGATGTCCACATTTCTTTAGCTTGACTGTACACGGACGATCACACCCTCCACCGATAGTTTTCGTATCAAAATCCGCTGCGCTCCCGATATAACGCACATCTTCAGGATTTTTCTGGCAGTAAACCGAAAATTTCCTGCCTACACAACCATCTTCGGTCATTTGCTGAAGTATCTTGTCCCACGTCGGGGACAATTGGCTAAACAGCAATGCTTGTCCGAGGATGTACAACCCATGTTTGGCACGAGAGAGCATAACATTAATATGATTGGCATTCTTTACGAAACCAATAGTCTGCCCCGAAGCTTGGCCGCTGTTATGAACAGGAGATAGCACAACGATTGTTGCTTCCTCTCCTTGAAAGCTATCCACAGTAGCGACACGAATTGATTTGCGTAAATTAGATTTATGAGCAGTAGTTCCTTGCAGAGCTTCCATCATTTTCTCGACTGCGGCTTCGTCTTCCACCTTTTTCATTATAATTTGTTGATCCCGGTCATCGATTTTTACTGCATGATACTTCTCAAGAGCTTTTCGTAGAGCCATCAGCTGAGATATGTACGGTGTCAAGTCGACGATATCACTTGCCTCGTAGCCTTGTTGTATGAGATACTGCACGAGAGATGTTGCCATTATAGCCTCGAAGTGATTACTATGCGAGTTTATTTGTGCTGGGTTTTTACCCTCGTCTCGCTTCTGTACTGCATCTTCAGCACGGTCATGATTAAAGAAAAATATATTATGTTTCATGCCGCGTACGTCTGGATAATCTAGGACATTCTCACCATCCCTAAGATCTGGATATAGAATGTTTCGTATGTGCTTCGAAATAGCTGGCCGCATACGTCGCTGTACCTTGAGAGTAATCGTTGGGAACCGATAGTCTGATGCTTGCAAACGTTGAAACATAGACAGGTTGAGAGAGTGCTTCTTTCCTTCAAAGGGTCCATGGACAAATCGTACGTATTGATCTGCGGTCATAATTGAAGGTGATCACTAATCATGATCAATTGCTGCGTGTTGGGTGAAAGACACGACAGGACATGTGCCTCTAGTACCTCTGCAGCTTCTTCCAATATCACCGTTCTAATCTGCAGAATTGACAGAAGGTGTTGATATTTGTCCGCGCCAAGTTGTCGTCATTCCGATCACCTTGCAACTAGATAATTGGACAAAATGCTGCAGGTCTTTTTCTCTCTGGTATTGTTTCTTTTTTCACTAATTCTGCTCGCTGACATGCTTTTGAAAGTTGTGAACGAGTTTCTACTTGAATACGCGAGACTCATTCTTCGTACCGGGAGCGACGTTGTGCTAAAGTCAAGCGTCAGATACCGGGTCGGCCGAGGCGCGATTCCCTTTCCAGGTCCTCAGTCGTCTCGATCGAGAGCCAATACGTAAGGATCTCCTTGATGGGCTTGCCAGCTTTTTTCCCTACAGTTTGCCATTTGTCGTCTTTCCCAATTGTATAATATTGTGGATGATTCAAGAATGCATCTGAAGCGTCTGGGTCCGTAATACGTAAATAATACTTCAACTCATCCCAAGCAACTTTTCCTTGCAATTTCCGTATATGTTGTTGAATATCTCGCTCCACTGCTTCTATCTGTTGCTTAATATCGCGATAAGCCGGATTGTTTATTTTGCTGCCCTTAAGACAGTAAGGTTCTAGAGACGGATCAGTGCAACGGCTTCCAATGCGAACAAGATTCTACACGCTAGCATGGATAAGATGATTGAGAAATTGATCCAATGCATGATTTGGGTAATAAACCAACAAAATGGGACTTCTTCTACCATTAGACAATCCTCCCATCCGGTTCTGGTTCTTCAACAGAGTAGTAACTATAGGAACTGCCAAAAGGGACTTTTCCGTTCCAGGAGGGCCTTGTGTGCAGCTAATTTCCGAACGAAGAGCATAAACAAAGGCTTCGCTTTGTTTGTTGTCCAGCTTTGAACGAGCCTGCAGATCAGCCACACACTTTCGATGATTCGCTTTAACGCTGGGATACAAACAGCATTGTTCATTTCCAGTCAGTGAAGACAAATCGTAATAGAAAGAAGCGGAACTAGCAAACCTCGGTATGGCGATGCTTATATCCTTGCCAATGAAGTCGCTGGTTCGGCATATGTAACGGGACAACGGCAGCTGCGATGGCTTCCAGCTTTGTAGAGCAAAACAAACCGGTGTTATGGCGTCATAGATTACTTTGCACATTCCTAGCAAATAGACAGGTGATTCTTTCTGATCTTCCATCAGCTCTGCAGAATAGGAGCGTCCTGTACGTGTACTGGTACGAAACTCATTTCTGCACACTTTTCCTCCTTGGCCAAAAGTTTTTCATCCTTTCTGCGAACTGTTACAAATACAATTTGATTCTGCATATTTGCTTCAACTTGAACAAAGCATACCAATGTACCTAATATTAAAAAGATGAAACATTTATCAATATGGACACCTCACGATTGCACTGGTCTCTTTAGATTTGTAAATCACATTACCAATAGAATAATCGCTGATTGGACGCCCAAAATTCTCTTCTCTTCTTCATCCCAATTTGACCACTTGGTCAAATTTGGCCATAACTGCAAGGCCGTCGTAATGATTGACGGTCATGGATAGGATTCGTACTGATTTGTAGATAAAAAGATTCACAAACTCCTTGTTAACTTTGTTCGTATTTCCTCGTAGAAAGTCCTTTTTGCTCAGTCCTCCATTCCGTAATAGGGATGAGCCTGATTTGTTCCGCTGGACTTCCTTGAGAAACAAGAGAAGAGAATTGCAGATAGGCGAAATAAAGTCTTCCCGAAGCAGTCGAAAGCGTGTGTCTAGGTGCCTCTCAGGGCCTTCAGGCTTCCAGTGAGCATTGGCTACTAAAGGATAGTTTCCCGGCAAGTTGACTGGGTTGAAAACAAGTATTTCCTGGGGTGAAGGAGGAATGTGTATCTTCTTGATATCCTCATGGTCATTATCATGCTGCCGTATGAACCGAGGCGGCATCGGCCACAAATCTTCCGATACGCGCTTATCTTTCTTATCCTTCTCGGCTGCTTCAACTAATTGCAGTCCTCTGTCTAGGCGGAGGTTGGCTTCTTTAGTAAGTAGCTTCAAGCGTCCCAAGTATTCATCCATCGTTTGGAGCGCAGTTCCAATATTACTGTTGTCCGTCCCGTTCTTCAATATATCTTCAAAGACATCTTCCATTGCTGCAACTCTGCTCTGGACCAGTTCGTCGTACTTGTCCAATACGTTGCGTGTTATTAGTGTTAATACTAGCAAGACTATAGGAAACAACAGCTGAAGATGATGAACTGGTGAGAAATTTCCGTCCTCTTCTTGATCTGTAGGTTGGATAAGTTTTTGGACGGCCTTACGGAGGCAGTTGAGGTAAGTGGAGAAAAAGTGATTTTCTACACTTTTGACGAGGCCATAAAGTTCGGTTGCTTGCTTTTGCATTGCACAATTTTTCCAGTTGCATCGGGTTAAAGCCATGGTGAGCGGGACAAGGTGACGTAAGAAAGTAAAGTCCATATCGTCCCATACCGTTTCTTCAATAAAGCCTTAATAGGATAGAAGTTGCAGTCGGAAAGCTGTTGCAAAAGTTCTTCCGTTCCTGCGACTGAATTCAAAGATTGATGAAGTCCCAGAATGAAAAGAGACGCTTGTCCTGGTCATGTAAACTCATATTCTTGTTCATGAGAAAGCTCATCTGGATGTCGTTCTTCATATAAACATCTGAGCAGAGATACAGATGCTCTGAAGGATATTTCGTAATTTCGCGAGACGATAGTTTCTGTAAGTTTTCGTGAAGCGGATGGCTTTGGTTGTTACCCATAGTGGATATAGACCAAACGAAAGAAAGTTGGAAAAAGTGGCAACTGATGTTGAAGTTTCATTATCTACCAAATCGGCCGCCAAATAACGTACCTATCATCCAAGTGACACACAAGTTTCTTCTTTATGCTGCTTTTCACTCTCAAAGCCATAACTTTAAGGTTTGTGGTTAGGTTGTTTTCTTCTATTCTAGCCATCAGGTTTCATCAGCTTAAGCTTAGTAAACCCGTAAAGTATCGAAGTTCTACATATAGGTGTATTAAATGATACTCTTTAATTTATTGTACCAGATACACATCCATATCTTTTCGCAAAGCATAACATATTGGACCACCTGGTGTCAGAGCATAACTGGGATAACTTTTTGTTTAATTCGCATTGGAAACCTAGTTTCAGATAGCTTTCTTTGTTAGAGACTGATGTTCACTATCGCACAGAGGACAATGGCTGTGTTGTCAGAAATTTTAGAGCATGTCTAGCTATAGTTACCAAGCTTCTATATCCAGGTAAACAAGCTGCAACTGTCAAGGACCATATGACGCTTGTTTCTCCTTCTTCACTAAGGTAGAAACGGGCAATGGGTTTGTGTATATATTTTTCCTTGTAGTATAGTAAGATTATAGCTTCCGCTTGGCAATCAAAAAAAATAAGGTTATGTTTCAAAGTAGAAACGTTCTCGGTTGGTGCCACATTACGGATATTTACCACCAGCCAACTTCGATTGTAAGAAGCAATTTTGTGGTGCTTCGCCACCCTCATAAAGGCTTATCTTTAAATCTGTTCATGTAAAGTAGGACGTATTTGGAAGGTACCTAACTTTTTTTTTGCGCAGGGCGATCGTATTAGATTATTTGATTGTACGTCTAGCTATATTGATATCGGTGAATGTATGGATATTATATAACATGTTTACGAACACGAGCGACTATCGCATATGCACATGACCTACATTTGAAATGTGTAGGTCAATAAAACACATGCGCAGATGGTCTTAAACGTTGTAACACAAGTTATGCGAACTTTTCTTAAACGACTAAACGACACTCCAAGCTAACGCTCGCTTTTCAATGAGAGATAGCAGAGATGGTCCAACTCGTAAATGACCTTTGTTGCAAACATGATTGGAAAGACTCCCTCTAATACTTTCCCACATGGATAAATTCACAATGGATATGATGCTTGTGACGACATGTGGAGTCTATTCTATGACATGCAAGCTCATGTCAATTCTTTGATTGAAAATGTCAGTCTTGTTTGGGCAAGTCGTCCGTACTGAAACATGTTTGATTGACCCTAAAGCCTGCTAGATCTGGGGATTAGTTTCAATACTATGTAACGATAATAAACCTTTTCCTGATGGTACACGGCTACTAGTTCTTTGTTCTTGTTTACGTCTATGCTCCTTTACGAAGGCATGACGCATAAATTCTACTAGGTGCTTTTCCTGGTTGTTCAATTTCTGGAAATGGGCGGTGAGGCTACCCTTAATCCAATCGAACTAGCCTCGGCTTGACAATGTCATATGCTACCGACTTTTCATGCGGGATAGAAAAGAGGATACAAGCGACAACGGAGAAATTTTATCCGCTCGCTTCTACCTGTGTAGACACTGAGAGAATAGGCAACCTGGTTCACCTGACGTTTTACTTTGCTCAGGATAAAATGCAATATTGCCATCCTTCCTTTGCTTAAAGCATTTAATAGCACGTCCTATGTTAGCCTTTTCGTTAACAGTACGTAATGGTGTGTCTAGAGCGAGATGTTAACATATTTGCAGGGGATGTCTCCTTGGAACCCCGTTTTGTAGCGAGATCATAAGCGCATGCTTTAGGCAACGGTTCTGGCGGGTCCCTTTTCAACACAACGGCGTTTGTTATGAAAGAGAAGGGAGTTTCTGCGAACGAGAGTATAATTGAAATTTTAACCATCTCTTTCTAAGTTTTTTTAGTCCATGAACGTACCTGATTCAGAACTGAACAAAACTACATCGATAAGCACCATATCATCGGAAGATGTTTCGCGGTCGGGTTCTAGTATTTCCTATCCGAACGGTCATATCGAACTGGAGAACTCCGCAATCCTGTTCCCGATAGACGAGAATGATTGCCGGCCGTGGGAGAGTCACTTTGCGCCTCGCTATTCACTTGAACATCAGCATGATAGCAATATCAGGGCGTGTAGTAACGATTCTTTCATCACATATTCGGATATTTCAACTCCAGTACTGCCACGAATCGCTGACCATGCAAAAGCATCATTATGCAAAGAAGACGGTCAAATGGAGATATTACCATGTCCTTCTGCCCAGGTCACGCGCCCAAGGATAGATGGCGAAGACAAATTTGTGGATCGATATGAATTGCTAAATAGTCTCCGCAGTCAGACCGCCCTAAAAGAATATAAGTCCGGTGTCAGTAACAAACAGAATACAAAAGCTCGATGGCAGCGCCGGATGGGACAAATAACTTCCCAAACGAAAGCCAGAAAACTGGAAATGGTGGAGACCGGTCAAGATATGGCCGCTCAATGGTCTTTCTTCTGCTTTATGTTCGGATTTTTATTCCCTCCTCTGTGGATTGCAGGAGCTCTTCGTAATCCCTCTGTACACACAGCACCCAGGATCCAACACGTGGAACTAATGTGGAAAAAAAGATCTCGGAACGCCTGCATCGTCTTTATTCTGTTATTAATGAGTGCTCTTGTGGTCAGTATAGCAGTCAAACCATCTATTGTAGGATTGCGCAAAAGTAACGACGAAATCAAAGATAACTACCGAAAATAGATCTATAATATATGAATATAAGTGTATAAAATAATTGTTGCCTCTCGTAATTGGGAACGGAAGTTTTAGCTAAGCATGTGCAGGTGTACTGAGGTTAAGATCTGGGATTGGAGCCCGCGAAAACTAGACTTTGGCTTTCTTACATATTTTATATGAGATTTAGCCAAGTAAGAGACTTCTACATGATCGATTCCACCCTTACCATGTTCTATATCTTTGATTCGTCATTATCAAATAACTTATGCAGGAAGATCATTTTCTTTGCATCAACTTTGGTCGCTCCGTGCACACAATTCATTCGATTCGCGTAAAATATAGCTTCCAGGTTAGTAAAGGACAATGATATGATTGATGAACTTTATTTACCTGCGATAGGTACCCCCCATCCAGTGTAAGCGCCCAACCCGCACTAAATCCATGGTGGGCGTGGGCGACGAAGGGTAATAAATGGGGAAGGTCCATTAGTATCAGCTTTGACGTTCACTCACCCTTCCCACCGAAGAATGTTTTGTTTGCTTGCGCCGTTACATTATAGAAAACGACGCTAGGAGCCAATGATAGTATTCAATCTACGATGATGTCTTGCCGCTAAGTTGGGTCTTGCCTGTATCTGGAATGAGCCAATATTTTAAGTTGTCTTGAATGTCCGGATGCATATCTTGCCCTTGCTCTCAGAGACAGAGATTTGTTGCGAAACCACTAGAAAAGAGAATGTAATGAGAGAGGTTTAAACTATGTCGTTTCAATGTCTATAAGGACCTGAGGTGAGATGGCTGCATAATAGTAACAACATTCAACCTAGTAGTACATTGTTTTACCCAATGTTTCTCTTGAAACGTGCATTATACTAATCTTCTCCGGAAGAGATCAATGTTAATTAAGGATATTTGTTATAGTAGTAATAAAGTTACCTTTTGTAAGAGCTCATACTTGAATGATTCATTGGTTATACTAGAATCATGCGGTTAAATAAACCTTGTGATGTCTGTGCTGTTTGACTTATGAGGTACTTTTATGCTATGCCAAATTAACAAAGTCCATATATCATGTAATGGAAGGTGCGCCAACAGATAAAACTAAAAAGAAAGGATGGAAGGGAATAAAACGTCCTCTTATCAATGAGGAACGCGCCATAGTTTGATATACTATATTGTTGTGTTCCTGGAACTAGGGGAATTGTTGACGATTGATATCATGGAATAAGCTGAGCTAAAACCAATCTAAGAGGTCTGGAAACGCCGTATGAACAAGCAGAGCTATGATCCAACCATGATGCCACACATCGATGGGATGATTGTATGTGTAAATTTGCATGTATTAGACGCATGTACCGCAGAGGCACGATAAATCAGCCAACTTATTGTTAAAACGTCTTAATTAGTCCATTAATGTTTGACAGCCTACGCTTCTTTACTCGGTATTTGTCCGCGCTGTCGTAGTAGTGGTCATCTACCAGCATATGTGTCGTTCCAGCCGAATCACGTTGCAAGAATACAATAACGATGATGGATCCATTAGTTCTTCTTGTTGCATTCCATTTAATTCGTTTTCACTGAACATTGTCGTAAAGTAGCAAGTCCATGCTACTTACTGCTTTTTTTGTCTTAAATCTTAGCAACTCGTATACAGTAAAAACAGGGCTTCTGCTTTTAAACCTTTGAGCATCCGCTCGGGTATTGTGCCTTGTAATTTTTGCTGCGAATCAGGAATAAAAGCCTGGAGCAAGCTAAGTTGTTAGCAAAAGTGTAATATGCTTTGCAGACAGATTGCATATCGGGGACTCTATTAGTTAGTTAGTGTATACAAAGGGTAAGAGGTAAAGATGCTTGCTTTATTTTGGAGCGAATCAATCATAAGTTCCGAAATTCGCGGAAGGAAGGATGTAAACGTTGGCTATATGCAGTAGTCGCCTACTTCTTTCTTTTGAACCGTAACAAAGGAGGAAGCATTTGCAAGGGACCCGCTTTCTTGCAGAAGGCATGCTTAGGTCAGCTGTTAGTTTTAGTAAGATTGAACTGAGTTCTGGCTACCTCCAGGAGTTCTTCGGCTGTTGCTCGCGACTTAACATCGACGCAAAGGCAGACGGCTAGAAACGCTTTTAAATCCCTTGACAAGTTTTGAGGGGTCTTAAGTGAAGGCGTTCCATTGGTTGCAATTAGATAGAGAGCCTTGATCGGTTCCTCATCCAAATAAGGTGGTTCACTTTCGATCATTTCTATGGTCATAATACCTAAAGACCATATGTCCACTTTGGCACCGTATTCCTTTTGTTTTACTACTTCTGGCGCCATCTAATACTTTGTTAGCAATAATCCATAGCGATCATTGAATTGAAGCATGCACTCACCCAGTAAGGCGTACCAACAATTGTCGCTCGCTTATTCCTTTCATCTGTCAATTTTGCACAATAGCCAAAGTCACCTTCAATTGATTGTTAGCATGCTTATCCAAAGGAAGAGAAGAACAAGAAAGAAAGCCCCAATCAAATCTTACTTAATTTCACCTGGCCCTGGAAATTCAGTAAAACATTGTCAGATTTTATATCTCTATGGATGATATTATGTGAATGCAAGTGATGTAGTCCTTTTACAGCCTATAATGGAATTAATTCACTGCAAGTCAATCGATCTCTCCAACCTGCCTCAAAACAAACAGTAGCAATTTGCTGTTCCGTCATTGAGTTGTGTTCAATAACATCTGTAAGTGCACCTCCTTCCATATATTGCATCACAACCCATAAATCCCCGTGTACTAAAAAGGAATCAAGATAATTAACAATGTTGCAATGTCTCGACTCCTTCATGATCATAATTTCATTCACAATCAGATCTAAGCGTGATTGTTTTGCCAGATCCATTTGCTTGACTGCCACGTTTGTACCGGTAATCAAATGGTTTGCCAAATAGACCGATCCGGAAGCACTATCAGTATGGATTAACTTAAGATCGGAACAATATTATGCAGTGTTACCCCTGACCAATGCGTTTGATCCTTCTGTACAACATATTTGGATCACCACCTGACACTATAGCACCTATATGCAGAAATAGTTCGTCATATAACTGTGAAAGAAATACTTACGTAGCTTTTCCATATGTTGAGCATCAGGTACAGTAGAAAGTCGGCCCCTTCGTTTTGTCGGTATTTCTTTGTTATTCGCATGAGAATAGGACGATGGTATAGGTGTAGAGGACTGAACTTGAGGATGTGGTTGAACATGCGTCTGATGGTACAGCAAGCTTTCCAGTTTCAGTATATGTTCTCGTTCTTTTTCCTTTGATCTTTCTCGCTTGTGATATCGATTATCAACGTTGACTGACTCGGATGCTGACATGCACATATCTGGATATTCTCTCTCTTCCTCACGACATGACCTTCCCGAGCTCGTTGTTATCTCAGAAGCAATAATACCATTTGCATCTTTAATTTTTGCATGAGAGCGATGCATTACCCCTTGAAATATATATGGATGTGGCATGGGTGACATGCGTACATTATCTGCTAATGACGATATCCGTGGTCGGTTTTTGACTTTTGCTCGCGTTTCGTCATCAGAAACCTTGGGACATCCGTGAATTAATGAATTCTGCTTCACTTCCATTTGCTGCAATGGTGATGATTTTGATTCCTGTGCCCAATATTTAAGTTCTACCCAGGTGATGCTCAAATCCATTTATTTTACCTCCGTTTGCGATGGCACTAAATGTTTAGGACGGTTGACACCGACCGTTGATTGTGTCTCTTTCAGTTTGTCTACCTTTAGTCACATCAAGGTTAAATCAATCGAACGTTTTGCGTTATGTCTTTTTGGCCATGGTACCTGAGATGGCTTTAGGCCTTCTATGGCTGTCTCAGACATCGTTGACTCCTCCCATCCCATGGGATATGCCAGCTCAGGACGTCTATGTGGCCGCGGAACTGCTTCGCCAATTTGTCTAGGAGTAGGAGTTGATTGGCTCGGTTTTGGATGCCCAGTTATCTTTGGCTTATATTGTTCGTTGCATCCACATTCATGTTTCTTCTCTCTCTTCCGATCGCAAATGCTCTTCTCCTTCATTATCTGCTCATTGTAAAATTCTAAGGCCTCAAGTACTGCTTGAGGGTTTTTTGCTGCATCTTCAGGTGTGATCTTCGATCCTCTTAAAAGTGCATTCCATTGATCGGGAAGACCCTATGGATTGTCATTTTAGGGATCTTATGGCCTTAATCGTTACTGTCCTTACCGTAAAAGCACCTGTTCTTGGGTCAAAACCAATATGAACTTGGTGTACGAAATCAGTTGGTCCAGAGGCACCAAGTGGGCATCGCTGACAGAAAAGGAGCTTTGAGTTTAGCGATTTTGCAAAACTGCGTTTACGTTGTATATCTCATCCATCCAAGAGTATAACTCCTCATCGTTTCTGCAGGCAACAAAGTACGTCTTGATCTTTGTTCTAATCTCAAGGCAGTAAGGCTTGAGGTCTACACGAGCTACCGCGTTGATGTCCTTCAGAAATACCAAGGCCACACATTGACCAGTTTGCTGTCATGGAAATGGTTAGGAACAATGTAAATCAGAGAAAGCTACCTCATTTCGATGAAATGTCAGCGTTTGTTCACGAAGTACGACGTATCGCTTTGACCATATCCATGCCCTTAAACCATCGTCCTTCACCATCAAGTATCCATCCTTCTTGATCTCTGCCATTTCTTCACGTAGGATTAAGTCTGGTATATGTGAATAGACCGTTTTGAAGTTCTACAGCCTCTTGATTATTTTTAATGAAGAGGTTCAGTAAATCGTCTCATATACGACAGGATAGAAATTTAGCTTTTAAAGGAAAACAAAAAAGCAGAGAAAAGGATAAAAGCGAAGGTGAAAGGAGAAAGATGCAGTCCGAGTTGCGATGAAGAAATTTATATATTCAGAGCAAAGGTGGGAAACGGAAGGGAAAAAATTATCTTGCAGCATGCAGTGGTTTCACATTGTGGGACACAGATTACAGTTTACTGCTCCACTTAATTTATGTGAACAGTGCGAAGAGGAAGACAATAGAGGTATGCAGATCTTCGCATGTGCTCTGTCACACCATACATAGCCTGACCCGTCCAATCTATTGAACCGTTCAATGCATTTCGACTGAATCCTTTGAATCAACAAAATCCGGTACGATAATGACGTATTATTTGTGTACAAAACTTATGTTTAGTTTGAGAGGATTACAAGCTATGATATGATTGCTGTTTACGTCCTCTCCTACTGAAATGGTTGTGGAGCATTCAAAGTTACAGTGAAGATGTTCAAATCAGACGATTTGGTCATTGGTTCTTGTGTGGAACGGATGATTAGGACCGGTCGTGGCCTTATTGACATTACAGCAAATGTGCAGATGCTACGAAAGCGGTGAACTTCCTTTGTAAACAATCAATCAACGTTGCCTATTTTGAATGGTGCACAAGTTGCCGTGTCCAATAACCTAGGTACATCTTTTTTCTGCCAGGAAAACATATGTAACGCGATCTTGATCTATATGTTTTATCTAGATAATGGATGTTTGTATTTTAAAGGGCATTGTTATTGTGGCTATGCAGACTGAACACTTTTTGCTTCAGTATGGAGAACCTTTTACTAGGTAGATTAAACAATCATGATGCTTCATGGATAAACCGTTTGAAAGCTTTTATCACAAAATAGGAGCGTTTTCCTGCTAGACTTGACTGTTCTTAGTTTTCGAGCTGAGGACTCTAGATTACAACACCCTCATCAACGGTATAACTGCCATCCTCCAGCGCTGAATCGATGGTCACATCATGGGAAACAATGTCCTGTAATAAACTATTAGTGTATATTGGTTTTGATACTGCGGTCCGTTGCAGTAGCGGGCTGTGGCTCCACAGCGCTTCTGTTTTTCCTCCCGTTTTCAATCTTTTCGCCTGGCGGATACGCTTTTTGGACGCTTTCATTCTTTTTTCATAAATAGCAGCTACTGTTTCTTGTTTTTTCTTCTTATCCGCATTTGCTAGGGTTTGACGTTCTTACCATATATAATGTTATTTGCCTCTATATTTTTTAACTCAACATGAACGCTATATCTTTTGTTCGTCTTTTCGAGCCTTTGCTTTATCCGTTTGTTATTGTATACGAAGGGTCTGCGTCTTTCGAGATGAAAAAGCATAAGAAAAAGATTCCGAACCACATGCTGACAGACTGGAATATAAATCTGAATTTCTGATTGGCCCAACCTTGCTGTTGCAAGCTCCTATTATAGAACATTCTCCTATATCATGCCGCAATCCCATTGGATATTAAGAGTCAGGAACACAGTAACGGTGACAAAACCCAGCGTTTTTTCATTTCTTCAATGGAAATTGTCTTAATAAATATTACTATAAACCAGTGAGGCTATACTACTCTGTTGTTATGATTATGTAAGACATGAACAAGATTTGGACATGTAACGGTTCGCAACGTTGCATCTTCCTTCGCGATAGTGGGTTTTCTGTTGGTGCAGATCTATTCAATTGACTAACGCAAAAGTACTTTTCGAGCGGCCCTATTAGCTTGCTACTGAGGTGTTTACACAACTTTCTTTAAAACAAAATGAAGCGGCTCATCCGTCTGTGATAAAATAAGGATAGATAAATGTTGAAACAGTGTCAAGCCACGTTGATTGAATAGAGTATATATGGTTATGGTATGCATGCTTGTTTCCAAAAAGTTACGCTCAACAATACTAGCTACACCTAATGCAGCTCAACCTTCTTCTTTTTCTTTATTCAAGGGCATCTAGATCAGAAACAGCCTACTAAATCTTTATGAGACCGTGCCACGCTAAATGCCTGACAGGTGTAACCCTAGCGGAATGAATGGCGTGCGTGTCCGGTAGGCTGGGAATAACTCTACCCAACAAAACAAGCAATGCAGGTAAAATGAGTCAACAGTGCCATCTGCTGAGGTAAATGTTTGTGTCTTTGGATGCCAGTGCCTCTAGGCGTGACAGGACAACAAACAAACGATGACTCAGGTGTATGGCTGCATAGACCATGGACAGCTCAATACCTGCTGCGTAGCTTAAACAACAGTGTTTAGGTTTGCTAGTTAAGTTCACCCTTGCTCATTCTTATGCATTGTCGATGCTCTTTGTTTATGCTGGGACATGTACAATGACTTCAACCTCCTTGGCTTGGCTCAATAGCGGCAAAGAAGAAAAGCAATAGTTCATTTCTGACTCCCTTTGTCATCGTCGGTATCCTACTTTATGTACCTAGGAGTACAGCGTGTCATTGGGTTAAGGTAGCTATAATGCGAAAAATGATGCCACATTGCATTTACTGCCAGTTTTTTGTATACGATACGATGCATGATATTTCCCAGTAAGTCGGGAAATTTTGTTCTTCTTTTCTTACGTTTGTTGATTGCACAGCATCGGATTACGACTAAACTCGTTCTCGGAAAGGATTTTCTGAGAACTTTGTTCGATCGTCCTGTAAGGCTCTTTGTTGTTCATTTCATGTTACCGATTTTGTTCCATCTACTTTCTTTTCTCTCAGAATGAGAAGATCTATGATATGAGGAGCTTCGGATCAATGAGCGGAACGAATAGTGCTGTTACCGATATACAACATGTTCATTTTAGCATCTGGGACATTGTATATATGATCGGGGAAATGGAAGCGTTATGTATTTGGTCTTTCAATAATTTAGATCTCAAAGAATAATTTGGCTTTCATTCCGTTCTGAAGGGGCAAGCGAAGCAGGCGAACAACCTAATTTTTACGCCCTAAACAAAGCGGTCCTTATACAACATTCTTTTTTTTTTCTTGAACAAACAAAAAAGCCTGCACGTGATGTTAGTCTTCGCCTTTAAATGGCGGAAGGAAAAGGATAGAAACAGATCTGCATTGTTTGTTTCGTACAATGTCGTTGGTAAGAAAGTGATACTACTGACTTCTAGTTAATATTACTCTGGAGACTCTTTTCCTGGTATGTTTTACGAAGTGAAAGTGTTATTAATGTTCATACATAGATATTGTTACCATCAGTAATAAATAGGTACATTTTATACCTTAGATAACGGTATTAACTTATGTTACTGAATGACATAACAAAGGGTTAGGGTCATTCCATTTACGGCAGCCGTGTAAAATTCCGGAAGGGTTGACAAGCAAGAAGGTTGATGTTTTCTTTTTAGTCCTTGGCGGCTTTGTTTGCAAAACTATTTCCTTTTTATGATAGAATGCTAACCTGCCTTTGACGCCCCACAACATAAAATTTTTATGGATTGTATTGGAGATTAGTTTGGTCTCACTCCTCCCCCAAAAAGCCTTGCACAGGCGGAGACATGGTGCTTTTTCTTTGATTGACTCCGTTTTTTTTTCTTTACAATGTATTTTATCTACCAATATTGCCTCTTTCCCGGTTTCCTCTCTTCTTTCTCCGCCCTTGCCGCTCTACCTTTTTTTGATCTCTTCAGCGGCGTCCTCCTCTCTTCTCTTCTTTTCTGGAGGTTACAAGTCCCCTGCTTTTCATTTACATTGTATCATACGTATTTTTTTGCTCTATTGTTTGTATAACTCCATCATACAAGAGAACCAAGGAAAATTATTTTGTCTCATTCGCGATGGCAACCAATCGATTGGATCGAGTAACCATGCCAGCCAGCAGCAAAAGACGAACCGAAGGCAAGCCCGACACGTCCAGTGCGTCGTATAATATGCCTCCACCCGACAATAGCAACACTGACTCCCGAATGGCTATGATCGACGAGTTAAAGTACTTTCTTTGTACCGCGGCGAACAGTTGGGATCACAATCAGTCTGCGAAACGTTTCCCGCTGCCATCTGGGGAGAGTATATCCTGCGTCTTATGGAATGGTGTATTCTATATCACTGGGACAGACATTGTTCGTACGCTCAACTATCGCTTCCACTGTTTTGGCCGCCCAGTAACTAATCCTAAAAAGTTCGAGGAAGGAATCTTCAGCGATCTTCGGAATCTGAAGCCCGGAACCGACGCCCGTCTTGAAGAGCCAAAATCGGAGTTGCTTGACATGCTGTACAAGAACAACTGCATCCGCACGCAGAAGAAACAAAAAGTGTTCTATTGGTACTCGGTTCCACATGATCGTCTCTTTTTGGATGCTCTTGAACGTGACTTGAAGCGAGAAAAGATGAACATGGAACCCACGAGCGAGGCAGTGGCCGAGCCTGCAACCTCTTTCTCACTGGATTCCACGCAAGAGCTGTTCGATCAGGTGAGGAAACCTACTTCGCTGCCTACTATAGCTACCACGAACACGCTTGGCGATGAAAAGATGTGCCCAATAACTCAATCAAACTTATCTTTCGCACCAGTAGCGCCCTTCGGTACGAAAAGTAAAAAGCCATTAATACAGAACAGAATACTCACGAGGCTTTTGTTTATTGCATTGAACAGGACCTAAGCCGCAACTCTCTACGCCGGTAGGCACCAAGGTATCGCCGGCTTCGCACAGTAGAACCATTTCTGCAACTGCAGCAAGACGATCACGAGTAAATTCGGTTCCTGCAAACTTAGGAGGACAACAGCAGCAAACACGATTAACGAATCATGACTATCGTCGTCTGAGTCACGCAACCTACCTATTGCCTCCTTCGCCAACGTCCCGTTCTCACCTTCGTTCATCTAACCTGAATTCTCAAGTAGGCTTTAAAGCCAGCGATGCCCTCTCTGCATTTGATGGCAACCAGAAGAATGCCTTTTATAAGATCTCGAAATCAACATTATCTAGCCCTTCGTCTAAATCATCCGGGCAAGATCTCGCTGACGGCGTAGGCCAGCTAGAAATAGAAAGTCCACAGTCTATCACTCAAAGAAAAGATCTTGCTTCACCATCATTGGATCCAAAAGCACTTGAAAAGACGAAGAAAATTTTCGGAGCCGTTATGCTTCTTGGAGGCTCACCTACTTACAAACAGAGGAGACGACGTGCTAGCTCCATGTCTTCGGCTGCGTTAGGCTCGAGATCAGAACACGTACAGTTGCTCCAACATGGTGGTCCTGAGCGCATTCGAAGACATGTTAACTGTCATCTGCGAACAACGTCAACACCTAGTGTCTCCAGTAAGCAGTCCGTATCAACGAATCCTTTTATCATGGCTGCTGCTCGTACTGGGTTTGAACCTAATCAGCTGAGTGATAAATCCCAACGAAGGAATATGTCAGCTTCAATGCAGCCAACGCAAATTGACGCGACAATGTCTTCTGTTAGCTGGGACAAACTTATGGAAAATAATTCAGAGTCAGATCGCCGTTATACCTGTCCCCATCTTGCATGTACGCATGTGTTTCAGTGCTTTAAGCATCTGGAACAGCATGTGCATTCGCACGTTGAGAAAAAATCGTTCATTTGTGATTTGTGCGGGAAGCGGTTCGCACACGCTGATAACTTGGCACAACACCAAAGAACACATGAGGTGCTAAGCTACAATGACTGTAACGTTAACCAAGAAAACGATGACGACTCATCGCAGGGAGATGCATCAATGCGACAGGATAGGATTCAAGATAACAGTAGCTCGCACAGCAACCAACAACGACTAGGTTCAACCGTTGCCAGCCAACATGACCATTTTTATTCATCTTACGGTCCAACCGATTATAATGGCTCTATGTTTTGGTCTACAGGTTTTGCTGGCAGTATAACTGGCAGTATTTGCAGTAGTCAAGATAGTATGTCTGGTCTTACACAGGACTTGGACTTCGAAATGCACGATCTGCCCACATGTTCTGATGAATATGTTAATGATATCACAGCGGGGGAAACCCAAATTACACACCCCTCTTCCGTAGCTACATCTGCGATGATACCACTGTCGTTTTCAGCATCTCCCATAGACAAGAATTTAGCATCAGCAAATGTTCACAGAACCTCAGATAATCATCTGTCGTGGTGGCCGAACAAGGAAGAATCGCGTTTAGTTCTATCACCTGTCAATTCTTCTCGGTGCATGGAGGACGAGCATTATTCAGCTTCATCTTCTTCATCACCTTTATCGACGACCTATCTACCGGAGGTACATCCATATCAAACCAGCTTGGACGTCAATATCTACGACAGACTTTCTACAGGATATAAGCAAGCTGAGGCAACCAAGGAGTCGCATCTTATTACCTCCAACTCTGCACCAGTAACATTAACATCTGAGTACAAACCAGAAGGTTTCCGGGAAGAAATGACCTTACTATCACGTTCGTTAGATAGCAGTCAACCTTTTAATGCCTATGGTACGATTACAACCGACAATCTCTCGTCCACTATTTTTCCATCACTTTCAGACAGTAATTCCTGCAGCTTTCAGGAAAATCAATCATACAATCCTTTTTCCCTTGAAACCATGACCATTTACACTCCGTACGTTGCCCCAACGGAGGTATCTATGATGCTTCAGTAAGCAAAACCCACTTTATATACACATAGCTTGCACACAATCTGTATCACTCCCTTTCCATGCCTGTTTTTTTTAATTCTATTGTATCATTTGATTTTTCATTGCTGTTTTTGTCTCTTCCGTTTATATGCACCGTTATTCCAGGATTACCTTCTGATTCCCTTCCATTGTCGTATGATTGGAGCATCTTCTTTTTTTTCTTTGGTTTTATTTGTTTTTTGTTTAAAATTGTTTTGATTTCTTTTTGTCTTTCAAATTTTCTCTATGATTTTCTATTTCTGTTTGCAGTTTACCGGCCATCTACTTATACCAAGCGTTGAACTGTAACCCTGCATATTTATTTCATTCATTATCCTTTTCATATTGGCAGTACCACAAAATTTAATTTATGATGATTTGATTCCTACACATATCTTTAACTGTAATGAATATATAACTGTTTCGTGCTGAATCTCATAGACGCCATCATTATAAAATATACAGGAACATTTATCTCGTTATCTTAAGGATAGGATGAGACTTGTGGTATACGTCGCTGTCGTAGTGTGACTTCCTAGTACTTGTGTTCATGAACAGGATGATCGGAATTAACGTGTTTCTATTTACAGTGAACTTCTCTAGTTTGGAACATCGACTGCACCTCTTCTCTAAATCAGAGATCTATCACCGAGGATGAAGACAAGGTGACACTGCTCTACCGCAGTTATTACACTTAGCTAAATCATACACCTATCGCCGAGAAGAACGTTCACTAATTACAAATCCCGCATAAGAGCAAATAATTATAAATAGGCAGACAAGTTGAATGAAATAAAGATATCCAACAGTCTCAAAGGATTCTATCCGTCCCTTTTTCTATCTACATATAACACAAGACTTCCATGACAAGCAAGTTTCCACTGATGATGAATATTGCCCTAGACTAAGTTTGCTTCAGATACGGTGTTTCCCAAAAGTAATTTCGCAAACTACGAAAAATTTAATATCGCGTCAAGCACAGTTTTCCGAACGCGCCATGTAAATTACCTAGATGGGACTAGTAATCGTTGCAACTACAATGCGGCTGTTCTAAGCAGAGGAAGCCGCTCTCTTATTTCTACGGTGTCGTTAAACAATGCTGTTATGCTTGATGACAGGGATTTCGTCAGACAATGCTTTTGGCATTAGAAATGTAGAGCATTTAAACGAAAAGCACAATGTCCTTTTCTGCTTTATGACTGTGTCCTTTGCATGGAATATCTCGGGGGCCTTTTTATAGATCGTGCGTACACGGTTTGTTCGTGCTTGTTTGCCTTTTCATTTGGCCTATGCAATTCTTTTTGCGGATGAGCTTGCTTGTCCTTTTATTTAAGTGACGGATTATTAAGAACAAAGTTCCGAATCGAAGCTAAGAGGACACCCTTCAAACCAATTACGCAACTTAAACCCAGCGCATACATTGTTGTCTAATCGACAGAGAATAGACACATGAGAAAATGAATTAGTCTATTGATCTTTTCTGGTTATCGCTTTCTTCGAGTTTGATTCTATCCTTTCTAAATAACTACAAGTTATTCTATGAGTTACCGGCGCTCGAGGACACCTAATGGCGGCGTTAAAGTATCGATACTTTACGGGAGATGTAAGCATAACAAAGGTTTCATTCAAAGATGCCTATCCCTTTGCATCCTGTGCTTGTCTGGCGAATGCAATTGGCCTACCATCGCTGTTTTCTCCCATTCCCCAGAAAATGTTCTGGCCGGGTTGAACGTCCCTATTTCGGGCTCTATGGCATCTCTTGCAATGCTGTACTATATGAAGGGCATGTCCTACTGGCGTAGAAAACCTTTGCAGTGCGTACAGCGGTCATATAGGCTTGTGTCTGTTGACGGATTTGGACGCATCGACATAGATAGGAGCATTCACCGCTTGTCTGAAATCCATTAATGAATATCATGTTCCTCTACTAAGATAGCCTTCGGCGAAATGTCTTGACAGGTACTGGTCTATGTCTTGTATATGCATGACCAAAGCTTCTACCGCCAGGTACTACAACAATGTCTTCTGCTTTAGCTACAGCCCGTTTGATTCACAAGCATAACTCATGTAAAGCTTTTTGCGACCGGTGCTAAGTATACCATCGTAAAGTTCGTGCACCAGCATGAAATTCCAAAAGACGGCCCATATGAGCAAATATTAAGCCGTCTCTTTGACCCGGTTGTCGAAGTCCTATAATGTCAAAAATTGAGACATTCTATCTACTATTCAACATAGTGCTTATGTCATCTGTGCTACCGGAACAGACAAGAGTGCAGTAAACGGCAGCGTCTCTATAAGTATACTTTGAAGGTATTTACTTTGATAGGTTCTATTTTTCTTAATTCTGTCTACAGTCTTCTGAAGGAGGTCCAATGGTCTGTCTCTATATATGATTGCATAAAACTTATAAGTGGCATTTGTACGGTGCTTTCCTGATATAAAGTGTTAATAAAGAATAGAAGCGCAATAAGTTCAGCCATACTGAAGATTATTCTTCAAGAAGTGCTGATAATGTCTTGTGGTCCGTTAGTAGCTTACGCTTTACATGTTGTAGTTGTTATTTCTAGGTTATTCTTAATCCTGCGTCAGATTACCTATTATTTAACCAATATTATGCTTGGGAAGTTAATCACGCTGTTACTAATTGTGAGCTGCCTGAAAGGATGATAATAAACGTATAGTTCCTCTGGTCCTAGTAGGGTTAATGATTTTATATCCTACAGTGTGCTTCATGAATGTGTTCCGATTAGTTACATTAGGTAATAAAGGCTCTAACTGCAATTAAGGAAAATGCCTTCAGAATTGTTAATGATGGGTTTATGTATATCTTAAACGACATTATGCGTTTGTGTGCGTCAGATACGACAAGTATGTTAGCAAAATTTCCTTTATCAGTAATCTAGGACTTGGTCACTGATTTCTCGCCATTATGAGCGAAGCGGCATATATACTCTTTATCATAACATCTCTCGCGCCTTTTAACATACGTTCTTTTTTTCGATGCAGCCAGAAGAGTAAATCTATCCAATGCATCAACGTGAAGTGGGTTCTTTTTTGAAATAGACGCAAACCAATGTTCAAACACTAGAGTTTGAGAACCTACTTTGAAAGAAGGTAGGCATAAAAGAGTCAATGGATGAACTGGAACAAAAAACTGAAACTCGGCTGCTTCACAGACTGCATGGTATTCGGCACGGAACAAACCGAAACCTTGTGATCCGTCCTCACTAACAACTTGAGAATTTATCCGATAATTTGATAAAATGCCGCTTTCACTGTGCTGCCTGCTCATAGAATGACAAGCGTTGATAAAAGCCGTCTATTTAAGCTTTCCTCTTACTGATAGTTCCTTTATTTATTTGCAATCTGAGTGTAACAAAGGGCCGGGTTTCTACTAGGAGCTAACCTCGCAAATGCTGAGATCAACTGTTGTACTTTGATATCTACAGATACGGTACGTTCAAATTGATGAGATTTTTGCTACTTGTATGCTTTAGTTTGGAAGTGTATGATGATCACTTCTGTGCATGCTTGTTCGTAGACAACAGCAAGGTCTTTCGAGATCGTATGCTTATAAAGTTACCTATACATGATCCGCATTTGCTATGGATGTTATCCTTGCCTTAAATTGCGGTTCAAGCATCGCATCAAAGATATTTCTTTAGCTTGGTTGAACCATGAAAGCCATAAAATAGAAGTAAGCATACCATTTTCACCCGATCCGACGATATGAAACGGTTTTCTATTTCTCATGGATGAGCTCCGCAAAATGTCCGCAGCTTTATGACGCATTGACTGAACAATGGTTCAGAATACATGCTCAAGCGCTTAGGATTCAAGATTTAGAATTAGCATTTAGGATTATGAACGAGAATTTAGAGTGTTTAGAGTGTTTAGGCCTCAGGAATTTAGTATTCAATGCAAAATTGCGGTATAAACTCCAATAGAACTTCTACTGTTATAAGAACTTGCGGTGCTGTCGCAAAGAAAAACTTGACTTCAGCGGAATACGCTATCTTTCACCTGACGGACACTTTCCCTTTTAGTAGCTCGGGACACGCAGCTATCATCTTGTGATATGCACTGAACGGTAGACAAACAAATTTGGTTTTGCCAGGTCTCATCGGGTAGTCACGCTAAGGTATAATATTGCATTTGGCTTTCTGTTGAGTTTTTTCTCTTTCTTCTCAGTTTACAATACATGATTTGGATGGATAGATCAGCGTTACTATTTATTCTGCTTATATTTCTTTATATACCATCCATACTATGCCAGGTTCATGCCACGAAGGTCGTTATTCTGGGCGCTGGTGCAGCGGGAATTGCAGCGGCAAGGACACTTAATAAAATGAACGTTACGGACTTTATTATTCTGGATGCGCAACCTTTTATTGGAGGTAACAAGCAGCTGTCAACCATATCATCGTTACTTGCGCTAAATCCCCAGAGAAACAGGTAGAGTTCAGCATGTAGAATTCGGTAATTATCAAGTTGAGCTTGGAGCCAATTGGGTAATGCATATTAGGTTCATATCATGTGGATTAATCATGTGGAACCGTGACCTCAATGTTAAAATTTGCGCCAATCTTTCCAGATATACGGAAAAGGAGATAATCCTATATATTGGCTGTCAACGCAGCACGGATTGGAAACAGTGAAAAACGATAAAAGCAATCTTGTGTTCTTTGATACCAAAGGACCTATTTCCTCGCACGTTGGCAGACCGATCTATGAATTGTTTGGGAATGTAATGCAAGATCTTGTCCATTATGCAGGTACCGATCCCTTCTTAAACCGTCGCCAGATAGCTTACAGACATGCTAATTGACTAATAGACCAGCGTATGAAACAAAATCGGGTGGATGTATCTGGCAGGGTCGCACTCAGCTTGCTGGGGTGGTGTCCTGATACGCCTTTGAAAGCAGCTATAGAATACTTTGCTCTAGACTGGGAGTTGGCTGAACCTGCAGATATATCATCCTTGGATTATGCTACAGGAACAATGGACATGATAGATGGGAGTTACCCTGCGGGCAATGAATTTGTCATTGACAAAAGGTTAAATATGCCGTTGCGAAGCTTCGATTCCGAGACTGATCTCTATCTCGGTAGGGGATTTAACTTTATTTTACGACAAGAGGCCGCCACGTTTCTGCGGGATGATGACCCTCGTTTAATGCTTGGTAGCCGTATCTCCGACGTTTTTTATAACGATCATAATATCATGGTTGTCACAGACAACGGACATACAATCGTAGCGGACTACGCAATATGTACTTTTTCGTAAGTCACTCAGTCAATGACACGTGGGATTTTACCGTGTCCGTAGGCTAGGTGTTCTCCAGGGAAACGATGTACATTTTCATCCACCGTTTCCCGAATGGAAACGGGAAGCATTGTTGAGCTTCCACATGACTACATATACTAAAATATTCCTAAAATTTGACAGAAAGTTTTGGGAAGATTGGCAGGTAAACAACGTCTTGATATTACACTGTATGAAACACGTAATTCTTGTACAGTTTGCCGTTTACGCTAGTCCCAAGTCGGAAACCGGTTCACAGTATATCGTATGGCAAAATCTCAATGCGCCAGGCTACCTTGGTGAGCGGGAACATATATTGATGGTTACTACAACGTATAGAGATTCGGAACGGATCGAGCACATGATTGATAGCGATATCCAACGAGAAATTGTACAAGTATTAAGGAATATGTTTGGCCAAGACATCCCGGAGCCATCTGCTATCCTGGTTCCCCGCTGGCATAGTAACCCTCTTTTTCGTGGGTCCTATTCGAATTGGCCCATTGGAGCTTTTGAGAAGCACCATCAGAACTTGAGAGCTCCCTTAGGAGAAATACCACGCCTCTGGTTTGCTGGTGAAGCTACATCGAAGCAACAGTATGGGTTTCTTCATGGTGCCTGGCTGGAAGGTATCTCTATCGCAGAAAAGGTTGCAGAATGTATTACGCATAAGTGTCCCGTGCCTTCTTTTGATGAATATGTTACGGGATGCGAAGACAGTTTTCGCTTCCGCCGTCAGAAACCTTTAAAGTTTTATAATCAAGCAGGAAAACGATCTGACCTTCTTCCGTAATGGCTAACGACGGTAAAGATATATGTACCGGCTCTTAACTGCAACGTATGGCTGATCTTTACGCTTGCTATTTCGTACATAAACAATGAAAAATGTACCTAATGCTGTCACGTATGTGTTGTAGTCGTGCTGAAGGGAAAAAAATAAGACGTATTACATTGTTGCTTGTTGTACTGATATAATGCTAATTTTTCACAGTGAGTTTGCATCCTTTGGACGAAAGTAAAAGAAGGAAAAGAAAGCTCTCTAATATTTTGAATGAACAAACAGTAAAGAGGATAAAAAAGGTGTCAGTAGCAAACTGCATAAATAAGCCAAAGCGAACGAAAGAAAGGGCTTAAGATAGAGACAAAAGAAAAAAAGGAAAAAAAGTAATTGATCTGAAAAATAGCTCGTCGGAATTGGCGAGGAGAGGCCATCCTCCGATATTATAGGTCTGTAGAAAGAGACAATAAGGAAACCCTTAATCGTGCAAGCGGTAAATGTTTGTCAATGATGGTGCCAGGGTGTGGTACATACGGTGCTCATTTTAAATAAGTGTATATATTATTTGACAGAGGACGTTTATAAGAGAAGACAGTGGAAAAAACGTACAGAAATATTCCTATGAAAATTAATGGCAGTAAGAGAACGATTGAACATATTATTACTGGTCCAATAATCCTCCAATGATCTGATAACGCCCAATAACCTAACAATAGCTAAATATATTATAATAGCAAAACGTAGTTCACAAGAACGAATAAGAAAGGTAAAGGCCATATCAAGATACTTTTACTAATCAGAATCCACCTTTACTTTTTTATCCTTTTTTTTTGGCTCATGCAAGAGGTCGTTCATTTTTTTAACTTCGACTTTGGAGAAACCGTTACGGTTGTTTTGGAACGTGACAAGAGTAGCGACAGATTCATCTGCACGATTTCCAAGAAATCTATGGCGCCAATTTCGGTTACCAGTCAGTACTTCTGACGACATGGTGGCAAATGTTCAACAGCAGCCAACGATAGAAATGATTCAAATACTTAATGTTATACAGTATCTCCCAAAAACAATTTCGCAAACTACGAAAATCTCGGTCGCAGTGCAGTGGAAGTGGTCAATTGGAACTCTTATAACATGACAATTAATGTAATTTGTTAGTGTCAAGCCCAGTTTCCAAAATGCGCCAAAGTGAATTTGCTACATGCGACTTTAATTTTTAGAAATAAAGTACCGGATTTTTCCTTTGATTTAGCGTGCAAGAGAAAACTTTTGGCGTGCAAATAAAAAGGTGTGTGCGCGCGAACCACTGGCGGTGCACGCAAACCATTTTTGTGCCAAGCGCAGCCATATTTTCGTGCGCGTAGACCATATTCATTGGTTCTTATTCAGCTCAAGTACATTCAGCGCAGTATGGGAGGTAAGGCGCATATTCCATCTCCAGTATCAGTAGTACAATATCACCACATTCGCATAATTCGGCGGAATTGCTACGAGCACTTTTTTCGCGCACTCCCACTTTCGGGCAATCTCGCTTTCGGGCACTCTTCTTTCAAACACTTCCACTGTTCAGGTATTTTTTTATTTTTTTATTTTTTGCTTGTTAGCATACTTTAGTTTTCGGACACTGTCATATATACTGCTATTGGTAATGTCTCTTTTTTGCGTACCGCTGGTTATTGTGCCGCTCTGCTTTTGGGCACTCCTAGCTTTTTGAGTACTCCTAGCGTTTGGGCACTCCGCGCTTGACAGACATTCGTATGTTCTCTGGCATTCACTGAGTTGACTGGTAGCGGAGCCAAAATTATTGGGGGAATAGTGCCCGAAGGGAGTGCCCATAGTAATTCCCAATTCGGGTCCAAGAACAGCATTCACATTAGAACATATCTGCTCATTGGACAGAAAAATGGTGGCAAGGCTAATACAAATGTTTTCATCCGTGCTTTATCGTGAATTCTCGTATGAAATTAACCTTGAAGAGTTGATATGTTGCTTAATACCAAACAAGTGCCTTGTAGCCTAAAGTAGGGATGTATATGGTCGGATCTGCAATATCAACTGAACTAGCAGAAATACTACCTACATAAGCCAAACTTCGAAATAATAGTAAAAATCAAGACTGTACAAAATTAGAAGAAGATTGCACTCTCTTAACAGTACTGTTTCATCGATTTCCAAGTAGCTCCTCTTTCCAGCACATACTAAAAGCAGTCGTCTTTTGAAACACTGCTTACTTTCTATGATCGACTCACATGGTATGATCACAACGATGGGTTAAGCTTTAATGATAATAAAATATGGTACTGAGACATTGCTTATAATTTTCTTCACATTTTACGATCATATCCTTCAAATCATCGATTGTAATGGTATTTGTTGCGTCAATAATTCGTGAGGTCAATGTCTCATCATCTCCCAGTGATTTACGATCCACTTTGCTGATCAATAATGTCCAGAATCGCACGCAGCGATGCAAATCACACGGGATAAGCGGGATTCGTAGATACTTATACCCATGATCGACGAACCTTGATTGAACAGTAGCTTGATCATCTAAAGGTACATTATTTGCCAGGATATAACATCCCGCAAACACAATGTGCTGACCCATTATTGCCAACGTTTCGTTTACAAACTTCAAATATTGCATTTGATGGCCTTATAATTTGGTAGCTGCAACTTGATGTTTATAACCCCGATTGCACAATATGCCACGAGCATTTTACGTGTTTGCTTTCGAACGTTTGCTATCTTTTCCTTGGACGACCAAGACCTTGAGACCCTCATAGACAGAGCAAAAGTTGCTTCGTCGATGAAGATACAAGTGCGAGTGTAATCCAAATCGGGTTGTGTCCAATCTCTTAAAAAAGCGTTCCGTTCGTGTAACTCATCTTCGCAGTTGGCACAATTCAACTTCGGCATATATTCAAACGAGATATTGTACTCATTCTTCATCAAGGTGTCAACAGATGAGTTTGTAATCTGCAAATTCTCAAATTGCTGAATAAGGCTCTTCTGAATGTCATCGATTGATGCTTCCGGATTTTTGTCTATGTAATTCCGTATATATGATATATGTTCACCAGAAAGATGCTGTTTGTTGATGTGATTTTGAGTCGTTCTTCGTTTACCCGTATTGTATTCTTTAACCCACCGTTGGACTGATCGGACAGGCACATCAAATACCTTTGCTGCTGCTCTGGCTGAAACACATTTCTCTATCACATAGCTGACGACCTTATTTTTTGTATCAGCTGTGTGATTTTTCATTGTAAGAAGCAATAAGATAAAGAGACGAAAAAGAAAACGAGGATACGACTAAAACAAATGAAACAAGGCGACATGCCGTCATCAAACGTGTGCCACGTTGCTGCCCTTATCTGCGCCCAGCCGACAGTACAGCAGGCAAGCGATGCATTAACAGTTACAATGCGCCAATAATTTCAGAAAAAAATGCGCCTAGTGCGATCTGCAGTGAACTGTAACGTGTTCTAAAAAGCTTGTGTGTGAAACAAAACAACGGGGCTATGCGACAAAATAATTTGTGGATAGTTTTTGGATAGTTTATGGATGGTTTATAGATGGTTTATAGATGGTTTATAGATGGTTTGTTGAGCGGTTAGTCCGTAGGGCTAACCGAATCGGAACCCATAGATGCTGTGATCATCTCATGAGCTTTACTGAGCGAAACATATCCAATCGAAAAAATCTTGTGAACAATAAAATTTTGAAAGGAAACAAAGCAATGCTCCTCGATCAACTAGAGAGCTGGACTGAAAGGGAAGGGATAGGGGTGGGACCCTCTATGGGTTCTGATTCGAGTCCGTAGGGCTAACCGAATCGGAACCCATAGAGTGCTGAACTCCCACAGAGAAGCAGCGGCAAGTGAACGAAGGAGGAAAAAACAGAAGAAAATCACATATGAAAGAGAATCTAAGAATGGTTGAAAAGGGAAAAACAAAAGGAAAAATGTCTATAAAGGATTTGTCAATCCTGGTGTTCGTCTCCTGCTTGAAGGACCCGGGCAGAGATGTTGCCCGCCAGTTGTCTGGTACGGCGATAATGGGTGTCAAAAACCGTGGAGGACGACCAGTTTCCCATAGTCAAGACATCTTCTAAGGGAGCACCGTGTAGGAGGGCCAAATCAGAGGCTACCGAACGAACGCTGGGAGCAGATGGTGCCGCATCCGTGAGAGACTTGGCGAGGAGTCGCCGAAGCCAACCAGAGATTGTAGCCACTTGAACGCCCGCTGTCACGTCCACACTGTTGACCAGGAGGGAGTCCGGAGGTCGTAATCGTGCACCAGGATGGTCGCGCAGAGCCACATAAGCCTTCACCGGGGCAGAGAGAGGGGTGCCGTGATGTAAGTGTTGAGAGACTTGAGATTGAACACCGGACGATGGCCTCCGTTTTTCTTGTCGATGATGAACATCGTGCTGGTGAAACCCGGAGATGAGTCGGCCGGTTCGATTGCCCGTTTGATAAGAAGTGAAGCGATTTCTTCCCGAAGCAAGTGTTGTTGGATTGCGTTTCTTGGGAGAGTAGGAAAGGTACTGTGCGAAAGAGGCGGGTTCTTTTGGAAGAGCATGCGAAAGCCTTCTTGAACGACAGAATGAACCCATGTAGAATCCGTCAGGCGTCGCCATGCTAGTGCAAAGCGCTGAAGCCGGCCCCCTACTGGGAGTCGGTCCCGTCCGCGAGGTTGTTGCGGAACGGGTTGTTGGATCTTATCTGAGAGGATTGCGGTCTTGCAGATTGGTGGCTCCTTTGCGTTTGTTGGAAGGGGGGCCCATCCGGCGGGGAGTCGAGGTGAAATCGGGTTGCCCGCCACCTCCCAGCGGCGGGACGCCTCGAAAAAACGATGAAGACTTTCCCGGGCGAGCAGGCCGTGCATCCTTGATGGTCTTTTGGAATGCTGCGTTGGTGGACACCGTGTCTTTAAAGCGTTCCGGATCCATAGTATAATCCTTGTCATCTAGTTGGAGTGAATAAGAGGGGTTCACCGCCCTCAAAGCGATGGAATTACGGGCCGTGTTGGCTTGGCCAGCCACATGCAACGTCAGAGTACGAGCGTCGTTCAGAATGGCGAATACGCGGGCTCGATGTTCGACAGGAAGCAGGGGAAAAAGAACATGGCCCAAGACATCTAAGGGACGAAGGATTGCCGAAGTAGCATACTGCAACGCACGCAAAGACTGGTCCTCCAGCTTTTGACCTCTGGAGAAATGGCGTTCCGCTTGAGGCAGAGTGGCGGGGGGGAGTACTTCAGACCCGAGAGAGGAGGATATCTATCGATTATCATTTTGCGTTCTTCATCCGATAGCGTCTGAGCGAAAATAGCCCTATCCAAGGTGGGCATGAGATCCCGAAGAGCAGGATCCGCCTGCCATTCATAATGAGGTCTAGTGGCCAAATTATGGTAGGTGCCTTCAGGCACCGATTGAGCCGTTTCCGAAGAAGCAAGCAATTGTTCAATGACCGCCTATTGGCGAGCCACCTGTTGCACTAGTTCCTGTAACTGCGTGGCAGTTGCGTCTTGCGAAGAAGGTAAGTCCATGTGAACTTGCAAAGCTGCGGATATGTCCAGCGAGCGAAAAAGATGATCGAGGAGCATTGCTTTGTTTTCTTTCAAAATTTTATTTGTTCACGAAATTTTTTCGATTGGATATGTTTCGCTCAATAAAGCTCATGAGATGATCACAGCATCTATGGGTTCCGATTCAAGTCCGTAGGACTCACCCAATTGTCCAAGACTTGTCGTCGGACAATAGATGGTTTATAGATGGTTTATAGATGACAGCGACGTGTGAAACAGCCCCATGCCCGGTCTTGTACGACAAATTGGTTTGTGCGATTTTACGAAAATGCTGGCGGCATGGACGAAAAAAAACAAGGTGATGCATGTATTTGTGCCTGACCTGTTGTAGACACAGGAAACACTATGTATGACTCAATGAAAATAAATGCAGTAGAACTTGTTTATTGTGTTCGTTCATTTGATAACTGTGAATACAGTTCAGGATATTCTTCTTGAACTATATCCAGGGGGGGGGGTTGCGAAACAATTTCAGATATTTGCCGACAGTTGAATGCCTCATACCCAGTAGCCGTGCGACTTGGTCCACTGAACGCTCTTTGTCAGAGGATAAAAAGTACTCGTAGAAGATCTTGTATTTCAACTTGTTGCTTATGGGTTTCCTTCCACATTTGGCCACTCGCTGGAAGTCTACGCTGCAACCAGACGAACGTGGACGTATAGCCCTTGTCCTAACTTGTAAACCTGTAGATGAAGCAATCTCATGGCGTGGAAATATACCAAGTGGTGTTGATATTCCTACTACATCTTGTGTTTGCGACGGTGGCGTTTCCGTTGTGGTGCCTCCAACATTCATTTGCGGCATCGGATGGTCAGTTTGTGTCGCATCAATCTCCATGCAATTGACTGAACCGAAGAGATTGTTGTACTGATTGTTACTATTCTGGAATGACATAGAATAAATGGTGTAGTAAAATGTTAGTAGGCCCCATTAAATTATATTCGCATTCTGCACTACGGGAACTTTTTGTAGTCGCAAAACTATATATACCTTAACAAACGATCAGCTCTTGCTGTAGCATACTATAATGGATCCTTGGTCTCACCGTGGCAACACTAGCGACAGCTATGATACTACTGACACAGAAAGCGAATGCGCTTGTTTGTCGAGTATGGTTGATATTTTTTAAGCAAACCCTATTAGCCATCTGGCTGGTGGAGATGGTCCTGCTTTGATGGACGTTGATCCCTCTGAATTCAAGCAATACAATATCGCTAAGGCTGACCGGGAGAAGCAGCAACGAGACACAGGTCTGCTTCTCACTCTTATAGAATACGAACAAATCCAGTTCCACCCACAAGAAGGCCAAGAAGCTACACCAACGACGAAAATACCGGCTATCGATGTTCCACTTACAAACAAGCGAGGAGCATATCGAAAATATACACTTGAACAGGTCCAGTCATTAATTGCCTTGGTGATTGAGCAAGGTAAATGCCTGATTTTGTTAAAAGCAATTGGCACTGACCAGTCATTCTCTTTGATTATTCAGGAATGACAGCTGCTGCTGCAGCACGAAAAGTAGGCATCAAGGAAAGAACCGCACAACAGTATGTTTATAAGTACCGACAGGATACTCAACAAAAACTACCAGTTCCTACTGTTGGGCGGAAAGGCGGTAATCGAAAACTGTTTGAAGAGCACTCACAATTCCTGGATCAAATATTTCGAGGATCACGTTGAGTCCACCCTTGCTCAAGCTAGGGAGGAGCTTCTTGCCAACTTTCCTGGCTTGACGATTACGCTCTCTGGCTTACAAAAGCATCTTGTCAAGCATTGTCGTCTTAGTTTAAAGAAGCTGAACAAGTTGCCTGCAGTCCGAAATTCAGACCGCATTATTGATCAACGTCACGATACCATTTTATGCTGGCTCCTGCTACAAGACTTCAATTANAAAGAAGCTGAACAAGTTGCCTGCAGTCCGAAATTCAGACCGCATTATTGATCAACGTCACGATACCATTTTATGCTGGCTCCTGCTACAAGACTTCAATTATCTTACTACTTGCGTTTTCATTGACGAGGCTGGATTCAACCTGCACATTAAGCGTGGGTTTGGCTGGGCTCCCCGAGGTCAACCAGCCAAAGCAGTTGTGCCAACACAAAAGGGACTCAATATTACCATTACGGGCGCGATCTGCGAACGAGGTGTACTGTCACTCATGCTACGCAAACCTAAGGTGTGCACAGCTAAAAAGAATGGAAAGACTGTCGTAACCAAAATCGGCACAAGGACAGATGATTACCTTGCATTTATCGAAGCAGTGATGGACGTCCTAGACATCAAGAACATGAAAGGCTTTTACCTGGTGATGGATAACGCTCCTATACACAAGTCACCTCAGATTAAAGAAGCCATCCAAAATCGCGGCTATAAGCCAATGTTCCTTCCTCCATGGTCACCATTTTTAAACCCGATCGAGGAGTTTTGGTCTAAGGTCAAGGCTGGTGACCGAAGGAGCCAACTTTCGGAAAACGATTCCCTCACACCTCGTCTTGTAGAGTCGACCAAATTGGTGACTCCCACAGATTGTATGGGTTGGATAAGGCATTCGCTATCTTTCTTTGAACGATGCTTAGCAAAAGAAAAATATTTATAATGAAAAAAGTAGCGTGGGCTTGAAAAGCATTTATTTGCAGACAGAGTTATTACCGATAAGGTGGTCCAGCCTGAATAAATCAATGTGCGCGTATGAAAAATATATCTGCGCGTGGCACAAAAATGGTTTGCGTGCACCATCAATGGTTCGCGTGCACACCCCTTTTTATTCGCACGCCAAAAGTTTTCTCTTGCACGTTAAATCAAAGGAAAAATCCGGTACGTCACGAATGTTCTTTCCTTTTATGTATTTATAAGCTTCACAAGGCATTGATGATGAACCAAACGTGGAGACAACATTGACGTAAAAACTGCTATTGAATCGATGACAACGGAAATCACAGAGTTATCTGGTATGCCGAAAGGAATATACAAGGAAGCCATACTTCGTGCGTCGCGCCTTTTATCCTCGCCAGCAGAAATTCGAAACAAGGCATTGCAGATTCTGGATGAAATGCATTTTTCAACTATTTGCCTTGGTTGATTCAATAATATCAATCTGCCTGTAAAGAGACGCATAGACAATCTGAAACAAATGATCAAGTTTCAATTGTACCACACCGATGCGACTCGAACATAAGCAGTAGTACAAATGACATAAATGGAATGAAAGTATAAATAGCTTATCATCGACCATCGTATGAACGCATCTATCATCAATTTTTCACTATGGTCCGTACAGCCATCAGTCGTTAAAACGCTTATAAGTTGAAATGACACGTGAAATTGCAAACATGCTTAACATGGACTGGGTTGTGTTTCTGCAATTCTGCTCCATTTACGCGGAAATGCTGGCTGGCGCAATTGTTGTAAATGACATGAACGAGGTTGTTATTATTAATTGTTCAGAAATCTACAGCCGAACCCAAAGAGGACATTTTATCGAAAGAATGATAGCAGTAAAAATCATCATCGTCTTCGACCTCGTTACCCCATCTGACATCAAGCTACCGAAGTTTGCGGATCATGACAAAAATAGATAATGATAGTAAGAAGCTCATCATCAGCACAAAATCCTGGAATGTACTATCACCTCGTTGCTTCAAATCAATGTCATTGCATCTCCTAGTGTCGCTAGCACGCCTGTCAATTTTGATCTTAATCACAACAATTGAAAATAACTGCGATTTTTCTTTATGTTGCATTAATCAAGAAATGAATTTGCTGGATGAAAATAAGCAGACGCATGTAATCTCTCATCATGGCATACTTCATCAACTACAAATTAGAACGCGTTTTAGTATTGTGTTAACATACACTCTGTGTCGATTACCTAGCGCGTTTACTGACAAACATCGATCCTAGATCATATACGATCTTAATGTTGGCAGATCAGAATATGCGTGACCAAAATTAAGGCGCTAGGATCGCCTCTCAACCGTTTCTTTTTCTTTGTAGCCTGACATATTCTCTCATCTGAAATTAACTGAGATTAACTTTGATTTGCGTTTTACTGATCTACTCTGATAATGAAAGGAGTAACATTTCGTCATTGCTGATTCATATAGAGATGTGTGTAATCAGGTAACTGTTCAAGTAATGTCAACAATATTTCAACATTGTAGCTTTTACTCTTATACATGTATGATCGACTAGTGCAACATTTTATAAACCAATTTTTCTTTGGGGATCCCTTTTCTTTCGATTTATTTAAATCTAATTCAGCATTCCATCAATTAGTCCAAGGGAAAAAAAAAAGAGTTTCGATTTTTTAGTTCTTTTGTGAAACCTTTATTTGTAACTTTACATAAACTAAAACAGTGATGATATAACCATGATTACATCCTAAATAAGCAACATACTTTGACTAAAAACATAGTAAACAATATAATCAAAAAAATTCAAAGTAGTTTTATGATTATTGTATCCTTTATGAAATAAAACCTCTTTGTTAAGGTGTTTCTAGGAATTTGACCTCGGGCGGTTATCAGAAAAGGTTGTGTAGTGTAGTTCAAAGTAGTTTATTCGAGGCATAGTGGCCATATTGCCAGTTTTTCATGGTGCGTTGGCCGCCTCATTGATCTAATTGTACTAAAGGAATG